>JALHBL010000562.1:77500-254089 GCA_023638675.1 Camponotus pennsylvanicus | reverse complement strand
ATTACAATTAATAAGATTATACTATTAAACATACAGGAACAGTTCACCCGAATTTATAATATAAACTTTTATTTATTTTTAATATATACTAATGTTTTGAAATATTTATTTATAATATATACTAATGTTTTACTTTAAAATATTCCTAAAAATATTCCTAAAAATTAAAAAATTGATAATACATGAATAAAAAATATGAATAATTTAAATAATTTAAATTTAGTTAATATAGACTATTGTTCATTATCATTTTTTAAATAAAAAATATATTTATTATATATATCAAAATATATATATCAAAATATGTTTATTAAAATGTATTAAAATTGTATCAATATACATTACACATTAGAACTTATAATAATATATGCTCTGACATTGTTTATGTAAAAGTAAAACTAAATAATATTTAAGAGTATACAATCTTTTATAGTTTATGAAAGCTGTGTAAAATAGAAAAGAAAATAAACTTACTACTGCGACGTTTTTTTATGTTTGGAGAATAATTTTCATCATTGTCGTTATATGTAATTGCATGATTTTGATGCTTAATTTTTCTTTTTATAGATTTTTGTTGTTTATTTGTTATGCAAATTTTAGAAAATTTGTTTTTTCCAGATTGTACTGAAAGAGGCTCACGTGAATTTATCATACATGTTTCGGCATCGCTGTCCGATGCTTCATTCGACGTATCTGTTCTTGTACCTTCCTCTTCTATTAATAATAATATAATATTACGATAATTGTTATATAAATATATGTAAATCGATTCATAAAACTAATAGCGAATTCGGCCGCTTGTACACTGCTCATCATTAATTCGTTCCATTCTCCTAGCGAATTTATAAGATATTTATTAAGATATTTATTAAGATATGTTACATATCCTATATAAATTCACTCGGGGAATGGAACGAATTAATGACGGACAGTGTACTAGTGCTCACTGAGTGCGAATGAATATTTTCAATACCACATATTCGGTTTATGCTCACTGTTCTAATGCATTCATATTGTTGTATTCAGCAAATGAAAAATGCTTTAATGACGAATTTATCTTCGGAAATGAAAAAAAAAACTGTACGAGAGCAAAAAATGTTGCACTGACTTTTCTGACAATGCAGTTTGATACTGCACGGACACAGTTCTGCTCGCACCATGTCGAAACAGCACTAGATCAGATCAGTTAGTGCATGTATGCCGAATTCACTATAAGACTAATATGTGCTACAACCATAGATGTAGATACGTAAAAATTAAGCGAAGCAGCAATAAATGCAACAATATGAAACGTCTCAGTCTCAATTTAGATTTTCTTCAGTATATCATACTTAACATATTCATACTTTGATGAATGAAGAAGATCCAAATTAAGACTGAAATATTTCATTGTTGTATTCATTGTTATTTTGCTCCATTTCATATATATCCATAGTCATAGCACATTGAGCTTTTGTAAACTAATTTATAAATGCATTTGATTTTGTTTTCTGATTAACTATATATAATAAAAAAGTAAAATACAGAAATTAAAAGATAGTTTTAGAAATTAAAAAAGAATAGTTAATATCTATTATAAAAGAACTTATGTAAATATATACAGGATGTTTCATTTTAATCCGACCAGTCGAATATCTCGAAAACCAAGCCCGGGAGAGAAAAATATTTCAGACAAAAGTTGTTTGGTTTCGAGGGGGCCATAAGATGGTACCATTGGTTTGACCTTGAAAAGTCATTTGAAGGTCACGTGAGGGTCAATTCAATTTTTTTAAATGGAACACCCTACATATTTTAGTATATTCTTGTAGCTTGTCTCGAGAGCTTTCCAAAACACTATCATTAAGTACCTTTTCGTTAAGTACTTTTTGAGTTATGAGGCTTGAAATAATTTCTTAATTCTACATAAACCATAAAATATCTTGTAAAATATTCATTTTTCGATCATCTTACCTTAATACTTTTATGTACAAAATAATGAGAGGAATCAATTGGTGTAAAGAAAACACATAGTTATTTTTAAGAAAAAATATGGGTTAATTGCAAATTACATATTTTTTCTTTAAAACAACTGTGTTTTCTTTACACCAATTGATTCCTCTCATTATTTTGCACGTAAAAGTATTAAGGTAAGATAATCGAAAAATGAATATTTTACGGTTTATGTAGAATTAAGAAATTATTTCAAGCCTCATAACTCAAAAAGTGCTTAACGAAAAGGTACTTAATGATAGTGTTTTGGAAAGCTCTCGAAATAAGCTACAAGAATGTGCAAAAATGTATAGGGTGTTCCATTTAAAAAAATTGAAGTGACCTTCACGTGACCTTCAAATGACTCTTGAAGGTCAAACCAATGATACCATCTTATGGCTCCCTCGAAACCAAACAACTTTTGTCTGAAATATTTTTCTCTCCCGGGCTTGGTTTTCGAGATATTCGACTGGTCGGATTAAATTGAAACACCCTGTATATATATATAACTGAAATATCACATAAAATAACAAAAGTAGTATTGTACATAATACCTGAATCGCTATTATTGGATTGCTGTTGCACATTTTCACCTAACGCTGCTTCAAGAAATTTTGTCATACGGATAATCTCTAGTGCTAGTATTGACTGCCGGTAGTGACTTTTATGAATTTTTTCATGATGTCCCATAAAGTTAGCCAAATCATCCACTTCATTTTCAGATAAATTCAACGTAATGCATGTTGTAGCAATATGTTTGCGTAATTCAGTGCCTCTTAATGAATGTGGTATTTGTGCATCACATTTTTTAGAAAAATATCGCATAAGGACACATGCTCTTAAATATTTAAAATAACGTTTAGTATTACTAGGTATGCCGAACACATATGGATTTTTTTCAGGAACATTTGCATCCTTTCGATGCTTCAAAATTAGTTCAATACATTGAACTAATTCCATATCTAATATGACAGGCACGGTACGCCCTAATTTCCCACGAATTAAAAATCTTACGTATTTATTAGCAACCTAACATACAAAAGTTTATTCGAATTATTACTTTGTGTTACATATATATATATATATATATATTACGCACTACAATTTATGTGTATTTCATTTATACATAAAAATAATTTACCTGTTGCAAATTTGTTCCTAATGATTTATATAAATCTAAATAAGTTTCTTTTGTTATACCTTCGCGATTTATTAAAATCTTCTATAGTAACACGTTCAATTTCTCCTGCTCTTCTTCTGTTAAAAACTTGTGTAGATGTAAGTGTAACTTTTGCAAGTTCTAGCCATGTTTTGTACATAAATTTCTTCTGGAGCTATGTATATAATACTTTTCTTTCGCTTTTTAGGTATAAATGTAGCTTTTTTATGTCTTCCGTAGATGGAAGTATAACTTTTTTCTGTCTTTTATGTTGTGTTACATTTTCTTCTACTGTTTTGTTTATGGATATCCCATAATCTTCTTGTACTAATTTTAAAAAGTTTTCTGTGGTGTTTTGCTTTTCTACATCATTTGTTTTTATGCACTCACTTATTAACAAATTACCAATTTGTTTTATGTATGTCCCAATATTTGATGCAACTGATGGTGCACCATATTTTTTATTAACAGCATCAAAATGAGATATTTTATTTACTGCTTTAAGACAATCACCATACATGGAAGGATCATATATGTCAGTAAACTCTGTCACGTTAGATCTATACTCTTTTACTGCGATAAGAAACCGTCCTAATAATCGAAGTCTAGCACGAATCATATCTTGTTGATGTTGATGATTGTACTTAATGCATAGTTTGTTTGCATATGTTATTAATAATTTATCATATCTAATACATCGCGTAACATCATCTTCCCTTAAAATTGGGAATAAAACTTTTCTTACTGTTTCACTTGCACATTCATGGATTCTTCCCATCACAGTACGTCCTAAGACTTGTACATTTCTGCCGTTGGATGTGCCTACATCTATACATTTCTTAAAGTGATGTCTGATATTATTTTTAGTGAACCATCCTTTACACTTTGCACAACACGTAAAATTTTGTACTGTTTTACAACTATTTCTAGTTGGCCTTCGACAAACAATTAACTCTCCCGTGTTTATAGAAGGATCTGTGTTATGTATAAAATTACCCTTCCTCCTAATTGTTTCTATAATTTTTTTTCTTTCTAAATTACCTAGAATAAAAATAAAATATTAAATTATATAAATTAATAAAATTACAAGCATATTAACAATATTAATAATATTTATAAAAAATATAAAATAAAATTTTACAGGAATTTAGTGCATATGAATTATATGTATTCATGTTGTACATATATTTTAGAAGTATTGTATATATAAATGTGTATCTTATTGTGTATAGGTAGTGTATATAGTGTTTAAATATATATATATTATTTTATTGTATATATATATATTGTATATATGTATATATAAATTGTGTACATATATTTAAAATTCTACAGAATTATAAGAATTATATAAAATATTACCTTTTGGTAACAATACAAATTTTTTAACGTCAGGTTCCGATTTATGTACATTTTCTAAGTGACGTGCAATTTTGCTTTGAAATTTTTTGCAATAGTAACAAAAATTCTTTTTCTGAAGGCCCTTAGGTTTAGAAAATGGAACAAATAAATTGTCTTCTCGACAACCAAATGTGTTTATAGAAGAAATATCTATCAGTGAAGCTGAACTATTTTTATCAGATGCAGATATGTTATTTTTATTAGTTGTAGATATGTTATTGCTGACATTATGTTCTGTAGATTCTCTCAGTTGTAGTTTCCGAAGGTAAATATTCGGAAATATTCGTTGTGTTTGCACAAACAATGTTGTCAATAGTATTGTCATCACATGAAAATGTTATATGATTATCATTATCACTGTGTGTGTGATTCATAGAAGTTTTGGCACTAGTGAGATCATTCAATATACTAGAATTATTATCAAAGGGAAATATCATGACATCATTGAGAATTACACCAGTTTCAGAATTATTGATATTATCATTATCGTAGGTGAATGTCACATTGTTACAGGAATTATTATTATTCATAAAATTATTAATAGTAATATCATTATCTATAATGTTACAGTTGTTATTATCACAAGAAAACGTCACATTATTGTCAAAATCAGTGTCATTCGTAGAATTGTTAGCACTATGAACTATGCTATGATCTCTATCATTATCACAGGAAAGTGGTATATTGTCGTCATTTAACGAATTGCTGACATTAATATCACCATACAGGGTCTGTCCGGAAAGTAATGCGTCGCATTTTTTTGTGACGTGACTATACGTCGCAGTGCGGTCGGACCGGTTGGGGAGAGTGGGGGGAACCCTTAGCTTTCCAGCGGTTGGTCGGTCAATTGTCTCCGTGCGCTTGGAGGGTTAGGACGGCTTTTTTCGTAAACGTCTACGTAGTAGTCGCGTCGAACTTATGATGGAGAAAACTTTAGAGCAACGCTATGCGATAAAGTTTTGCGTGAAGCTGAAAAAGACGCCGCTCGAAACTTTTGAAATGCTTAAGGAAGCCTTCGGGGACGATTGCCTTTCCAAATCGCAGTCCAACAGATGGCACAAGATGTTTAGAGAAGGTTGGGAGGAAGTCGCCGACGAGGCCCGCGCAGGACGACAACCGTTTTCGGCAAGTCCAATAATTCCGACATCAAGCAAACACTCATTCGACGGTTTGAATTCAGTAACTGGCGCACACGAGTCACATGGTCGTCCGTTCGCGATGTTGACGGACGTCCTGCGCAGGCCTCGTCGGCGACCTCCTCCCGACCTTCTCTAAACATCTTGTGCCATCTGTTGGATGCGATGTGGAAAGGCAATCGTCCCCGAAGGCTTCCTTAAGCATTTCAAAAGTTTCGAGCGGTGTCTTTTTCAGCTTCACGCAAAACTTTATCGCATAGCGTTGCTCTAAAGTTTTCTCCATCATAAGTTCGACGCGACTACTACGTAGACGTTCACGAAAAAAGCCGTCCTAACCCTCCAAGCGCACGGAGACAATTGAGCGACCAACCGCTGGAAAGCTAAGGGTTCCCCCCACTCTCCCCAACCGGTCCGACCGCACTGCGACGTATAGTCACGTCACAAAAAAATGCGACGCATTACTTTCCGGACAGACCCTGTATATCATTTTTTGACTGTTGCCATTATCATAGGAAAATGTTACATTAAGATTAACAGTCTTATGATCAACAATCTTTACTCTATTATGCTCATTATTACAGTCTTTGGAAAATATCATGGCATTATCACAATCAACATGTTTCGTAGGATTATTGACATAACTTTCACCATTTATTCTTTCGTGAGCATGTTCATTATCACAAGAATTCATCATATTATTCTCAAAATCAGTGTTTGTAGAATTGTTGGCATTAATAGCACTATGCTCAACTATATTATGACATTTGTCATTATCACAGGAATCTGATACATTGTTATCAAAATTAATATTCATAGAATTATTGGTACCGATATCATCATCTATCGCTTTATAGCTATTGCCATTGCATTCATGCGAATTTATCACATTATTATCAAAATTAGTGTTATTTGAATTATTGACACCAATCGTCGAATTGTTGACACCAAGAGTACTATTTACTATGCTAGTATGATCTTTGTCATTATTGCAAGAAAATAAAATATTATCATCAGAATTATAAACATTCTTAGAATTATTAATATCTACTGTTTCGTTATAATTATTGCTATTATCACAGGAAACTGTTACATTAAAATTCACAGCCTTTACTCCACAGTTTTTGGAAGATATAGCATTAACAGTCAACATGTTTTGTAGAATCATTGATATCCTTTTTATTATTTGCATTACTTATTGTTGCATTGTGACTATATCCATTATCAAGAAATATTTTATTGTTGTTAAATTCAATTGCATTACTAAAATTATCAGTATTTATATCTTTATTAATACAACTCATATTAGTATGGCAAATATTTTTTTGTGGTATTACTGCAAAAAATAGAAATATAAGTAGGAAAATAAAAACATAATATATTACACATAATTTCAGAATTTGATAAAACTGTAAGTAAAACTTACTATTATCATTAACAATTGAATTTATATTTTCCAGAACAATGTATGGATTATTTGCATTCAAATTTTTAGCAATTGCAGAAAGATCATCTTTGCTTTCTGTAAAAGTAGAGATAGTATATAATTACAACTAGAAGGTAACATATTGCTATGAAAATTTAACTAAAAAGATTAAAAAATATGATATTGTGCAAATACCAATATATTTTTATGATTTATTGATATTAATTTATAATCATTTATAATCTTGTGTAATGTAATATATGTATATAGTAAATATTTATAATTTAATAAGGTTATGTGTTGCTATGCTCAATATACACAATATATACGCTCTTGCATTGGAAAAATTATATATTACGTTACATATAAAAAATGATACTTACTATTCTGTGCAATTGCATGTGTAATACATTTTTTTTTACGATTCTTATTAACCGTACATTTAATGTTTGTTCTTTTGTGTTTTATATTTGTTACATGATACTTATGATCATTACAAAAGTATAATATATATTGTGACATTTTTCGTATAATGTGATTCAGCTATATATAAAACGAATGAAATGACTCTTAAACGAAATAAAATATATTATTAGCTAATATAATTAAAAATTAACTATCTTAAACATCAGCCATCTTAACTCGACACGAGGTAATCATAGAGCGATGAAGTAATATATTATAGATCCTGACTTTTGGATAACCATGAACAATAATTGTAAATAGAGAGATCCGTATAATTGAAGAATATATTGATATTATCAATAATATCAAGTATTGTACATAAACGTTTAAAAATTTGATTAGTGTTTTGATATTAGCAAAATAATTTACAATTTATATACTTCGATGTTTTGTGAATATATATGTCATTTTTGTATATCATTTATGAGGCAGTATTATAAATGTCCTTAAAAATTGTTTTTTATGGAAATCTAATGTATTGGCATGATTTTTGATTTCAATAAACACATATAACTAAAATTCGTTAAATTACTTTATATATAAAATAAATAAAAGCAGAAATTACTGTGGACATTAATTATTTAAATAATTGTTTTAATGATTATTCAGAACACAAAATCTCCTTTTCTGAATAGTCCTGAAAACTGCGAGATAATATACAATGGCAGCTTCCGGAACATATTTTCAATAAATTTAATAATAAAAAACTGAGCTCTTTGCAATGTAATATCTGAAAATAGAAAATGATTATTAACATTATTAAGGGACTTTTATAAATAGTTTGTATTGTAAGAATAAACGTATTTAATTTGTATTAATGCAGAAAAATTAAAGGCTTCCACACAAAATCCGTAGCCGTAAACTTATGGTTGCTTTAATACTCGATCGTAATTGGCCGATTCGCTTATTGCTTACGTCATAGGAGTTCTGCCCACAGGACACGGAAACGCTTGTCGCGCAGCAAAAGTTGGATCGAATTCGACATTTCACGTGCAGTAATTGTCTACCGCGTCGCTGTTGCCGCGCGGCAATCGTTGACCATAAATATGGGGCTGAATAGCTCAGTGGTAAGAGCAGTCACTCGGCAAGCGAAAGACGGGTTCGATTCCCGATTCAGCGACTTCGCCCTGATATTTTTCTCGCCTACGTCTCTTTAGAGGGGTAAAGAGGGGTATACAGAATTCTCGAAATGAGAATCTATATCTAGGTAAAATAAAATTTGGCTAATCTGGTCTATTGAATTTGAAAGGACTTGTAACCTTTGATTATTTATTCACTAGCGATTACAAAAAAACTAATCCATAAAAAATTTGTCATATGTGGATTTTATCAATATCTGATCATATCTTGCCAAATATAGTCATATATTATTATTTATTCATTTATGGTATAATCATATATGATATTATATTATATACTATATTTGCCATGACATGATCAGATATTGATAAAATCCATATGGTCTATTTTGTATGGACTTTTTCTGGGAGCATCACGCTTTGAAAATTCTGTAATATTGAAATTACAATTGATGAGTTAATTATAGCATTTGAATGCGATCTAGTACGAAAATAAGCATCGTGTGCCGTAAGCTTTAGCATTAAAAACACAAGCATTGACTATTATTTTTCTAAAGTCCTTAGAACTGCTATATAATATTAAGTAGCAATTCCAAAGACTAACTGGATATGGGATAGGGTGAAAAAGCTGTGACCAATAAAAAACCGGAAGTCGCCATTAAAATCGGGACCTGGGTCTACATTAGAATAAGGAAGACAATAAAACAGACAAAGACAAAGACAATGAGATTGAATGATCTCGCGTTCTTTGTTTAGACAGACATCGAATGATCTCGCTGTTCTTGTCTGTTTTATGATTTTAATGGCGGCTTCCGATGTTCTATTGGTGACGCTACGCGATCTTTGATTGGTGTATATTTTTAGATCTAAGAGTATACACCAATATATATTTTTAGATCTAAGAGTATACACCAATCAAAGATCGCGCAGCGTCACTTTCGCATACGATAATTTTTCCCACGATTTCAAGAATAGGGCCCCAGGATCAGTGACAGTGATCTTTATACATATAACAGTGTCAATTGGTGTTTCAGCAAGACACTGTGTAAGGGCTAGAGTACAGACTCTTGCATAACGCATAATACATATACATAAAAAAACTGATTGGTCTATGTATTGGTCTACTCAATCAATCAAATTCATTATGCATATGCGTTATGTATTTATGCGAAAGTGTATGCTTTCCGCTTAACACAAGCTGCGTTCCGACATTTATCTTAGGAAATTAATATGTATTGATGTATATATATCATGAATCACATATATATTTCCAAAAAGGGATCTTTAGTAACGATTTCTATTAAATATAAACTTTATATATATATTTCTAATTTAATATACTTTTCATTAAAATATTTAAGTACCGAAAAATGCCTTTATATCAATTATAATATTAAAGATAGTTATTTTTATTCTGTAGTAAATATATATAGTAGTATATATATTTATATATATACAATATACAGGGAGTCTCAGAGCACTTGTGCCAACGCTCGTGAGCAGGTAGAGCACGATAAACTAAACAGAAAAGTCCTGTACCATTTTGCGATTTTCGCAATAATTATTAAAATATTAATTAAAAAAGAATGATATGATAAAATAAATGATTAAGATAGGCATAGAGAGCCGAAGATCATTATAAGTAACAAATTATACAGATTAAAAAGACCAATAGAAAACGTTAATAGTTGAAACTTCAAATTTAATAAAAGAAAGATGTTTAGACAATTTAAGAGCGGACGTTTCGACTTGTATTTAAGTCTTCTTTCAAGAAGATGACAAATACAAGTCGAAACGTCCGCTCTTAAATTGTCTAAATCATCTTTCTTTTATTAAATTTGAAGTTTCAACTATTAACGTTTTCTATTGGTCTTTTTAATCTGTATAACTCGTTACTTATAATGATTTTCGGCTCTCTATGCCTGTCTTAATCATTTATTTTATTAATTAAGAGAGAATGATATGATACGATAATGATGATCAATGAACGATATTGTTACGTCCTTTTTGGTCGTTTATTCTACGACTCTGCAGGGTTCACCGTGCAGGGACGAACGAGGTTGTATCTCTCTATTTCTTTTTCTGAGCAACCTGCTAAGCCGGCTATGCCCAGGGACGCCGAGAGATTCAGGATCTGTAGGACGCTTCTTTTTCGAAGGAATTTTAAGGTCGACAAATAAATGTGTAGATTTATTATGTTATAGTTTTTATTATTTTTTTTTCTTTATTTATTTCATCCTTCTCCGTTCTTTTACATTAGAAATCTAAGGATAGATTGGATATATTTGTATTGTGATATTTAAAGGTTATCAAATTTTACGATTCGACAATAGAGTCGAGGAACTCCTCACTATTCAGGTAATCGAGAAGTTGGTTAACCTCGTAGTCCACAGAATCGTCTATTTCTCCAAACGAGACTGGGGAATAGTTTGGTGGCGAGTACCCTGGAAAAGAGTCTGGGGTCCGTGGAAGACTAGGCGGCGGGGAAGTTTGGGCCTGTCGATCCAATGCCTCTGGGCTCCTCCTTATTTCCCCATTTCGTTCCCAGGCACGGAGTAATCCTAATGGGATCCCATCCGTTGGGCCGTCCAAATTGATGGTTATTGTGGATGCGTCGGTCGATGCGTCTGAACCGTCGGATTCAATTTCCTCTTCTTCAGATTCTGCGCCGGCGGGTATCGCAGGGAGGTTGTATTCGCGATTGTTTTCAGGGTTAACCTCAGGGGGCAAGGGGGCGAAAGAAAGATGTTGGTATATTCTCTCGATTGTTTACGGCTCGTATTATTTCATCTGGGATTTCGTCCCGATCTACGTATAATTGGTAAGGGACAGTACGTCTGTCTCTCAATAAACGCTGCCGGAAATACTCGCGGCGCCTTATACCCGCCCGATGGAAGGGGATCTCGCGACGGAGAACTGGGTCGATATGTTACCATAATACGTTTACCATCTACCGAAAAATATTCATTGTTTATTATAAAAATTTATTTTTATTGAAAGAAAAACGAACTCAAGGGTAATTTTACTTACGGTTATCGAGAAGTAGGACACCTGTGTTACGTCCCGCAACAAAAATTTTATTTCTTATTTAAATACGCAAAAATTGCCTCTATAATCTTTAAATTGTAATTTCACCAACGACCATATAGATCTTAAGCCTACCGCGTTATACATTATTCCTAATATAATTAATATTGTTAACCAAAAACACATCGCGCTGTCTATTATCGCCAATATTTCTTATTATAAAATCACACCGCGCATTTTATTATCACCAATATTCATAATATGTCAATATTATTCCGCGCACGACATACTATTGTCAATATCTCCGAAAATAATCTTTCTTTATTAGGAATCTAGCTATACATAACATAACCACTTAAGAATGGTAGAAATAATTCTAAGTCCATATACCAACAATAGTTTTCCACTTTACCGACAATAAGTAAAATCATCCACACAAGTTACCGGCGGTCGATAAAATAAATTCCTACTTTATCGACAGTAGGTAAAGTTACCGACAGAAAAATTACCGACAGTCGATAAAATAAATTCCTACCTTACCGACAGTAGGTAAAGTTACCGACAGGAAAATTACCGACAGTCGATCAAATAAATTCCTACCTTACCGACAGTAGGTAAAGTTACCGAAAGGAAAATTACCGACAGTCGATAAAATAAATTCCTACTTTACCGACAGTAGGTAAAGTTACCGACAGGAAAATTACCGACAGTCGATCAAATAAATTCCTACCTTACCGACAGTAGGTAAAGTTACCGAAAGGAAAATTACCGACAGTCGATAAAATAAATTCCTACTTTACCGACAGTAGGTAAAGTTACCGACAGAAAAATTACCGACACATGATAACATAGTTACCGACGTTACCGACTGAGGATAAAGTCATTTCCTACCTTACCGACCTTACCGACAATGAACCTTTCTTACCGACAGACAGCAACGCCATCTCTGAGGTAACAATGGTACTAACTTTACCGACTTATAAGAGAATACCTCTTTCATCAATCTATAATCCTGTTACAGAAAATTTTATAAATCAAAAACCAAAAGACTTATACACATATATATATATATATTTTTGGACGCGTCTCAGCACCAGCTACACGTATATCTAATAATTTTAGGGTCTAGACTATATTAAAAAACATTGACTCCAGAATAACTCGAAAAATATTATAAATAAAAATATTATAACAAATTTCCCTTAAAAAACATAAAAAGTCAGACCGACACACGTATATGTAATTATTAAAACTCCAATATTACTAATTTTATAAATGAAATTTTAAATTATAATTTTCCGTACGCGACATTATGAGTCATCACATTCCAAGTCGAGACTGGAATATTCCGCTCGAGTACTATTGCATCACATTACGCAACATGATGTAATAATTAATTATTATTAAGTAACGAATGAATTTATTGTTAAATGTTAATATTAAGCGTATGCAATAATTTATTAATCCATAAGAAAATTCGTTTAAGAGAACTGCGCAACATTGCAAAATAAATATTAACTTATTGTTAATTATTCGTATTAAGAATATGCAATAATTTTTATTAATTTGCTAATGCAAAAAACCTAACGGTTATAAATATTCAAATTAAATCCAAAGAATAAGAATTGTTGCACAACTCATTGAAATAATTTATAGTCTTTATATATCTATATTCCACAACGTAATCATAAATACTTATATGTCAAAATAATTGTAATTATAATAATTATGATATCAGAATTTATTAACAATATTTAAAAGCATTTTCCATAATAATACATAAAGAGAAAAATGAACTTTTGAACGGAGCGTGCTAGAAACTCCGTTGACATTTCTACAGCTAGAGCTTAAAATTCTACATTAGAAAATATATGCATGTAAACCGCAAAGAAATTCTGATGGTCTAATAATTATTATAAAACTTAACTGTCAAAATGCAATATAATCAGTATAGCCGATTCTATACTGACCGCTCCGTCGTCCCCACTCCAATTCTGAAGAGTCCCACCATCCGCAAGCTAAACTACGCCCAATTTTTGCGGCAACGCCCAGCGGCGCGCGCAACTTCCCCACGCTCGCGCCAGCGACGCGCGCAACCAGCCCAGAGAAGGGAGCCAATGAGCAACCGCGCCGCCCACGCCGAGGCGCGCGCATCCTCCGATGCGCGCGCATCCGTCACGTCAGCGAGAGCCAACCACAATACGACGCGCAACCGTCACGTCAGAGAGAACCAATCACCTATTGACAACGCGGCACATCCCTCGAGGCGCACGCATCTTTCGAGGCGCGCGCAGCCAGGAGCAGAGAAGGGAACCAATCACTGCTCGACTCCCTCCACGGAGAAGCGCATCTCCTACTATTGGGACCGTGTGCAAAACTGGGACTAACGACTATATAAACCCGTGCAGAGCGGTCCTCCTCGCATTTGGCCCAACGTTCTTCAACATTCAACTACCTCTGGCATTTGGCCCAACGTTCTTCAACATTCAACTACCTCTGGCATTTGGCCCAACGATCTTCATAGTGATAACTTGGCATTTGGCCCAACGTTCTTCAAGTATAATAACTTGCAACATATATCTTGTATTGTACCAGTATACAATAAAATCAGTGAATTCTGAACGTCATATTCTCAATCTAATTTACGGATCTCCGCCTTCATCCAGAGCCGTCACCGAGGTAGACGGTTGTCGATAGAAGGAAGCAACATCAATTGTCAGCCTAGTGAAGGGAAGCAGCCTTCACACACTAGGACCTTTCAGATACTGGTAAATATCCGGCCACTTGTCATTAATCTAATCTTCAATTTCTGCTAACACTTAAATTCAGTGAAACAGTGCGCGACAATTCGGGAACCTTACCTTTGATTACCCGTATTCCTTAACCCAGTCATTCTACTTAGTAAATATTATTTCAAATTGGAAGATTTATCTGGGACTATCTTTTTGATAAGAAGACGCGATAGACAGTGAGCGAGTGCGAAACTGCTGCGGCAGGTCGAACCCAAGTCTGACTTGGTGGAAAAATAATTATCTTGAGGGATTTATCCCAATGATAGAGGTTATTTCTCAAACCTAGAGCCGGTGAGGCAATAAAAAAATAAGCGGCCTCCTGTCAATCGACGTTTGAGTAAAGCAAGAATACAATTTTCGATTAATAGGCAATTATCTTGAGGGATTTATCCCGATGATAGAAGTTGACCCTTTGATCTTGGATTGAATTCAGCTTTGATTTCAAAATATGAGATACATCCCAGGACTTAACAACAATACACTGGCTTAGCTTTTGATAATTTTAATTATTAATTAAATACATTTCATTTATTATGACCTTATATTACAAGGTTAATACTAAGCCAGCCGTATGATAGGTGGATACTTTGTCAGCGTATCCAAACTCCTAATTTTTCCTCGAATCCCCTTTCGATCTTCAGATCTGAAATTAAATAAGAAATCATTTGAAACCGAGATAACATACTAACTTTTTAAATTCCCAATTTACCATCAGTTGGTAATTTTCCAATAATCTTCAACTAAAGCTTACCATCAGTCGATAACATACCGACAGTAGATAACTTACCATCGGTCGGTAAAACAGAAAGTGCCTCTAACCATCGGTCGGTAAAATAGAAAACCACTTTACCATCGGTCGGTAAAACAGAACATACTGACAGTAGATAACTTACCATCGGTCGGTAAAACAGGAATCTACATTACCGACGGTCGGTAATTTTCGGGAATCAACGTTACCAACAATAAAAATTTTAAATACTAACCTTTCTATTTCTGTCG
Source organism: Camponotus pennsylvanicus (assembly GCA_023638675.1). Classification (NCBI taxonomy): domain Eukaryota; kingdom Metazoa; phylum Arthropoda; class Insecta; order Hymenoptera; family Formicidae; genus Camponotus; species Camponotus pennsylvanicus. The sequence goes on along the minus strand of JALHBL010000562.1, from coordinate 238,640 downwards.
GTCTATACTGTCAACTTTGGGAACATCTATGCTTGGTATAACGATTACGATTGAATATTTTTACGGAATTATTTCTTTTCTTTCTTTTTTTTATAACAGGTGTTGGGTATTATTAAGTTCTACTCTGCAATCGTAAGTAACTTTAAATCACCCCAGACTCGAATATTAAATGGACAGACTTATAACTAATAAATTAAACAATAGATGGTTCCAGTAAGACAAGGTAATTGTAATAACCGTCGAAATACTCTACGCCGTATAAGAAGAAAGGCAACCGCGACGTACATTCTTCCCTATCATAAATCTGGAAAATGAAACCATCGCACCCATTCCGGAGGTCATCAACCTAGAACCTCATTCACCTATCCCCATCATCACCATCGAGGAGGAAAGCCATAATATTATCCCAGTCCCATGTAATCAATATTCTACCCCCGACTTAGTGGAGGGAACTATCGAGGACTGGAGCCAAAATTCAACCATCTCAATACATTCCAACCAGGCACCTGTTCCTGGGCCTTCCGTGGATTGGAACCAGAATCTGGAGACTGCTTCCATCCCAGAGATATTCCATCACCCGACATAGCCCCCATATACAACTACCGTCCTGAAGAAGACGGCCTGACTAGCCCTCCTAGCTATTCCCCGTGGTATACGAGGATCTAAACCCCTTTGAGCCCTTGGACATTTCCATAGCTACCCCTGAGAGACCCTTCTCAACCATTAGAATCGAATACTCTCACTTCCTACCCGCATCGTATGGTTACCCAAGGGAAGAGTAAAAAAGGATATTCAAATTGTATCTCGTTAAAGAAAAATATATTTAGAAACAAAACCAAAATATGAATGTTTATTTATTCTCCACCAAGAATCCTCTCTGCCAAGCACAATAGACCTTCAATCTCTCGGCGTCCCAGGGTATAGCCGGCCAAGCAGGTTGCCCTAAAACAAATTGAGAGATTAATTGCGTCCAACTGGGAAAGTAAGACTTCCAGGCCAGTCCTGAGGAACTGGGGACGTAACACCTGTCAAAATGAATGCGGCGCGTAAATACGGAGGTTTGTAACGCGTTTAAAGAAAGAGACAGGATAGATTCTGTAATAGTGACTTGAATCACATCATAAAAGAGTTATTAATTAATCACGTATCATGCAGTGATAAAGTGAAGGGGTATAAGGATGTTTAATATAAGAGATATACCGTGCCTGCTGGTTTAATTTCTTATTGCACAATAATCCTTCCAGTGTATTATACTAAACCAGAGTAGTTGTACTATATGTCAGTCGGTCCTTAAAGAGCGCGTCCCGTGCTCTACGACAAGTGTCGATGTGCAAGACGTCACGTCACAGCGGCACAGAGTCCGTAAAGAATTTTCTTTAGAGAAAGCTCTTTACGAAAACGGCAGAGGGGTAAGGTCGATTACCCAATGCACATCGATTGACAAGTCGAAGGCGACAATTCGCTCTTGTGGGCAAGGCCAAAGACAGACTGAGTGTTTAAATGTTCAAATATAACCAACGTACTTGCGTGTCAGGAAGAGGAGACGTTGGAATTGTATGAAGGTGAGTTATCGTAATATAATTTCAATAAATATGATAAATATCAATAATGTTTTATTACTAGTTACAGATCACGAGAGGTGAAGATGAAGATGAAAATGTCAAATAATTAAAATGAGTACTTACCCAGTAGTACTGCAACGAGAGCGCGTGTTGAATCTCCGTGGGAGACAATCAGCCTCGGCGATGCCTCTAAGGGAGAGTCGGAAGAGTCGGTGACAAAGAAATTGGCAGAAGACCTCGATGATGTTTCAAATAAGGCACTTTATTATTTAAAGTATACTAATATCTGACAGCTCTCGGGACTAAGTCCTTAGCTCGAAAAAATGTTCAGAGACTAAGTCTTTATTCGCTTCGTAGATGCTCGTGATCGTTGTTGTTCTTGTTCTTCAGAGAGCTCCTGGTCAAATGCGCGAAGGACTGAGCTGCGCTCCCTAAGGTACCCTCTGGTCCCCACTCCGTTTGGGCATTCGTTGTGGTAGGGAGATGCGCGCGCTCCTAGGCGTGGGCGGCCAGGCCACTATTCATCGCTATAGCTGTCCTTTTTCATCAAGTGGTTTGTGGCGTAGTGGGAGCGCTGTTGCGTGAAAGTAGTGGGAACGCTTGCCGAGCTTATTAATTTATTTTACAAGGATAAAATTTTTATGATAGTTTTTTAATCATCAGAATTTTTTATCTGCATATATGTATTTTAATATAAAATTTTGAGCTTTATTAAATAAAATTTGAACGGAACCTCTAGCATGTCGCGTTCAAAAGTGGCATTTTATTCATTATATGATCATATGACTTAGTTAATATTATGATTTAATAGATTCTGATGTTGTAACTATCATAATTACAATTGTTTTATATTATAAAATATTTGTTATAGTATGTACATATATATATATATATTATATTATATATATATATATATGTATGTATGTATGTTAAAATTTTAATTATAAGAAGTAGCATAATTATTTGATATTGATAATTTATTTTTCCAGGGAGGAAAATCGTGGCTGCCGTGTTGGACCATCGGCGGTCCCGCTGATTTATCGCTGGTTGAGGCTCGGTCGCCCGTTTGTTAATAAGTAAATTTATTTTTTGCTATGCAATAAAAAAATTTTTTTTGTTAGGAAAAAAAAAAAAAAAAAAAAGGAGAAATTATTTTACTTCCAATTTTTTAAAACAAATAAAGGAAATTTTTAAAAGAAGTATTGGTCATTTTTTTTTTAAAGAGGCAATAAATTATTATTATTATTAGCTTCCTAAATATTCATGCATATGTGACATATGTATATATCCTTTTAACAATTTATGATCTTATAGTTATAATAAAAGTTTCTCTTTATGATATCTGAGCGAAACATTATTTAGTTTACAGATTGGAATGCATTAGGCATCGAGCGCTTCTCGGAAACGATGAAGAAAATAGCGCGTCACATTTAGCTTTGAGTGCTTCTAAGAATATCTAATACATTGTGCGTATAAAAACGTATGCTTATTGGCATTATTAAATTTTATACTGTAGGCTCGCTTGTTTTTTATTAATTAATTTTGCTATCAATGTCCTTCTTATTATATATATATTCGCATTATTCGTATATTATATAATATATATATATATATATATATATATATATATATATATATATGTATATATGAATGTCCATAGTCTTTGTGTTATGAAGTTCACCAAATGTAGTTGTTAACTTTTAAATTTCGTTACTGAATTTATTTAGTATTTATTTAATAGTCAAACATATATATATAAATATATAAATGTGTTACTGTCAAATTTTCCTAGTTAATAATATGGATATGCAATATATATATATATATATATATATATATATATTCTTTTATAAATTATAATTATATTATAATTTATTACGCTCGCAATAGGAAGGCGCTCCTCGTAATATTCATGCATGCTATTTTCTTGAGTCCCTTTTGTCTTAAGACTCGGGCGCGGAGGTTGAAGCATTAGGGGAGATAACGCGGCAATAGGGGAGATAACGCGGCACGCTGGACTTAGTCTGTGCGCTCAATTCAATGCAACAAGTCGTGCGTATAAAATTAGGTTTGTTAAATATTCATCATTTTATATGTTAAGTCTATAGTTTTATATATACTTATATGTATGTTTATTTTTTATTATTGAAGCCTTTTGAATTTTGATTTTCGATCTTTACATTTGATATATATATATATATATATATATATATATATAGTATTTTATTATTACATCTCGTTGTTTATTACTTATTTTTATAGTGGTTTTTAATTTTTATATTTCTTTTGTGTATATACTAGATATTCCTTTAATTTGTAATTTGTTGCTTTATCATACTGGAAAATATATTAATATTTATGTATATAAAATCATATTTTTATTTATATTTTTTATATACTTTTATTATTTTGTCATTGATTATTATGGTTCTTTATTTAAATTTTTGATTTTATTATTAATTAATCGATTTGTTATTAATTAATTGATATTTTCTTTATTTATTTAGGTCACCCTTGTGATATTTAAAAGGATGCGGCCCAATGGATTATTTGCGGATGACAGGCAGGCTTGAACCATAGGATGATATGTAGTGTTGAAGGAATTTTGAGGAGGCTGTGTGGATTATTCGCAGGTGTTTATTTGGTAAGTTTATTAAAAGTCATAATATATTTAGAAAGTATATGTGTACATATATTTGTATAATGTTTATATATGTACCTTTATTATATAAAAAAAATTTTATTTTATTATTTTTTTTTATTATTATTATTTATTTTTTTTTTATTAATAATTGCATGTTTTATGTTAATAACAAGAGTGACAAGTCTGTTAGAGTTTGTCTCGCGATTTAATTCTCATTAATTCTTTCATACTGAATTATGTATAGTGCTGTCTCTCTTGCTCGCGCGGGCCAGCCGATAGCGCGGTCTCTCTCACTTTCGCGTACCACTTATTGAGGTCTCATGTATATATATCTTGATTTGTTTAATCGTTTGGTTATGTTCTGTTGTATGTTCGAGGGGGTTTAATAGCTATTGTTGGTGTCATTATTTATTGTTAATTGATTCATTAAAATGTGGTTTTCTTTTATGCAGGTTTTATGTATGTGTATGTATATACACATATTTGGAAAAGCACAAGCTCATGGATTCTTCATGGATAATATGTGTACGAAACGAGCTCTCTTCAAGTGTTTAATAAGGTGGCCACGTTTGAAATGCATTCGGTAAGTATATTTAAATATATATATATATTTTATATTTATAATTGGGTATTGGATTTTTAAATGTAGATTCGGGTGTAGATTATTATTGAAGTGTATTTCTGAGGACATTTTACTAATAAATATATTTTATTTTCCTGTATAGCAGGTTCGTTAGGCGATGGGAATGTCGAGACACCCAGTGGACAATGAGGCTATATGTACCGGGTGACTTATTATTCCGCATGTAGTAAAGTGTTATGATTTTTATTTTGTATTACTAGTTTTATAAAGTAGGAAACTTAATTATTTGTGCCTATTAATAATTTATTATATTTGTTTCCAAAATTTATTATATGGACTTAATATATTTCTTTCGCTGTTTGATTTCATTATTTATATACTTAAAGTATTAAACTGTTTTTTTCTTTATAATGAATTTTTGTTTAAGATTTTATAATAATGGTTTTGGATTGAGTTCTATAAGATATTTTATATATATATATTTTTTTATGTTAGATTAAATTTCTATTTGATCGGATATTATTTGTTATTTTATTTTTCAGCTTTCAAGACTTGGAATTTACTGATTGTTTGCAACAGGCTGCCTATGGAGGGGAGGTATTCAATTCATTATTAGAATTTGGGTAAGTATTTTAAGAATATTTATTTAATGATATTATAAATGTTTTCTTTCTTATATTTTTGTCTTATATAATTATTATATTTTTCAGATATTTGCAAAACATCATTCCGTATGGAGGATACTCAAGGATGCGTACCCTGTATGGCCTAGCTGTATTTTAATCGACAATATAGAACGTTTATTAGACTATTGTCGGAGCGGATCAAAATACTCACATGTGATCAGCTGGCCATAGTGTATAGCCTTATGCTCCACCAATTACGGATAAGTTTTGGAATATTTTAATATTATTCAAATGTATTGAATTTGACAACTTCTGGTCATGTGTTAAGTAGTGTTGAGCTTTTCACATAATAGAAATGATTTTTGTTTGGCTATTATCGCTCTTTTATTGCATTTTAATTGTATAAAATTTCACAACTAAATTGTCAGATCGAAAAAAAAATATATATATATTATTTGGTAATGATCAGTGGATAAAAATTAGATTTTGTATAATTTTTTATGTAATAGAATTTTATTTGAATTATTGCATGGAATATACGTATATGAAAAGAGACTTTTATAAGCATTCGACAGTGCTATTATGTAATGAAATTTTCCATAATGTTCAATCATGATTATTTTATTATTATTATTACTGTCAGTAATCAAAATTATATAAGGCGAAATTAATATATTACTTTGGATGATAATTATTATTCATGAGTGCCGAACTTTTGATTTTATATATCTCATTTATTACTTATTTATTTATAATTATGTATATTTGTGCATGTTGTTAAGTATTCAATAATTTTTTAGAATAAATTTCTTTTACTTATTTATTATATATCTTTTTCAGATATTGAGGCTTCAAGGAAAACCGCTTTCCAATAAAGGATATGCATATACTTGCACGCATGTGTCCATGGGAGCTGAACGAGGACTAAAGATTGAAGCAATTGGATTCCGAAAAAGTTGTCTTCTGGTCTTAAATTCTATAGTTAGATGGTTAGATATATATATATAATAATAATTAAGATTTTGTATAGACATATTTGGCCAATAATATTAATGTACAATGATTTATTATAACGTTTAGAAAAATAATTTATTAATTTTTCCTCCGGATATATATATATATATATATATATATATATATTATGTAGGTTGATAATTGCTTTAGGTTAATATGTTACTTTAGTAACAATTATTATTCATGTATATTAAAAGAAAATTTATTTTATTTATTTATTATTATTCTTATATTTTTTTTTATAATACATTTATTTATTGTTTTATATTTTATTTAGGTTGCTTTTACGTGTGATGTGTGAATATTTAAAGGAATATAAGTTAATAGGTCCTTATGGATAGTTTTGATAGATGGTCCCGGGAACTACCGTACCATAAACATATATATATATATGTAAGGGTTCATCTCGGGACCGGGTCTTTTCTTCCGTAAAGACACGTATTTATATGCGTATATGTATCTTATTACCTTGTTATATTGTGCCTCAATATTTTATTAATGAATATTTTCCTTTTATTTTATAATTAAATAGTTAAATAATTAAATTATGCACATATGTGTATTGGTTGATACCAGTTAGAATATACATATATATGTATATATGTGTATATCTGTATACATCTGTATATTTTCGTATACATTATATTTATTATGCTATATATATAAAATAATAGAACTTTATGGCAATATTTGCATATGGCTTCATGCTGAACGTCATCACGACCACAGTTACATTGTTCAAGGGGATTTTGTGGAAGGTTTTCCCTTGACGATTTTAAATCTATTTCTTGAGTAGTTAGATAATAATATTTTATATAAATTTTCTGTATATGATTTATTAATTTATTCGTTAAGAAATATTTAAATCGTCAATTTTTAGAAGAGGCTTGTTGTTTGTAAAGGGTTATTATTTACTTGTTACTAACTAACTGTTTTTGTATTTTAATTGTTAAATAATCAAAGTAAATATATATATATGTTTTGTTCAATGATAATTAAAATTGTATATGTATGTAAAACATTGATATGATAATTTCTTTTTATTATTGATAGTTTTTTATGATTTCTTTGAGAATATTTATTATCATTTTTTTTTATTGTGAATTATATCCTCATTTATCTAAGTATCAATTAATCATATAAATTTTCAGATTTCAATATTTATAATTGCTGCATCCTTCTTATGGTGACTTGGTTACATTATTTAATTGAAAGGATCGGCATGGGCTTATGAGATTATTTATTAACGGATTTTAGGTGAGTATCATTTAGTAGATTTTCGATTCGCGCTGGTTTTTCCTACAAGCCCTTGTGGTGAACATATATAAAGATGTCTCTTTTTGTTATATTATTGCTCTGACATTGTGAATTATTTGAATTTGTCGATATTTGACACGGATTTAAACTTGTGTCTCTTTTTACTGGAAGAGTTAATTATAATAATGTTTTATATAATAATTATATTTATTTTATTTTGGAATATTATATATATAATTATTTTGGATTGTTGTCGGTGTTATATAGTATTGTTTCTTTTTGTATATTCTATATTCATTTTATAATATTAATTAATCGAGGGTTATCGTATATATAATAGCAGTTTTTATAATATATTTTTTGTATTATTTGTAATATTTTATGAATAACTTTAACATGACTATATATAAAATGTGATTAGGCAAAAACTTAATGAATCGTTTCTAATATTGCTCTATAATTTTCAGATGGAGAATGGTGTTTATTAGATGACCTAGCTGGTCCTTGGCTGTTCCCATATTTTGTCGTTATGGAGGTTTCATGGATCCCTTAGTGGTGAATACATATATTTGTATAGCGTATCTTGCGGTTGCGCATTAATTTTAATTCCGTTGTATTTATTGTTCTAATTAGTCATTAATTAAGTACTCTCAGTTAGATAGAGTAGTGAATGCTTTTAACACGGGTGCGTTATTCAGAACGGTTTGTTGATTTTTCTTTGGAAATAAAATCTTAAATCTATTTTCATCTTAAATATAGTTGGTTAATAATATTCCCTTATAATATAGTCGTGCCTGGTCAGTACTGCCTGTATATCGTAATTTACATCTGGCTATGTACCGTATCAGTAAGATTATTGTAGATGCTTGAAATTTGTGATATATATATATATATGATAACTTAGTATTTTGATCATTGATTCATAATTCTTATGTATAAATGATTAATCTGAGAGATTTACTACTTTTGCTCGATTAGTATATATATAAGGTCGGCTATTCGGTTGATACTAATGATCTCGTTGATAATTTAGTTATATAGGATAACTAAATAGTATGAATATTAAGTGAATATATATATATATATGTTATTTATAGTGATTACATATAACGTGTAATGAATTTATAGCGATTATATAGTTACATATAGAGGTTATGTAGGATAGGTTCCTTATACGTCTCAGTTAGTACCGGTAATTACTAGTATTTTGGCTACATGAAAATGGTTTAATGTTAAACTCTCACTCTCGTATATGTATAATTCTCGTATTGAATATATATTTATATATTATAACGCTTTCTATAGTGATTATTTACGCGAATATTATATAAGATAAAAGAATTGATAGAAGTTATATTATTATGAATGGGATTTTGAAATTTTTTGTTGCGGGACGTAACAATATTATATATACAGGGTGTCCCCGAATTACCGGATCAACTCTTGTGGGTAGATAGAGCGTGTTAACTGAAAAAAAGTTATATCATTTTGTTAAATTCGTAATAATTAATAAGATATAAATTAATAAAGATCGGCCAATCCGTGCCAGTATAAGCGCGCGGCGTGAAGAAGCCTCCCACTTGTTACTTGATACTAGACGCGCGGCGACACAGTGGGCGGAGCGCTCTGCAAAGGACGTACAAAGGACGTACTGAAAATACATTTTTAGATTTGATTACTACAATTTTCTACTTTAATTACTGATTATCCAAGTAATAAAATAATTCTCGACTTTAATTACTCCAACAGTAATAAAAAAATTTTAGACAATTGATTACTGATTATTCGAGTAATCAAGTCATATTAATTTTTTATAATTTTTTGCCGTATATGATAACTGAAAGAATCACATGCATAAATGCAGCGCGTACTGTACGTGTCTTTTTCAGTACGTCCTTTGTACGTCCTTTGCAGAACGCTCCGCCCTATCTCGCCGCGCGCCTAGTATCAAGTAACAAGTGGGAGGCTTCTTCGCGTCGCGCGCTTATATTGGCACGGATTTGGCCGATCTTTATTAATTTATATCTTATTAATTATTACGAATTTAACAAAATGATATGACTTTTCTTTTCAGTTTAACATACTTTATCTACCCACAAAAATTGATCCGGTAATTCGAGGACACTGTATATACAGGGTGAGCCATTTTAATTAACGCACGCAATTATTTCGGAAACAAAGCATTTTAGAGAAAAATGTTTCAGACAAAAGTTTTATGGTTTCGAGGGGGCCATGAGATGGTATCATTGGTTTGACACTGAAGAGTCATTTGAAGGTCACGTGAAGGTCACTTCAATTTTTTTAAATGGAACACCCTATATTTTTGCACATTCTTGTAGTTTATCTCGAGAGCTTTCCAAAACACTATAATTAAGTACCTTTTCGTTAAGTACTTTTTGAGTTATGAGGCTTGAAATAATTTCTTAATTTTACATAAACCGTAAAATATCTTGTAAAATATTCATTTTTCGATTACCTTACCTTAATACTTTTATGTACAAAATAATGAGAGGAATCAGTTGGTGTAAAGAAAACACATAGTTGTTTTGAAGAAAAAATATGGAATTGTTAATTGCAAATTACATATTTCTTCTTCAAAACAATTATGTGTTTTCTTTACACCAATTGATTCCTTTCATTATTTTGTACGTAAAAGTATTAAGGTAAGATAATCGAAAAATGAATATTTTACAAGATATTTTACGGTTTATGTAAAATTAAGAAATTATTTCAAGCCTGAAGTATATATACAGTATATATGATTATATTCGAACATATATCCTAAACATGCAATTTTCCAGATAGAATATTATTGTTATCCTATTCTATTGTTGTCCTATTCTTGTTTTGTTTACTGAATACTAGTACTAAACAAAGATGACAACATACTGGCAGTATTAGCAGTGACTTTTGAAACACGCTTAATATGTCTTATATTAATGTGTCTTGTGTCCATATATGTACTGTTTCCGTCACAATTAATATTCTACCTCAAAAATTGCGCATTTAGGATATATGTTTGGAAATAAATATACATACTGTATATATATTTAAGTGTATATATTATATACAGGGTGTTTCTAAACCTATGTCGGAGATTTTAAGGGTATATTCTAGGAGTCAAAATAAGAAAAAGTTCTTATAAACATGGGTCTAAAAATGCTTTTCCTTCGAATTATAGCTGTCTAAAGTTGGAAGAAATCGCAAAATTTTGTAGCTCTCGGAGATTTTTTCACAGATCGTTGAAATTTTGCACAGCATAATAATTAATAGTGATCTTAATTTTTATGTAATTTTGATAATTTTTTTCCACCAACTTTAGGGAGCTATAACTCGGAAGGAAAGCTTTTTTGGACCCATGTTTATAAGAACTTTTTTCTTATTTTGACTACTAGAATATGCCCTTAAAATCCCCGACATAGGTTTAGAAACACTGTATACTTTATTATAGAATAAAAATAACGATTTTTAATATTATAATTGATATAAAGGCATTTTTCGGGACTTAAATATTTTAATGAAGAGTATATTAAATTTAAAAAAATATATATAAAACTTATATATAGTAGAATCGTTACTAGACATCCCGATTTCGGTATGTATATAGCCATTTTCAATATATATACATCAATACATATTAATTTCTTAATTTTGTTAAAATGTCCTGAAAATTATCATTATGCAAATAAATTTATATATATATTAAAAGATACATTTCAGGACCTCTTTTATATATCCAAAGGCAGTTTTTAGGACGTCCTGAAAACTACCGTTGGACATATAATTTTTTTCGGGACAGTCCTGAAATCCAACAAAAGTCCTGAAAACTGCCTCTGTGTCGCACAAAATGTCCCGAAAACTACCCCTGGACATATATGTATATATATATATATATATATATATATATATATATATATATATAAATCAATTAATAATAAATAATAACGCCAACAATACCTACTAAGCCTCCTCAAACATATAATAAAGTATAATCGAACGGTCAAACCGATCGAGATCTATACGCGAGACCTCGATAGGTAGTACGTGAAAGTGAGAGAGACAGCGCTATCGGTTGAGCCGCGCGAGCGAAAGAGACAGCGCTATACGTAACCCCGTATGCAAGAATTAATGAGAATTAAATGGCGAAACAAGCTCGGACCAACTTATCGCCCTTGTTGTTGGTATATATACAGGGTGATTCTAAATAACGTTATGCTTTTGCAAAAACATAATCTTGACCGAATTCTAAGACGATTTTTCCTTTGGCAAAATTTCGTTTGAAGCTTAGTTTTTGAATTATTAAAGGAAGTAGTTAACGTATGACGGGTCGAATACAAGAGGCAGGCAAGGGTGGCGCGATTCACCGTCAGACGCTGGTGCTTACGCGGGGCGCCTGCTGCGATCAGCTGGTCGCTATACACATACAGACACACATGCGAACACATACATTCTCTCTCTGTCTGTCTGTCTGTCTGCCTGTCTGTCTCTCTCTCTCTCTCATTCGCTCACTCACCTGTATTTTTTTTTTTTTTTTTTTTTTTACGAGAGAGGGGAAAATGCATTTTATGCATACCCACCGGTCGATCCAGTGAGTTATGTGGGACTCGAGTACCAAGTCGAATTACCAACTCGGTACTCCCTACCCACTAAAAACCCCTCTCTTTTCACGAATTTCCTTTGACACACTGTCCCTCGGACTTCCCGAGATCTGTTTTCACATAACGTCAAAAAATAGTTATTATTACCTTGTTCGATGACTTTTGATGTATTGCTGTAATTGCTTGAAGGAGAAATGAATTTTCCGATAGATCGTACGTTCTCAAATTGAACGTAGATATCACGTTGCAAAAGACAAGAAATCCACACTAAATTATTAACTGAAAGTTTTTCTTCTTTCATGAACTGTATTCTTTTATAAACTTTAACGTAATCACATTTATTTACTCACTCGATGAGACGAGAAATTTACTAATGACTATCACTAATCATTATTAATCACTGTCGAATATTAACTGTTGGCGATTAAAAATCACTCGATGAAAGAAACACGCGCGGACACGTTACTACACGACGCGACGACGCGACAATGCGACGATAATTACTCAGCGACTGCAAGCAGTTTTTGTCATGGTAGGTTGCGGTAGGTTAAGGTACTACTGGCGCTATCGAACGCGATCATGTGTTCGATTGAAGAATGCGGTAAACATAATACATTTAACATATTAATATTATTATTATCATGAATGTGTGTGATATCCATACATCGTATGATATCTATTTAAAAATTAATTAGATTAAATAAGTGTTTTTAAAATATTTATTACTTTTACTATTATCATATAAAATATTAATATTAAATATTTTAAAAACACTTATTTAATCTAATTAATTTTTAAATAGATATCATACGATGTATGGATATCACACACATTCATGATAATAATAATATTAATATGTTAAATGCATTATGTTTACCGCATTCTTCAATCGAACACATGATCGCGTTCGATAGCGCCAGTAGTACCTTAACCTACCGCAACCTACCATGACAAAAACTGCTTGCAGTCGCCGAGTAATTATCGTCGCATTGTCGCGTCGTCGCGTCGTGTAGTAACGTGTCCGCGCGTGTTTCTTTCATCGAGTGATTTTTAATCGCCAACAGTTAATATTCGACAGTGATTAATAATGATTAGTGATAGAGTCATTAGTAAATTTCTCGTCTCATCGAGTGAGTAAATAAATGTGATTACGTTAAAGTTTATAAAAGAATACAGTTCATGAAAGAAGAAAAACTTTCAGTTAATAATTTAGTGTGGATTTCTTGTCTTTTGCAACGTGATATCTACGTTCAATTTGAGAACGTACGATCTATCGGAAAATTCATTTCTCCTTCAAGCAATTACAGCAATACATCAAAAGTCATCGAACAAGGTAATAATAACTATTTTTTGACGTTATGTGAAAACAGATCTCGGGAAGTCCGAGGGACAGTGTGTCAAAGGAAATTCGTGAAAAGAGAGGGGTTTTTAGTGGGTAGGGAGTACCGAGTTGGTAATTCGACTTGGTACTCGAGTCCCACATAACTCACTGGATCGACCGGTGGGTATGCATAAAATGCATTTTCCCCTCTCTCGTAAAAAAAAAAAAAAAAAAAAAAAAAAACAGGTGAGTGAGCGAATGAGAGAGAGAGAGAGAGAGAGAGAGACAGACAGACAGACAGGCAGACAGACAGACAGACAGAGAGAGAATGTATGTGTTCGCATGTGTGTCTGTATGTGTATAGCGACCAGCTGATCGCAACAGGCGCCCCGCGTAAGCACCAGCGTCTGACGGTGAATCGCGCCACCCTTGCCTGCCTCTTGTATTCGACCCGTCATACGTTAACTACTTCCTTTAATAATTCAAAAACTAAGCTTCAAACGAAATTTTGCCAAAGGAAAAATCGTCTTAGAATTCGGTCAAGATTATGTTTTTGCAAAAGCATAACGTTATTTAGAATCACCCTGTATATGTATAATTATTAATAAAAATAACAAGGCGAGTTGAACACATAAAATTTGTAGTCACAAAAAACATGCAATATATTCTTATATACTTTAAGTCTATATATTATCCGAGAAATATCCGTTAGCTTAAGTGCTTTAATTATTCATATAAACATGTATTCTAGCAACCTAAATACAATAATTCCTTTTGTTAGTAACAAATCTAAAACCTATAGGTAAATGTTAATAAAATATGATTTTATATGCGTGAATTAATAAGTCGGTCAAGCGGTCAAGGCTAATGATGTGCGCTGCGTTATCTACTAACACGCGCCGACGTATCTTATCTCCCTTGATACTTACGACATTCATGCCTTAGACTTCGGACTAGAGACTTGAAAGTAATATTCTTTTAAAATCAAGGCGTGAAATAAATTTAGGACCGATCTTTTTGCCTTAACCATTAAACACACATAGTTATTAATAAATATACCCTGTAATATGCTTTACTAAATTATTAAGTTGTAAATCGTAAGAAAATACGTAACGCATATACATACGAGATTTAGAAGGCGAATTATAAGAACAATATAACTAACAGTGAAACATAAATTTAATGAAGGAAATAAAATATATTAAAATATATTAATGGAATTGGAACATAAAATTGAAATCCAACGAATATACAATCTTATAAAATTTAGTAAGCATGGTTTTATACGTACAAATAATTAAGCTAAATTATAAATCTTCTTATATGTGCCAAGGCTAAGGCTAAGCCGAACGCAGTGCGTTATCGCATGGCGCGTGCCACTAATCTTATCTTCCACCATGTCTCAACATACGCGCCCGAGTCTAAAGACAAAGAGGACTTGAGAATAATAAATCGAACGAATATTATAAAGAGCACTTCTTATTATAATACATTGCGAGTGTAATATTCATAAAATTATAAAATTGTTAAAAGAATATATATATATATATATATATATATATATATATATATTCATACGCCAAATGAGCTTGGATGTTTAATAAAAAAATTAAGAAGTAATAAGGTTCAAGTAAACTTTTATTTTTCGACATGAAGATATTAATATACACTGAATCATTATAAAATAAATTTGACAAGACAATAAAAAAATTTTCAATTATAAAATCTTACAACTAATATATATATATATATATATATATCCTACATAATAAGTAGCAAAGCTACATGAATTATTGCAAGCGAAATTATTAAATCGTCTTATAAAATAGTATAAGAATAAAATTATCCTCCAAGAGATAAGCGACCCTCCGAGCTTCATCCAGTACTGTTGTACATGGGCCCATTTAAAGATAAGATAAGAGACCCGGCGCGACCGCCTGGTATTACGGCTATCCGCTACGACAAGACCGATTCGATATATCGTTTGATCCGAAGAACTATAATAATTAGAACACCTTTATACCACCTAATGGTTATTAACAATTATTTCTTCTATGTTAAGTAATTATATGTATATATATATATTCACATATATATATATATATATATATATATTATATATAAAAATGATTGTAATTATAATAGTTTATGACACCAGAATTTATTAATTATAAAAACCGCACGATTATTATAAGCGGAATTAAGGCAGCTTTTGAATGGAGCATGCTAGAAGAACCGTTCGCATTTCTTTCGCATTTCTCTAAGGAGATTTAAGATTCTACATTAGAAAATGTATGCAAATAACGGGAATTTTGGTAGCTAAAAACTTATAAAATTTTATAAATTAACAAACCAACGCACAGATAGCCCACTATCCCCACGCAAAAGCGCAACCAATACGTCACGACATGCGCCAAAAGGAAGGGCAGCTAGAGCAGCGAATAGCAGCCAAGCAACTTACGCCTAGAGCCCCCATTCCCCTACCACCGACTCCTGGAACAGAGTAGGGATCAGAGGGTACATCAGGGAGCGCAGCTCAGTCTTCCGCGCATTTGACCTGGAGCTCTCGAGAAGAAAACAACTACAGCGATCACGAGCGTACTTCAGAACATCTTCGAGCCGAAAAAGAACTTAGCCGCAGAATATTCTTTCGGTCTAAGGACTTAGTCTAGAGAGCTGTCAAATATTATAGTATACTTTAAAAATAAAGTGTCTTCGAACCATCACTTGGGTCTTCTGCCAGTCAATTGTCATCAGCTCCTCCGACTCTCCTACAGGGACACCGCCGAGGCAGACCGTCCTCCACGGAGATTCAGCGCATATCCTGACAGCAGTACTTTTGGGTAAGTACTTTTGTTTATCATTCGACATCTTTCTTTTCATCTCTCGTGATCTGCAACTAGTAATTAAATATTGTTATTACTTTACCACATCTATAGAAGAACTATATTACGTGTAATAGAGTTAAACAACTTACCTTCATACTATAACTCAAGTACATTGATTATATTTTAACATCAAACGGTTACCACCTATATCCCTGCATCCATGCAGTCAATTTATTAGAATTTTATTTCAAATTTAAAGATGTGTTACGTCCCCAGTTCCTCAGGACTGGTCTGGAAGTCTTACTTTCCCAGTTGGACGTAATTAATCTCTCAATTTGTTTTAGGGCAACCTGCTAGGCCGGCTATACCCTGGGACGCTGAGAGATTGAAGGTCTTTTGTGCTCGTAGAGAGGATTCAGGAGGGAATGCGAATAAATAAATGATTTCTATAGATTTAAGATTTCTTTATTGTTTCACCTTTGTATAACTTGAATAATGTGAATTTATTCCTCAGGAGAGTAACCGTATATTTCTGGGAGAATATATAAATGTTCGATATCGATATTTGCAATAGGTATCGCGATTTCTATTTGGGGAATCTCCAAGGGTGCGAAAGGGTCTAGATCCTCGTAGGTTACTGGTGAATAGCTTGGAGGAGGATAGAAATCTTCCGTTGAATAATTACGTTGGTCTGGTATTGCTGCGTTGGGCGCTATCTCAGCGTTTCGTTCTTCCGTTTCCAAAATAAAGTCGCTCAGTTCTTCAGGTAGTTGAGAACCTATTTCTATGACCTCAGGTATGGGAGAAGACTGACTTATTGTAGATGGGGTAGGCTCTATGATTTCGTTATCCGGCGAAACAATAATCTGGGGTAAGCGTCGTGTATGTCTGTTTCGGCGTATACGGTGAGAGGTTCCGCGAATGGAAGGCGTTCGTCGAGTACCCTGGTTGGCACGTCGTACGCGGACCATCTATTAATTATAGTTTGATAGCATTTTATTTAATTAAGTGAATATGTAATAATATTGTATAGGGATTCGATGTTACTTACGTTGACCAACACCTGTTAAATAAAAAGAAAATGTCTCGCTTGACTATTCGTTCAGTAAAAATAATTATTAACCAAAGAGTAAAGAAAGGAATAGTCAGATCTAGTCATTGAAGCTTCAAAAGGATTTAGATCGCGGCTAGAATATAGTCGGAAAAGAATGTTATATTATATTAATAATGAATTACCGCCCCGGGTTAATTATCGACTCACGAAAATTACCGACCGATGGTAATGTAGATTTCTGTTTTACCGACCGATGGTAAATTGAGTTTATCGACCTCGGTAATGTAGGTTTCTGTTTTACCGACCGATGGTAAATTAAGTTTTATCGACCGTCGGTAATGTAGGTTTCTGTTTTACGGACCGATGGTAATGTAGGTTTCTGTTTTCGACCGATGATAAGTTAATTTTTATCGACCGTCGGTAATGTAGGTTTCTGTTTTACCGACCGATGGTAACTTTAGGTTACCGATCGATGGTAATGTAGGTTTCTGTTTTACCGACCGATGGTAACTTTAGGTTACCGACCGATGGTAACTTATCGACCGCCGGTAATTTATATAATTTTGTTAAATTATTAGGTTAGTTTTGTTTTTTAAAGTGCGATTTGAATATCTAAGGTCGGTTTACTGAAAATCGAAGAGGCTTAAGAGGATGCCGGAGTCGCGGCCGAACTCCGACGGGTAGGCGCCCTCATTTTAACATAACTAAAAGCGTCGGTACATTACCAACACTTATAGTTATGTTACCGACAGTATTATCTAGAGTAGAGACATACATATTTTAAAAAGAGTAATGTGAAATACAAGCTTTTTTTGTATTGTGTTTAATTGTATTTATATGAAACAAAAAATATGTTGCATTTCTACTGCTCTATCGTCTCGCACAAGCAACGATTTTATAGGGTATAGATCTGTCTTTATTGCATACATATTTAAATACAATTCTATCATTGCTCTCAATAGCTATGTCTCTTTATATATATAATAAAACTATATTGTGAAAATATTTATAAATATTACTTATAAATTTTATATGAATATACGACATTACATCAAACAATTTGCACAATACATTTTATATTGTTAGTTTTTGATTATATCGATTTAACAAACGTCGTACATAAATTGTAATTTGTAGGAAGTTATATGCAAATATCCTTTTTATTGTATGTATACAGAATGTCGCAGAGTACTATATATAAGCGCTTGTGAGGAGCGCAGTAAATTGAACAAAAAAGTCTCATAGCATTTACAATTTTCGTAATAATAATAGAAATTTAAATAAAATCGGAAATATGTATCTGTGTATGTGAGAGAGAAAAAGAGAGAGAGAGAGAAGCATTCGGCCGTTCGAGTTATCGCATGATCCAGCGTGTCAGGGCTTTTTGTCGGCGCGCGGCAAGGGGAGGGACAGCGCGGCGCGGCGATGACGGTGTAACGAGTGGCAACGGCGTGCCCCGCTGTCCCTTCCCTTGTCGCGCGCCGACAAAATGTCCAACACGCTGGACCGTGCGATAGCTCGAACGGCCGAATGCTTCTCTCTCTCTCTCTCTTTTTTTCACACACACACACGCAGATACATATTTCCAATTTTATTTAATATTTCTATTATCATTACGAACATCGTAAAATGCTATGAGACTTTTTGTTCAATTTACTGCGCTCCTCACAAGCGCTTATATATAGTACTCTGCGACATTCTGTATACATACAATAAAAAGGATATTTGCATATAACTTTCTACAAGTTACAATTTATGTACGACGTTTGTTAAATCGATATAATCAAAAACTAACAATATAAAATGTATTATGCAAATTGTTTGATGTAATGTCTATTCGTAAAATTTATAAATAATATTTATAAATATTTTCACACTACATTCTTTGCCTCAAAAGCATCGAAATAATAGATTTATATCGATAATATAATGGGCCCCTTCATCGCCCATTCCCGTGAGACGCAACCATAATATGTGTATTTTTTTCGTCTCTCCGATATATGCAAACGAGATTGAGGCGTCTTTTTCTAACGATATCCATTAGAATATTGTGATCAGATATGATAAATGTAAAATATGATATATGAATAATTTACCATTTTGGAAAAGGTAATTAATTTTCTGCTATAATTTAAAAAAAAATGTTGCTTCATACATTTTACACATTATTGAAATATTTTTCCTTACAAGGATTTCCTTCTAAGGCTATAGTTTATAGTAGTGTAGCGAAAGCTGCAGCATAAATTTCACAGCATATGCTATCAGGTTGTTAAAGCTTTTTAAATATTATATTATTTGTAGGAAACGGCGATGAAAGTAATTTTTTTTTTAGGCACCAATTTATCATATGTACAGCCGGGTAGGCTATCGTACATTCGAAGCTTGGTGTCATAAAAAAAAAATCGCCTGCAATCACTATAATTTGCTCCAATAATTTGTTAGCTTTTGTCGCTATGTGATATGCTGCAATTATATAAGAATTATCGAAATATAGCACGCTTTCAAAATAAGAATCATCTCTTATGACGCGTCGGTCCAATGATTCATCTCATCTGGATTTTTATTCTTATCAAATATGCCTTTTAGTTGAGGCAGTGTCTTTATGATCTCTGAATTAAATTTCGTTTAAATTTCGCTACCAGAATGTACATGCAAATCGTATCTGATGTAAAATATTTTTAGTAACCAGCACACAAATTAAGATCGCTTCTCGAATTTATTTTTAAATAACCAGCATACAAATTAAATTAGATCGCCTCTGGATTTTTTTGAATAACCAGAACACGAATTAAATCGCCTTTGAAATACTTTTCAAATAACCAGCACACGAATTAAATCGCCTCTGGGTTTTTTTTCAAATCAGCACACGAATTAAATCGCCTCTGGATGTTTTCTTCTTTTGAATAATCAGCTCACGAATATATCGCCTCTGAAATAAATATTTTAATAACTAGAGCGCACATGCAAACCGCATCTGGTAATAAAATATTTTTAAAAACAACCAGCCCACGAATAAATCGCCTCTGGATATTTTTGAATAACCAGCACACGAATTAAATCGCCTCTAGGTTTTTTTACACCAGCACACGAATTAGATCACCTCTGGATTTTTTAAAAAAATAATCAGCTCACGAATAGATCGCCTCTGACATAAATATTTTAATAACCAGAGCGCACATGCAAACCGCATCTGGTATAAAATATTTTTAAAAACAACCAGCCCACGAATGAATCGCCTCTGGATTTTTTTGAATAACCAGCACACGAATTAAATCGCCTCTGGGTCTTTTTAAACCAGCACACGAATTAGATCGCCTCTGGATTTTTTTAAAAATAGCTCATGAATAGATCGCCTCTGACATAAATATTTTAATAACCAGAGCGCACATGCAAACCGCATCTAGTATAAAATATTTTTAGAAACAACCAGCCCACGAATAAATCGCCTCTGGATTTTTTTGAATAACCAGCACACGAATTAAATCGCCTGTAGGTTTTTTTACACCAGCACACGAATTAGATCGCCTCTGGATTTAAAAAAAATAATCAGCTCACGAATAGATCGCCTCTGAAATAAATATTTTAATAACCAGATCGCACATGCAAACCGCATCTGGTATGAAATATTTCTAAAAACAACCAGCCCACGAATAAATCGCCTCTGGGATAAATATTTTTTAATAAGTACTTTTTTAATTAATAACTAGAGCGCATATGCAAACTGCATCTAGTAAAATATATAATCTGTACGTGTATATATATATATATATTGTATATCTTACATAGAATATTTTCCACGCAACACGTTGTAACGCTGTTTTCACGCAGCTTGTTACGCGTAAGATTGTTACGGCGCCGTGCGACAGCGAGTATCTATGACGCGCAATACGAGAAAGAAAACGCAAGAGTATAATGCCTTAGTGTGCGCATACATGTATACTGACGTATACTATTACACGCGAAATGGAAGAGAAGGATGGTACGAGATTGTCTCTCCTTGTCACACAAACCGATTCTAGCGCCGTCTGTCTCGATATCGAGCAACTAATCTACGGGCCTGTTTTACTCTCGTGCCTCGATGTCGCACATATGCACGAAAGTCTAATTAACGGAAACCTTTTTTATTAGGCTTCTAAACTCATTTCTGAAAACTCACTTATATTCCTTCATGCAATCTCTTCCCGGAAGCTACCTTATTTTGCACATACAAACTACAAAACTTTTATATTAAGCAAATATTATTCTGACTCGACGCTAGAAGCCGATAAAAAAACTGTAATTTTTCAATTTTCTTGATTTTTTGATATAAAATCGGGAGGTTCCCGGGTTATTTTTATATGTACTTCAATCGTGGAGAAGCATTTATTATTCTATGCAACTAATAAAAAGTTTTCTGTCTATTTCTTTTATCGATAAAAAAGGAAGGTCCGGCATCCTCTTAAGGAGGAATAAGGAGATTGGATACTTTAATAACGTATCCACCTGTCAAACGTCTGGCTTAGTATTAACCTTACAATGTCAGGTTATAATAAATGAAATGTACTAAAATAATTATTGAAATTATCAAAAGCTAAGCCAGCGTATCATCACTAATTTCTGGGATGTATCTCGTGTCTTGAAATTAAGGCAAGATTCAATCTGACGGTTGCGTCAACCAGCTCCAAAATTAAAAGACAATCTCATGAAAATTGCCAATTAACCGGGCCGAAATTGTATCTTCGCCTAATCAAACGTCGATTGACAGGACACTCTAGTTCCGTTTTCCAGGAATGGTCAACAGCTCCAAGAAAAAAAAAATTTCCCTGAGGATAATTGCCCTTTTCACTGCGCCGCGCCTTGAGCAATGTTCTGCCGAAGCAGCCTCGCTTTATTCACTATCAATCGAGTTGTCTTATCAAAGAGATAAGTCCCAGTAAAAGTCTTCCAATTTGAAGTAATATTTAAATAACTTGAGTATATGGATGAGGGAATATGGATAGTCGAAGGTATAGATTCCCGAATTAAAATTAATGTTAGTATTAAGAATTTAGATGAATGGCAATTTGGCTGAGTACTTACTAAGATCTGCTGTATGTTGAAGAGTGGAAACTACTTCCTTCCGCTGGATGCCGTCTACCTCGGTGATGGCTCAGGAAAAAGGTTGCAGTCCAAGAAGTCGTATAATAATCACTGAATTTATTGTATAAGTATAAGTACAGAGTTGCAAGTACAGATGTCAAAGTCCAAGACTATGGAGCCAAGTGCTGGTTATTATACTTGGAGAACGTTGGGCAGAATGCTGGTTATTAACCGGTGAAAACGTTGGGCAAAGTGCCAAGTTAACACTGTTGAAATCGTTAGGCCAAATGCGAGGAGGACCGCTCTGCACGGGTTTATATAGGCGCCGGTCCCGATTTTGCACACGGTCCCAATGGTGGTGGATGCGCTTCGATGTGGAAGGAGTTGAGCTGTGATTGGTTCCTCCTGACGTGCTGGATGCGCGCTGGTTGGTTCTCTCTGACGTGCTGGATGCGCGCGCCTCGGAAGATGCGCGCGCCGCTGGGCGTAGACTGGGCGTTGCCGCAGAAATTGGGCGTAGTTCGCGTTGTAGAAGGCGGGACTCTTCAGAGTCGGAGTGGGGGCGACGGAGCGGTCAGTATAGAATCGGCTATACTAGTTACATCGTCTTTTGACATATAATTTTTATAATAATTATTTGACTATCAGAATTTCTTTGCAGTTCACATGCATATATTTTCTAATGTAGAATTTTAAGCTCTAACTGTAGAAATGTCAACGGAGTTTCTAGCATGCTCCGTTCAAAAGTTCATTCTTATCTTTTATGTATTAATATATAAAGATGCTTATTAATAAATTCTGATATCATAATTATTATAATTACAATTCCTTTAACATCTGAAAATATATTTATGATTACGCAATGGGATATAGATATATGTATATATATGTAGATATAACTATATGAATATAATTGTTATTAACAAAATCTTATTTTAGCGTGCAATAATCTATTTTATATTGCAGTGGGATATAAATTAAAAGAGTAATATTAATTAATTGCATTTCATGGCGCAATAAAGTATTGCAGCTATTTTATATATGAATATAATTAATTCGCGATGGAATAAAATAATGTAAATTAATTGTTTTTAATAAATTATTGCAGCTATTTCACGTGGTGGGATATAAATAATATAATTTTAATCTACGGCGGAATAAAGACTATTAGTTAACTATTTCAATAAGTGATGCAACAATTTTTATTCTTTTGATTTAACTTTTAATATTTATGACCGTTAGGTTTTTGAATTAATAAATTAATAAAAATTATTGCATATGCTTAATATTAACATTTAACAATAATTTCGTTTGCCTCTTAATAATAATTAACTATTTCATCATGTTGCATCATGTTGCGCAATAATATTCGAGCAGAATATTTTGGAATGCGGTGAGCTCAGCTTTTCTAAGAATTGCGATCGATAGGTGCTTCTGAGAAATGCGTTGCATTTAGCCTTGAGTACTTTATAGAGACTTATAATATTGCATACGTAAAATCATATTTAAAACTTTACTTGTAAAATTAGTAATATTGAAGTTTTCATAATTATGCATATATGTATCGACTCAGCTTTTTATGCTCTTTAAGTAAAAATTATAACGAGATTTATATCTATATTATTTTTTGAGTTAATAAGGAATCAAAGATTTTTGATATAGTATATGCCTTAAAATAATGAGATATATGTATAGTCGGTGCTGAGACGTGTACAAATATATATATATATATATATATATGTATATAAAAGTTAATAAAAATCCTTTGAATTTTAGTTTTTAACTTTTTTAGTATCAGGATAATATACGAATAAAAGAGGTATACTCTTGTATGTCGGTAAGGTTAACAACATTATTATCCTCAGTCGGTAAGGTAGGAAGTAACCTTATCTTCAGTCGGTAAAGTAGGAAATGACTTTATCTTCAGTCGATAATGTCGGTAACTGTGTTATCATGTGTCGGTAACTTTTGTGTCGGTAACATTTACTCTGTCGGTAAAGTAGGAAATTACTTTATCTTCCGTCGGTAACTTTTGTGTCGGTGACTTTACCTACTGTCGGTAAAGTAGAAAATTACTTTATCTTCCGTCGGTAACTTTTGTGTCGGTGACTTTACCTACTGTCGGTAAAGTAGAAAATTATTTTATCGACTGTCGGTAACTTTTGTGCGGGTGACTTTATCTATTGTCGGTAAAGTAGAAAACTGTTGTTGGTAATTTTTATACGGACAGAATTATTTCTATCATTCTTAAGTGAGGTTATGTTATGTATAGCTAGCTCTTTAATAAAGAAAGATTATTTTCGGAGACATTAACAATAGTATATCGTGCGGCGGAATAATATTTACGTACTATGAATATTGGCGATAATAAAATGCGCGGTGGGATTTTATGATAAGAAATATTGGTGATAATAGATGGCGCGGTGGAATTTTAATTAACTATATTAATTATATTAACAATAATATGTAACGCGGTAGGATTAAGATTCATATGTTCGTCGGTGAAATTACAGTTTAAAGATTATAGAGGCAATTTTTGCGCGTTTGAATAAGAAATAAAAATTTTGTTGCGGGACGTAACAGATGTTATGGGACTTATCTCTTTGATAAGACGACTCGATTGACAGTAATTAGTAAGATCCTGCTTCGGCAGGATAAATCTAATTCAGGCACAGTGTAAAGGCAATTATCTTGAGGAATATATTCCCATGATAGAGGTTTCCTTTTGACTCGTAGCTGATGAGGCAAATAAAAAATTAGCGGCCTCCTGTCATATCGACGTTCGATTAGGCAAAGATACAATTTAGGCCCGGTTAATTGACAACTATCCTGAAGCTGCGTCACTGATGTTGGAAGTTGCTTTTTAATTTTGGAGCTGTCTGACGTAAATAACATCAGGATTGAATCTAGCCTTGATTTCAAGATACGAGATCCATCCCAGAGATTAGTAATGATACACTGGCTTAGGCTCATATGAAAATTTCACAATATACTAAGCCAGATGCATTGATAGATCGTCATTCCGATTGCATATCCTGTAATCCTCTTCCTACTCGATATCCGTACATCTGATTTTAAATTCAAGGGCATGAGGAATAATTAAAAATTATTCAAAGACTTCTAATCACAATTTAGTATCAAGGAAAGAAATAAATAAATTTATTTAGTTATCTACCTTCTCTTCCGCTGTGCAACTTTCTCTTCCACTGTGCATATACGGTGTGTGACGTATTATTCACGCGGTACTTTCATTTTTTGACAGGTGCCCTTTTTCTTTTACGACATCGTAAGTAATAATAAATTTCGGGAAAATAATATAAAAAAATATTATTTTATATTCGTATCGGAACTCGAACCTTTTCTTTCATTAATAGATGGTCAACACTCGACGTCCAGATCCAATAACTCGTCGCGAATTCCCTCTGCGAAACGCAGGCGTAACTCGCCGAGAAATAAATAGACAACGGTTATTGCGAGATCGTCCCTCCGTGGCACAACAATTATTTGTAGACAGAGATAACATTCCCCCAAATATTATACGCGCCGCCACCGATCGAGAGGATATTCCTTTCGACTTGTCTTTCGCCCCCTTGCCCCCCGAATATAACCCACAAACCAACAACAGCAATCCCTCGGCGATACCAGCGGACGTAGTGCCTGATGAAGAAGAATTCGAATTAGCAGGCTCAGACACATCAAGCGACGCGTCTACTATAATCGTCGACTTAAACAATCCTACGGACGGGATTCCGCAAGGATTGCTCCGCGCATGGGAGCGAAACGGCGAAATAGGAAGGAGCCCCGCAACGCTGGACCAACAAACCCAGACCGTGCCATCACCGAGCCCTCCCAGGACCCCTGAATCATTCCCTGGGTACTACACCCCTGACTATTCACCCGTCGCTCTAGGAGAAATAGATTTTGACCCCATTGATATCTCTCCGAGCGAGGAAAATTTTGTAGATTTTGAAATAAATCAACTCCTCGACTATTTAAGTAGTGAGGAATTCCTTGATTCAATTGTAGACCTGTAAAATTTTATAATATTTTAACATTAACAAGATTATTATTATATCCTTCTACGTTTAATACAAATCTACATTTAATGTACATGGATAAGGGAGTAAAATAAATGAAAAATAGAAATTATAATAAAAAATATATATTTATTATTTGTCAACCTTAACATATCTCTAAAAAGAAGCAACCTACAGATCCAGAATCTCTCGGCGTCCCAGGGTATAGCCGGCCAAGCAGGTTGCCCTGAAAAAGAAATAGAGAGATACTAATTGTTCGTCCTTGCACGGTGAGCCCTGCAGAAACGTCGAAAAACGATAAAATAGGACGTAACAAAGGGAATATATTCCTCAAGATAATTGCCTTTTCACTGTGCCTGAATTAGATTTATCCTGCCGAAGCAGGGTCTTACTAATTACTGTCAATCGAGTCGTCTTATCAAAGAGATAAGTCCCATAACATCTTTAAATTTGAAATAAAATTCTAATAAATTGACTGCATGGATGCAGGGATATAGGTGGTAACCGTTTGAAGTTAAAATATAACACAGGCACACAAAAAAAAAATTTCATCTACCAGAGGTCGGAATAGTGTTTCCTTATGTTTTCGGGTGTGTTGAATCCGAATTTTTCAGTTCCAGAGAGATTTAAAGAGTGGATTTTGAGTAAATTGCAGTTTTATATGAAAAAATTGAGATTTCGAAGATTTTGGCTTTTAAAACACATACAACCTCATCCACGGGTAATTTTTTTAATCTCAAAAGCATTTCATATCTTTGTGCATGTTAAAAACACTCTGAGAACAGAAAAGTAGACTAGAACAAGTAGCAGCGCATGCGCAGAGTGAAAAACGCGTTTTTTCGCCTTTTATGGGCATTTTACTTATGCAACATTAGGATGGTCGTTAATTTTTTTTTTCTTTTGGGCCGGGTAGAAATCAGTTCTAAGTCCGTGAAAACTCACGCGGAAACCAATCTGAGTGCCATCCGAACCTTTATTCCCGTGCCTCAAAGCGCCCAAAGTTTCTTACGGGATTCACATGTAAAAAAGCGTAAAGTTCATCCTTTCGTCTTTTGTTAAGTCCAGTCACATTTTTGGCAAAAACTAATATTTTTTTGGGATTCTGCGCAAAAAAATACATCGAAAACATGTGTCATAATGACAAAAAAAATTTTTTTCACTTTTTCATCAAAAACGGCTCAAATGCTAAATTTCAGTAAAATCAAATAAAATTCAAAAATTGCGGAAAAATAAAAAAATTTTTTTTTACTTTATGACACGTTTTCGACGTATTTTTTTGCGTAGAATCCGAAAAAAATATTAGTTTTTGCCAAAAATGTGACTGGACTTAACAAAAGACGAAAGGATGAACTTTACGCTTTTTTACATGTGAATCCCGTAAGAAACTTTGGGCGCTTTGAGGCACGGGAATAAAGGTTCGGATGGCACTCAGATTGGTTTCCGCGTGAGTTTTCACGGACTTAGAACTGATTTCTACCCGGCCCAAAAGAAAAAAAAAATTAACGACCACTCTAATGTTGCATAAGTAAAATGCCCATAAAAGGCGAAATAACGCGTTTTTCACTCTGCGCATGCGCTGCTACTTGTTCTAGTCTACTTTTCTGTTCTCAGAGAGTGTTTTTAACATGCACAAAGATATGAAATGCTTTTGAGATTAAAAAAATTACCCGTGGATGAGGTTGTATGTGTTTTAAAAGCCAAAATCTTCGAAATCTCAATTTTTTCATAAAACTGCAATTTACTCAAAATCCACTCTTTAAATCTCTCTGGAACTGACAAATTCGGATTCAGCACACCCGAAAACATAAGGAAACACTATTCCGACCTCTCGTAGATGAAATTATTTTTTTTTGTGTGCCTGTGTAATCAATGTACTTGAGTTATAGTATGAAGGTAAGTTGTTAACTCTATTACACGTAATATAATTCTTCTATAGATGTGATAAAGTAATAACAATATTTGATTACTAGTTGCAGATCACGAGAGATGAAAAGAAATATGTCAGATAATTAACAAGAGTACTTACCCAAAAGTACTGTTGTCAGGATATGCGATGGATCCCCGTGGAGGACGGTCTGCCTCGGCGGTGTCCCTGTAGGAGAGTCGGAGGAGCCGATGGCAATTGACTGGCAGAAGACCCAAGTGATGGTTCAAAAGACACTTTATTTTTAAAGTATACTATAATATTTGACAGCTCTCTGGACTAAGTCCTTAGACCGAAAAAAAATATTCTGCGGCTAAGTTCTTTTTCGGCTCGAAGATGTTCTGAAGTACGCTCGTGATCGCTGTAGTTGTTTTCTTCTCGAGAGCTCCAGGTCAAATGCACGGAAGACTGAGCTGCGCTCCCTGATGTACCCTCTGATCCCTACTCTGTTCCAGGAGTCGGTGGTAGGGGAATGGGAGCTCTAGGCGTAAGTTGCTTGACTGCTATTCGCTGCGCTAGCTGCCCTACCTTTTGGCGCATGTCGTGACGTAGTAACTGCGCTTTTGTGTGGGGGTAGTAGGCTATCCGTGCGTTGGTTTGTTAATTTATAAAATTTTATAATAGTTTTTAGTTACCAGAATTCCCGTTATTTGCATACATTTCCTAATGTAGAATCTTAAATCTCCTTTAAAAAGAATGCGAAAGAAATGCGAACGGTTCTTCTAGCATGCTCCGTTCAAAAGCTGACTTAATTCCGCTTATAATAATCGTGCGGTTTTTATAATTAATAATTTCTGATGTCATAAACTATTATAATTACAATTATTTTATAATATATATATATTATATATATATATATATATGTGAATATATATATATATAATTACTTATCATAGAAGAAATGATTGCTAATAACAATTAGGTGGTATAAAAGTGTTCTTAATTATTACAGTTCTTTGAGTCAAACGATATATCGAATCGGTCTTGTCGTAGCGG
The DNA here is from genome assembly GCA_023638675.1 of Camponotus pennsylvanicus. Lineage (NCBI taxonomy): Eukaryota > Metazoa > Arthropoda > Insecta > Hymenoptera > Formicidae > Camponotus > Camponotus pennsylvanicus. The sequence goes on along the minus strand of JALHBL010000562.1, from coordinate 209,138 downwards.
ATGGCCGTAATACCAGGCGGTCGCGCCGGGTCTCTTATCTTATCGCTAAATGAGCCCATGTACAACTGTACTGAATGAAGCTCGGAGGATCGCTTATCTCTTGGAGAATATTTTTATTCTTATACTATTTTATAAGACGATTTAATAATTTTGTTTGCAACAATTCATGTAGCTTTGCTACTTATTATGTAGGATACATATATATATATATATATATATATATATATATATATATATTAGTTGTAAGATTTTATAATTGTAATTTTTTTATTGTCTTGTCAAATTTATTTTATAATGATTTAGTGTATATTAATATCTTCATGTCGAAAAATAAGAGTTTACTTGAACCTTATTACTTCTTAATTTTTATTAAACATCCAAGCTCATTTGGCGTATGAATATATATATATATATATATATATATATATATATATATGCATATATTCTTTTAACAATTTTATAATTTTATGAATATTACGCTCGCAATAAGAAAGTGCTCTTTATAATATTCGTTCGATTTATTATTCTCAAGTCCTCTTTGTCTTTAGACTCGGGCGCGTATGTTGAGACATGGTGGAAGATAAGATTAGTGGCACGCGCCATGCGATAACGCACTGCGTTCGGCTTAGCCTTAGCCTTTGGCACATATAAGAAGATTTATAATTTAGCTTAATTATTTGTACGTATAAAATCATGCTTACTAAATTTTATAAGATTGTATATTCGTTGGATTTCAATTTTATGTTCCAATGCCATTAATATATTTTAATATATTTTATTTCCTTCATTAAATTTATGTTTTACTGTTAGTTATATTGTTCTTATAATTCGCCTTCTAAATTTCGTATGTATATGCGTTACGTATTTTCTTACGATTTACAACTTAATAATTTAGTAAAGCATATTACAGGGTATATTTATTAATAACTATGCGTGTTTAATGGTTAAAGCAAAAAGGTCGTCTTGAATTTATTTCATGCCTTGATTTTAAAAGAATATTATTTTCGAGTCTTAGTCCGAAGTCTAAGGCATGAATGTCGTAAGTATCAAGGGAGATAAGATACGTCGGCGCGTGTTAGTAGATAACGCAGCGCACATCGTTAGCCTTGACCGCTTGACCGACTTATTAATTCACGCATATAAAATCATATTTTGTTAGCATTTACCTATAGGTTTTAGATTTGCTACTAACAAAAAGAATTATTGTATTTAGGTTGCTAGAGTACATATGTTATATGAATAATTAAAGCGCTTAAGCTAACGGATATTTCTCGGACAATATATAGGCTTAAAGTATATAAGAATATATTGCATGTTTTTTGTGACTACAAATTTTGTGTGCTCAATTTGCCTTGTTATTTTTATTAATAATTATACCTATATATATACTAACAACAAGGGCGATAAGTTGGTCCGAGCTTGTTTCGCGATTTAATTCTCATTAATTCTTGCATACGGGGTTAGGTATAGCGCTGTCTCTCTCGCTCGCGCGGCTCAACCGATAGCGCTGTCTTTCTCACTTTCACGTACTACCTATTGAGGTCTCGCGTATAGATCTCGATCGGTTTGACCGTTCGATTATACTCTATTATATGTTTGAGGAGGCTTAGTAGGTATTGTTGGCGTTATTATTTATTATTAATTGATTTATTATATATATATATATGTATATATATATAAATTTTATATTTGTAATTGAGTAATGTATTTTTGAATATGGGTTCATGTGTAAATTATTATTGGAATGTATTTTAAGGAAATTTTATTAACAAATATATTTTTATTTTTCCATATAGTGTGTTCGTTAGGTGATAAAAATATCGAGACACTCGGTGAGCAACCGAGGGTTATGTTTATAGGGTGACTTATTATTCTGCATGCAGAAAGAGATGTATAAATAATTGTATTCATATTTAAATTTTTCCTTTTGTGATTATTATTTAATTTAATATATTTATTGTTAAAGTTTTCAGTATATTAATATTTGATTTATCATACTTATTTTACTATTTGTTTTTCTTTATTCTTATATGGATATATATATTTGTAAAATATTATACCTTTTTAGTGCATTAGTTTTAATTAAAAAATTTTATAGTGATAATAGATTTTTATATAGATTGATGGTTTTTTATGTATTTTATGTTAAGTTAAATTTTCACACGGCCAAGTATTATTTGATTTTTATTTTCAGCTGCTGGGACTTGGAATTCTTGCTACTTATTTATGACAAGCCGTTTTGCATTATTAGGAAGAGGATACATATATATATATAGGATTATAAAAGGTATGTAAGTATGTATTATATTTTAAATGGTTTACTTACTAATTTTTGTAATAATTTGTAGTAATTTGTAGTATCTTGTAGAAATTTGTAGTAGTTTGTAGTATGTATCTCTTAATCAAAATGAATATATATATATATATATATCTGCTTGGTAATAATTAAATCTATATGTAAAATCGACTGTTGGTGTCAAAGTCTATTTCTTGATAATTAAATATTAACATTAATGATTTACGAAGATCTTATAGAGTATATGTATATGAAAGTTTATTTTACTTTATTAAAATCTCTATTACATATATCCATAGGTATATAGTCATTTATTACCTTATGCTATTTATTACCGTTTATTTGTATAAGGAAGCCTTTCATATTTTATATGTGTATATGTTATATGTTACTCATAATTTGTAGTTTATTACTTTATCATATTGTAAAATATATTTTATTAATATATAGGTATAGAAGATCACGAATTTATTTGCATTGTTAACTTTTATTGTTATCTTGACATTAATTATTATTATTTTTCTTTAGGATTGTTGTCAATTAGAGTTTCCCTTATTTTATTTGGGTTATTTTTACGTATAGTATGTGAATATTTAAAGGAATATGAGTTAATAGGTGCTTATGAATGATTTTGATCGATGGTCCTGGAACCACCCGTATGACATATATATATATATATATGTCAAAGGGTTAATTTCGGGACCCAATTTTTCTTCCGTAAAGACACGTATATATATGTGTGCGTGTATTTTTATTACTTCGTTACATTGTGCCTTGATATTTTATTAATGAATATTTCCTTTTATTTTATAATTAAATAATTAAATTATTAAATTAAGCACATATGTATATTGGTTAATACCAGTTAGGATATACATATATAGATATGTATATATATATATATATATTCTTGTTTACATTTTGTTTATTGTTATATATATAATAATAGAACTTTATGGCAATATTTGCATACATATTCATACTGAACTTTGTCGCGAACACAGTTGCGTTATTCAAGGCAATCTTGTTGAAGGTTTTTCTTTCATGATAAATTTTTAAATCTATTTCTCAAATAAAGTTAGATAATACTAATATTCTATATAAATATTTTTGTACATAGTTGATTAATTTATTCGTTAAGAAATATTTAAATCATTAACCCTTTTAAAAGAAGCTTGTTGTTGTATAAAGGATTATTATTTAATTGTTACTGACCAACTGTTTTTGTATTTTAATCTTGTAGTTAAATAATCAAAGTAGGTATATATATATGTTATTCAATAATTAAAACTTTATATGGACATATTTGGCCAATGATATTAATGTACCATGAAGATTTATTATGACGCTTAGAAAAAATAGTCAAGAAAAATTTATTACTTTTATTTCTCTCGATTATCTCATTTATATTATTAATTACTGTATTATCGATTGTCATCGCTGGTTTTTAGAGCGAAATTAACGTATTACTTTAGTAATAATTATTATTTATGGACATTAATTTTTGATTGACTCAGTACATTTATTTATTGTTTATTAATTTTATAACTTATCTTTCATTGTTAATAATTCTTTATAATTTTTTATGTAGCCTTGCTTTCAGGGTATTCGTTAGCGTTTTATTATAGGTTATATCTTTTATTCTGGTTAGTTATTTTCCTTTTTCAGGTTTCAAGATTTGCAATTGTTGCATCTCACTTATGGCAGCCCAGTTACATCATCCATTGAAGCGATACGTGTAGGACAATGAGATCAATCGTTAAAAGATTTTATGTAAGTATTGTTTTATAATTAAGAATGTTTTTACTTAGCCTTTAAATAGATTGTTTCTAATATTATTTTATAATTTTCGGGAGAAGGGTTATGTTTTATGAGGTATACGATTATGATATTTTTCGCTCTAACAATATAAATTACTTGAATTCAAAAATAGAAATTTAAATTTGTCTTCCTTTTGACTAAAGGAATTAATTATAATATTGTTTTATATAGCAGTTATGTTCACTTTTCTGTGATTAATTTAAAGTATATAATTATTTTATATACTTGATTACTGCAGGTATGATATAATATTTTTCCTAGATTTTTAGATATATATATGTATATATATATATATATATATATTAATAGATAATTGAAATAATAAATTTTACGCTAATATTCATATAATAATTTGTATGAATTCTGTCGCGAACAACCTTTAACACAGTTTGCATTATTCAAAATAATTCTTTTGAAGATTTTTCTTTAATAACACTATTTTGAATCTATTTCTTTCCTGAATAAAGTTGACTAATTTCAATACTTTATAGAAATATCTTCATACATGGTTAGTACTGCCAATATATATCATAATATACTTCTGGCTATATGCTATATCAATCAATTTATTATTGATGCTTAAAATTTGTGACAATATGTATGTCAATTCAGTATTTTAATTTATTAAAAAGTTTTATGAGTGATTTTTAAAGTAGTCATGTAGGAATTTTATGACTTCTTGTTGACTTGTATATAATGGAGTCCTTTTTTCAGTAGTTATAACAATTAATTTGATAAGTATATTAATTCTATTTGATTGATATATGCTCATAAAGCCAGTTATTTGGTCAGCACTGGTGGTTTGCTAGTATTTTGATTATATGAGATAACTAAATAATATGAATATTGATTGATCATATATAATATATAATGATATGAATATATAGTGATTATATTTAACTTCATATAAAGATTATATAAGATGGAAAATTCTTTATACTATTCTATAAGCAATATTTGAAATTTTTTGTTGCGGGACGTAACAGGCTCGACCGATAGCGCGGTCTCTCTCACTTTCACGTACTACTTATCGAGGTCTCGCGTATAGATCTCGATCGGTTTGACCGTTCGATTATACTCTATTATATGTTTGAGGAGGCTTAGTAGGTATTGTTGGCGTTATTATTTATTATTAATTGATTTATTATATAGATATATATGTATAAATTTTATATTTGTAATTGAGTAATGTATTTTTGAATATAGATTCATGTGTAAATTATTATTGGAATGTATTTTAAGGAAATTTTATTAACAAATATATTTTTATTTTTCCATATAGCGTGTTCGTTAGGTGATAAAAATATCGAGACACTCGGTGAGCAACCGAGGGTTACGTTTATAGGGTGACTTATTATTCTGCATGCAGAAAGAGTTATGTATAAATAATTGTATTCATATTTAAATTTTTCCTTTTGTGATTATTATTTAATTTAATATATTTATTGTTAAAGTTCTCAGTATATTAATATTTGATTTATCATACTTATTTTACTATTTGTTTTTCTTTATTCTTATATGGATATATATATATTTGTAAAATATTGTACCTTTTTAGTGCATTTGCTTTAACTAAAAATTTTTATAGTGATAATAGATTTTTATATAGATTGATGGTTTTTTATGTATTTTATGTTGTTAAATTTTCACACGGCCAAGTATTATTTGATTTTTATTTTCAGCTGCTGGGACTTGGAATTCTTGCTACTTATTTATGACAAGCCGTTTTACATTATTAGGAAGAGGATATATATATATATAGGATTATAAAAGGTATGTATGTATTATATTTTAAATGGTTTACTTACTAATTTTTGTAATAATTTGTAGTAATTTGTAGTAATTTGTGGTAATTTGTAGTAATTTGTAGTATCTTGTAGAAATTTGTAGTAATTTCCTATATGTATCTCTTAACCAAAATGAATATATATATATATATATTCTGTTTGGTAATAATTAAATCTATATGTAAAATCGATAGTTGGTGTCAAAGCCTATTTCTTGATAATTAAATATTAACATTAATGATTTAGGAAGATCTTATAGAGTATATGTATATGAAAGTTTATTTTACTTTATTAAAATCTCTATTACATATATCCATAGGTATATAGTCATTTATTACCTTATACTATTTATTACCGTTTATTTGTATAAGGAAGCCTTTCATGTTTTATATGTGTATATGTTATATGTTACTCATGATTTGTAGTTTATTACTTTATCATATTGTAAAATATACTTTATTAATATATAGGTATAGAAGATCACGAATTTATTTGCATTGTTAACTTTTACTGTATACATTGATTATCTTGACATTAATTATTATTATTTTTCCTTATAATTGTTGTCAATTAGAGGTTCCCTATTTTATTTGGGTTATTTTTACGTATAGTATGTGAATATTTAAAGGAATATGAGTTAATAGGTGCTTATGAATGATTTTGATCGATGGTCCCGAAAACCACCGCACCATATACATATATATGTGCGGTAGTTTCCGGAACGAGTGAGTCCCGATTGCGCACATTCCCGATCGGACACAGCGAAATTTCCCGATCGGACACAGTCCCGATCGGACACAGACCCGATCGGACACGGACTTTATCGGACACAGGCCCGATTGGACACAGTCCCGATCGGACACAGTCCCCATCGGACACAGTCCGATCGGACACAGACCCGATCGGACACAGACCTGATCGGACACAAGCCCGATCGGACACATACGGTTGCAATCGGACACAGTCCCGATCGGACACAGACCCGATTGGACACAGTCCCGATCGGACACAGTCCCGATCGGACACAGACCCGATCGGACACAGACCCGATCGGACACAGACCCGATCGGACACAACCCCGATCGGACACATACGGTTGCAATCGGACACAGTCCCGATCAGACACAGACCCGATCGGACACAGACCCGATCGGACACAGACTCGATCGGACACAGGCCCGATCGGACACAGTCCCGAAGTCCTAATCGGAACACAGGTGCAATCGAACATAGCACACACACACACACACACACGGGGGGGGGTGCAAGGGGGGCCTTCGGCCCCCCTCCCGCACCCACCCCGTCCCCCTCGCTTCGCGTGGAAAGTTGTGTGGCCGTTTCGAACGTGTGGCCGTTTCGAACGTGTCCGATCGGGACTGTGTCCGATTGAAACCGTATGTGTCCGATCGGGGTTGTGTCGGATCGGGTCTGTGTCCGATCGGGTCTGTGTCCGATCGGGACTGTGTCCGATCGGGTCTGTGTCCGATCGGGACTGTGTCCGATTGCAACCGTATGTGTCCGATCGGGGTTGTGTCCGATCGGGTCTGTGTCCGATCTGGTCTGTGTCCGATCGGGACTGTGTCCGATCGGGACTGTGTCCGATCGGGACTGTGTCCAATCGGGTCTGTGTCCGATCGGGACTGTGTCCGATTGCAACCGTATGTGTCCGATCGGGCTTGTGTCCGATCGGGTCTGTGTCCGATCGGGTCTGTGTCCGATCGGGACTGTGTCCGATGGGGACTGTGTCCGATCGGGCCTGTGTCCGATAGGGTCCGTGTCCGATCGGGTCTGTGTCCGATCGGGACTGTGTCCGATCGGGAAATTTCGCTGTGTCCGATCGGGAATGTGCGCAATCGGGACGATCTTTCCGGGACCATCGATCAAAATCATCCACAAGCACCCATTAACTCATACTCCTTTAAACATTCACATATCACACGTAAAAGCAACCAAAATAAAATATAAAAACAATAAATAAATGCACTAAACAAAAAGAAAAAAATATATAAAAAAAAATAAAATAAAAAATTTAATATCCATGAATAATAATTGTTACTAAAATAATACGTTAACCTCACTCTTTAAAAACCAACAATAATAATCAATAATAAAGCAATTATCAACCTACATATATATATATATATATTCAAGAGAAATAAAATTAATAAATTATTTTTCTAAACGTTATAATAAATCTTCATTGTACATTAATATCATTGGCCAAATATGTCTATATAAAATTTTAATTATTAAAGAATAATATATATAACTGACTATCTAATTACAAAATGTAAAAACAGATGGCAACTTTTGTGAAATACGATTGCTTCAATTTTTAGTCCTCGTTCAATTCCTATGGATCCATGCATGCATGTGTATATATATATTCGTTATTGGAAAATGGTTTTCCTCGGAGCCTTGATATCTGAAAAAATATAATAAATAAGTAAAGGAAGCTTACTATAAAAATTATTGAATATTTAACAAACATGCACAAATATACATAGAAATATAAATAAGTAAGTAATGAATGAGGTATATAAAATCAATTAAAGTTTAGCACTCATGAATAATAATTATCATCAAAGCAATATGCTAATTCCGCCTTATATAATTTTGATTACTGACAATAATAATAATAATAATAAAATAATCAACGTTCCATACAATCGAAAAGAAATGAAGGTAATAACTTCTTTAAATTAATCGACTGAACGTTATGGGAAAATTTCATTATATAAAGGCATTGTCAAATCCTTATTATCATTAAATGCTATAAAAATTTCTTTTCATATACGCATATTCTATGTAATTATTCAAATAAAATTTCACTACATAATAACAAATTATATAAAATCTAATTTCTTATCCATCAATTATTGTCAAATTATATATATTTTCATTTTGATTATTTAGTTATAAAATTTTATAAGTGAGCAACGATAATCAAATAATACATATTTTCGTTGTGTGAAAAGCTCAACATTATTTAATACATATTTAATAAATGACCAGAAGTTGTCAAGTTCAGCATGTTCAAAATAATATTAAAATATTTCAAAATTATCCAAAACTTATCCGCAACTAGAGGTGCATAGAGTTAATAAGTCATGGCCAGATGATCATATGTGAGTATTTTGACCCGCTCAGACAATAGTCTAATAAACGTTCTATATTGTCGATTAAAATACAGCTAAGCTGTAAATGATATGCACCCTCGAAGATTCTCTGACGTTTTACAAAATATCTGAAAAATATAATAACTATAAGACAAATATATAAAAAGGAAAATACTTATAAAACCATTAAATAAATATCTCTAAAATACCTACCCGAATTCAGATAATGAATTGAATACATTCCCTCCATAGGCAACTTGTCGTAAATAATCAGTAAACTCCAAGTCTTGAAAGCTGAAAAATAAAATAACAAATAATATCCGATCAAATAGAAATTTAACCCAACATAAAAAATATGATAAATATCTTATAAAACTCAATTCAAAAATATTATTATAAAATTTTAAAAAATCATTACAAAGAAAAACAGCTTAATACTTTAAGTACATAAAATAAAGAAATCGAATAACGAAAGAAATGTATCCATGATAAATTTTGAAAACAAAAATATTAAATTAATTAAATTATTAATAATTATAAATAATTAAGCTTCTGATTTAATAAAACCAATAATGCAAAATAAAATTCATACATAACTCTTTGCTGCGTGCAGAATGATAAGTCACCCTATAAACATAGCCTTCGCACGGATGTCCACCGGGTGTCTCAATATTCCCATCGCCTAACAAACACCCTATACGGAAAAATAAAATATATTTATTAGTGAAATTTCCTTAGAAATACACTTCAATAATAACCTACACGTGAATCCACATTTAAAAATACATTACTCAATTACAAATATAAAATATATATATATATATATATATATATATATATATAGTTGAATATACCTGCCGAATAGATTTCGAATAAAGAATTGCGGACGTTTTGCGTAACAGCCTTGTTAAATACCTAAAGGAAGCTCATTTCGTACATATATTATCCATGAAAAATCCATGGGCTTGTGCCTTTCCAGGTATATGTATATACATATACATATATAAAAACCTACATAAAAGAAAACCACATTTTAATGAATCAATTAATAATAAATAATAACGCCAACAATAGTTACTAAGCCTCCTCAAACATATAATAGAGCATAATCGAACGGTTAAACCAATCGAGATTTATACGCGAGACCTCAATAGGTAGTACGTGAAAGTGAGAGAGACCGCACTATCGGCTGGCCCGCGCGAGCAAGAGAGACAGCACTATACGTAATCCCGTATGAAAGAATTAATGAGAATTAAATTGCGAGACAAGCTCGGACAGACTTTGTCACCCTTGTCATTAGTGTAAATACATACGCAATTATTAATAAAAATTTAAAAGATAATGCATTAAAATAATAAAGGTACATATATAAATATTATACATAAATATATATATATATATATATTTTATAAATACATTATGTAATTAAATAAGACTTTTAATTAATAAACTTACCAAATAAACTTCCGAAATAGTCCACACAGCTTCCTCAAAATTCCTTCAATACTGCATATCCCCATATGGTTTAAGCCTGCCTGTCATCCGCGAATAACCCATTGGCCCGCATCCTTTTAAATATTCACAAAAGTAACCTAAATAAATAAAGAAAATTTCAATTAATTAACAACAAATAATAAATCAAAAATTTAAAAGTAAAGAACCGTAATAATCAATGACAAAATAATAAAAGTGTATAAGAAAATGCGAACAAAATGCGATTTTATATATAAATATTAATGCAAGATATTTTGCAATATGATAAAGTAATAAATTACAAATTACGAAGAATACACAATACATACACATATGAAACTATAAAGTTTGAAATGTAAATTCGTCACTGATAAATATTTAACGAGCGTAATTTTATACGCGCGACTTATTGAACTGAATTAAGCGCAGAGACTAAGTCCAGCGTGCCACGTTATCTCCCCTATTGCCGCGTTATCTCCCCTAATGTTTTCAACCTCCACGGGCGAGTCCTAAGACAAAGGGGACTCGAAAAAATAGCATGTATGAATATTACGAAGAGCGCCTTCTTATTGCGAGTGTAATAAATCGTTATGTAATTATAAATTATAAAGGAATATATATATTGCATATCCATACCATTAACTAGGGAAATTTGACAGTAACACATTTATATATTTATATATATATATTTGACTATTAAATAAATACTAAATAAATTCAATAATGAAATTTAAAATTTAACAACTACATTTATTGAACTTTATAACACAAAGGTTATGAACATTTATATATATATATATATATATATATATCTGCGTAATAATAAGAATATATGAATAAATTATAACGAGAAGAATGCTGATTGTAAAATTAAGAATAATTAACAATAAATAAAATTCCAAAATTTAATAACGCCAATAAGCATATGATTTTATACGAACAAGGTATTAGGTCTTCTTATAAGCACTCAAAGCTAAATGTAACGCGCTATTTTCCTTATCGTTTCTGAGAAGTGCCCGAGCCTAACGCATTTCAATCTGTAAGACTAAAAAATGTTTCGCTCGAATATTATAAAGAGCACTTTTTATTACAAGCATAATAACTATAAGGTTATAAATTTTGTTAATAGGATATATACATATGCCAAATAAGCATGAATACTTGGGAAGCTAACAATAATAATTTCTTATTTCTTTAAAAGAAAATAACTAATACTTCTCAAACCATTAAATAATTATTAAATAAAATTAATAACATGATTAAAAATTAACAAACTACATTTATCAAATTTTTAAAGATTTAAAATCAAGTAATATCTACACACTTATATATATATATATATATCCTACATCATGAAGCTAATAGCAAAAGCTATACGAATAAAAATTGTTACAAGTAAAATTATTGCATAGAGCATTATAAGAATAAATTTACTTATTAAGAGATAAGCGACCCTCCAAACCAAGCCTCATCCAGCGATAAGATAGAGGGACCGCCGACGGTCCGACACGACAGCCACAACTTTCCTCCCTAGTAAAATAAAATTATCAATATCAAATAATTATGTTACTTCTTACAATTAAATTTTAATTAACATACATATATATGTATATATATATATATATACATATATATGTACATACTGTAACGAATATTTTATAATATAAAACAATTGTAATTATGATAGTTACGACATCAGAATCTATTAAATCATAATATTAACTAAGCCATGCAATTATATAACGAATAAAATACCACTTTTGAACGCGACATGCTAGAAGATCCATTCAAATTTTATTTAATAGAGCTCAAAATTTTATATTGGAAATACATACACGCAAAAAACAATTCTGATGGTTAAAATACTATCATAAAAATCTTACCCTTGTAAAATAAATTAATAAGCTCGACAAGCGTCCCCACTACTTTCACGCGACAGCACGCCCACTACGTCACAACCCGCTTGATGGAAAAGGACAGCTATAGCGATGAATAGTGGCCTGGCCGCCCACGCCTAGGAGCGCACGCATCTCCCTACCACAACGAATGTCCGTACGGAGTGGGGACCAGAGGGTACCTTAGGGAGCGCAGCTCAGTCCTCCGTGCATTTGACCAGGAGCTCTCTGAAGAACAAGAACAACAGCGATCACGAGCATCTACGAAGCGAATAAAGACTTAGTCTCTAAACATTTTCCGAGCTAAGGACTAGTCCCGAGAGCTGTCAAATATCAGTATACTTTAAACAATAAAGTGCCTTATTTAAAACATCATTGAGGTCTTCTGCCATTTCTTTATCACCGACTCCTTCGACTCTCCCTCAGAGGCATCGTCGAGGCTGATTGTCTTCCACGGAGATTCGACGCACGTGCCCACTGCAGTACTTTTGGGTAATTACTCGCGTTAATTATTCAACACCTTCCTTTCCATCTCTCGTGATCTGCAACTAATAATCGAATATTATTATTATTTTACCATATCTACTGAAGTTATATTACGTGTAATACAGTCAACAACTCACCTTCATACAATTCCAACGTCTTCTCTTCCTGATAACGCAAGTACGCTGATTGTATTTGAACAATAAACGCTCAGTCTGTCTTTGGTTTTATCCACAAGAGTGAATCGTCGCCTTCGACTTGTCAATCGATGTGCATTGGGTAGCCGACCCTACCCCTCTGCCGTTTTCGTGAGGAATTTTCTCTAGAGAAATTTCTTTACGGACTCTGTGCCGCTGTGACGTGACGTCTTGCACATCGACACTTGTCGTAGAGCATGGGACGCGCCCTTTAAGGACCGACTGACACATAATATGATAACTCTGGTTTAGTATAATATATTGGAAGAATTATTTTAATAATAATAAAACTAAACCAGCAGGCACGGTATTCATCTTACATTCAAACATCTTTACACCCCCCTCTCCACCTTGTCATTGCATGAGAAGGAATTAACTAATAATTTTCTCTTATAATAAATGAGTCGCTATTTCAGAATCTGTCTTGTCTCTTTCTCTAAACGGGTTACGAAATTTTAGACTTACGCGGTACGTTCTTTTTTTTTTTAACAGGTGACCCCTCAAAATTTCCATCGTAAGTATTAGATCCCGCACAATAATCTCAACTATTCTTTCAATAAAGCGAATCCTAAACTCAAATTATTTCAACAATAGATGGTTAGCGCCCGACGACCAGACCCAATAACTCGCCGCGAATTTCCCTTGCAAAATGCAGGCGTAACTCGGCGGGAAGTATACAGACAGAGATTGTTGCGAGACCGTCCTTCTATCGCCCGTCAGTTATTTATAGACAGGGACGAGACTCCTACCGGAGTAGCAAGGACCGCAAACGACCGCGAAGACACCCTCTTCGACCTCTCTTTCGCAACCCTGCCCCCGGAGTTTAATCTAGAGACCAATAACAGCAATCTCCCTGCGATACCAGCTGGCGCAGAGTCTGAAGAAGAGGAAACTGAATCCGTTGGTTCAGGCACATCGACCGACGCATCCACAATAACTATCGATTTGGACAGCCCAACAAACGGGATTCCATTAGGATTACTCCGTGCCTGGGAACGAAATAGGGAAATAAGGAGGAGCCCAGAGGCGTTGGATCGACAGGCCCAAACTTCCCCGTCGCCTAGTCTTCCGCGGACCCCAGACTCTTTTCCGGGGTACTCGCCACCAAGTTATTCCCCTGTCTCTTGGAGTAGATTCGGATTCCCCAAATATCTCTCCAAGTGACGATTATGTAGACTACGAGGTTAACCAACTTCTCGATTATTTGAATAGTGAGGAGTTCCTCGACTCTATTGTCGAATCGTAAAATTTTATAAACTTTGAATATCATCATACAAATATATCCAATATATCTATACACTTCTAATGTAAAAGAACGAGGAAGGATGAAATAAATAAAAAGAAAATAGAAATTTATAACATAATAAATCTACATATTTATTTGTCAACCCTAAAATACCTCCGAAAAGAAGCGTCCTACAGATCCTGAATCTCTCGGCGTCCCTGGGTATAGCCGGCTTAGCAGGTTGCCCTGAAAAAGAAGTAGAGAGATACAATCTTGTTCGTCCCTGCACGGTGAACCGACCCTGCAGAGTCGTTGAATAAACGATCGAATAAGGACGTAACAGTACATAGACCTAATCTGTTATCTCTGTAATTTTTATGTGTATATATGTTGACATAAGATAAATTATAGACAACTCACTCACTGAGCGGATGGATATAATTTGTCTTTTCTGTTTGAAATCTAATAATAAGAATCCACAGTTGTAGTATTGGATGTACAGGGTGTTTCCGCAACATACACATCATTAAGTCGGGATGCCCATCGTCAAGGGCATACTTTATTAGACTCGCTGAATAAGATCAGAATGCGAGTTCAACGGGAAGTAAGGAAAGGGAAATTTTATCATTTTATTATAGTAAATAATTGCGAAATTTAATAATATAGATAAAATATATATTTAATAATATATATTATATATTTATATGTAATATATTTTTAATAATATGGATAATAATATTAGGTATACAACTTTGCTTCCGCCGTTTTCCTATAGATGGCTTTAGCGGTAAGTAGTGGTCGAAATAAATAGATCATAGACGTCATGCAATAAACTTGGGCATCTGTCAACATAACCCCATAGAAACATTAGTCGATTTGTGTCTGCATCATAAAGTTATTCTCGATTGAAAATGTCAGTTTACGAGCCAAATTCTCGTTATTTGCGGAAGGTTTTAATTGTCAACAAAGCAATGACTACAATACAGCCAGTTATAATGAAGATAACGAAGATGATGAAATTGATGAAGACAATGATTTGCTTCCACAAACTTTTCCTGAACTTGTCAAAGACTACGTAAGTGATGAACTGCCTAGTCACGAAAGATGTGCCACGCACACTTTACATTTAATTGCAGCGGTAGACACTAAACAAGCAATGGCAGAAAGCAATGCTTATAAAAAAGTCCACTATTCTGCTTTTGGGAAGTGTCAAGCACTTTGGAATTTATGCGCGAAATCACCGAAAGCTTGTGAAACTTACTTGGATACAACAGGAAAATCTTCTACTTCTCCATGCCCGACAAGGTGGAATTCTTATTACGACTCAGTAAACGATCTCTTAATTGTGAAGGAACATTTAAACAAAGTACTGAAAATTTTAAAACTTCCGCTCTTTAAGGAAACAGATTTGCAATTTTTGAGTGAATATATCAAGTGTTTAAAGCCGATAGCCGAAGCCATACAAAGTTTACAGGGAGAAAAAAATACATACTATGGAATGTTATTGCCTGAATTGATGAGGATTGTCACAATTCTTTCGTCTCTGAAAATGGAAAATCTTAAATATTGTGGTCATTTAATTGAAGTAATAGAAAGAAACTTATAACTGCGGTTCAAGCAATTTTTGCTTTTCGAATCAACAGTAAATGATGCCATCTTGGCATCAGTGAGTCATCCTTTTTTTAAAATGAAATGGGTACCGAAAGAAAGAAAAGAACATGTAAAAGCTTTATTTTTAATGAAAACAAGAAAATTGAAACAGAATGAAAATGATCAAAAAGAAAGTAGTACGGAAAAAAAGAAAAGGGACGAATCATATTTTATGTTCCAAGATGACTCATCAGATTCATCATCCACAAACGAGACAACAGGAGATTTGGAGGCTCTTCAATACTTACAAGATAGAGACACATCATTTTCAATGTTGAAATCCTATCCAACCGTCAAAAAAATATTTCTTAAATATAATACGTGCCTTCCGAGTTCAGCGCCAGTAGAACGTCTTTTCTCGTATGGCGGATTAATTATGAGATCTTGCAGAAGGAAAATGGGGGATTCCCTCTTTGAAAAACTTGTTCTTCTGAAAGCACATTCCACTTCTAAGAGTATTGCAACCAAAATGTTATTTTAAAAGAATAACTGAATATAAACAACGTCAGTAAACATTTTTTGTAATTCCATATGTAAATGTTCAATTTTTGTATTTCAAGTTTTTATTAAAAGATATAAGAATAAGTATTGTATAAGAAATAATAATGTATAAGAAATATAAATAATAAAAATAAGAAGTTAATATAAATAAATATAAAAATGTAAATATTTAAAAAACCATTTTCATTTTAAAAACCATTTTAAAAATGCCTATTTTCCATTTCCTATTTTAAATGGGTGTCTAAAAAGCATTTTGCATTTTGCATTTTCAAATGGAAAGGTTCTATTTTGCATTTTCTATTTCAAATAGGTTTGGACACTCATTTTGCACATCCCTGCACTTATCCACGTACAGCAGATCTTGGTAAGTACTCACCAAATTGCCAACTATCTAAATTCTTTATTCAATCTTATTTCAACTCACAATTAATACTAACAACATTAAATTGCATGATAATTTTAATTCGGGAATTTATACCTTCGACTATCCATATTCCCTCATCCATACACTCAATTTATTTAAATATTACTTCAAATTGGAAGACTTTTATGGGACTTATCTACTTGATAAGACGACGCGATTGACAGTGAGTGAGTGCGAAACTGCTTCGGCAGGGCGAACCCGACGTCTGGCACAGTGAAAAGGCAATTATCTCCTCAAGATATTGAGGAATTTATTCCGATGATAGAGGTTACCTCTTAACTTGGAGCTGGTGAGGCAAATAAAAAATTAGCGGCCTCCTGTCAATCGACGTTTGATTAGGCAAAGATACAATTTCGGCCCGGTTAATTGACAATTATCATGAGATTGTCTTTTAATTTTGGAGCTGGTTGACGTTAACGTCTGATTGAATCTAGCCTTGATTTCAAGATACGAGATACATTCCAGAATTTAGCAATGATACACTGGCTTAGTTTATAATAATTTCAATTATTATTTCAATACTCTTAATTAATTATAACCTGACATTACAAGGTTAATACTAAGCCAGACGTACGATAAATGGATACTTTGTCGGCGTATCCAACCTCCTTGAATCTCTTCGATTTTCAGCAAATCAAATAAGTTAAATTAAACTCAGAATCGAAACTGCAAATCTAACAACAATTTAATCAAATCATATAGTCTCTGCTTGATAACGTCATACTACAAGTCGATAATTACTCTCGAACAATAATTATCTACCGTCGATATATATTTACAGTTGCTTACCATCGATCGTTAACTTACCATCAGTCGACAATTACTAATTACCATCAGTTAAAACTTATCATCGGTCGATAACTTACCATCAGTAGGTAACATCATCGGTCGGCAATACGGAAACTAATGCTAACCATTGGTTGGTAAAACAGAAATTTACATTACCATCGGTCGGTAATACAAAAACTGATGCTAACCATCGGTCGGTAAAACAGAAATCTTCATTACCATCGGTCGGTAAATACAGAAACTGACGCTAACCATCAGTCGGTAATACAGAAACCTACATTACCATCGGTTGGTAAAAACAGAAATCCACATTACCATCAGTCGGTAAAACAAAAATCTACCATACCATCGGTCGGTAAAACAGAAATCTACCTTACCATCGGTTGGTAATTTTCGTGAGTCGATGATTATCCCGGGTCGGTAAAAATTCCACGGGTTAATTTATAATTAACAGTACTAATACCATTTACTTTTCTCAGCCTATATCTATCAAATTTAGAGGAAATAAATCTATCTCTCTCTCTCTCTCTCTACATCTTGGGATAACAATTATTTTACATTGAATGAATATTCACGCGGAACCCTTTTCTTTCTATTTAACAGGTGTTGGTTTTTGGGATTCATCAACGTGAGTAACGTAAAGTCACCGCGATCTTAATAATAAAATAAATAGATTATTACCCAATTATTTAACTAATAGATGGTCCGAACACGACGCACTAATCCAAACGCACGTCAAGCAGTCCTTCACCGTGTACAACGGAATAGGCGCTCCCGACGCTTACCCCATACCGTCATCACCCTCGACAACGATATCATAATACCAACCCCTGAAATCATAGACCTAGAGCCTCAATCATCAGAACCCCAAAATTCCCCTTATTATCCTCGAACAGGAAATTGTAGAAATCCAGGAAAACACAGACGACATTATCACCTTAACACAACCATCAGTGGATGATCAGTATACGGCATCCGGAATCATAGAGGAATTCCCAGACAATTTGAGTAATTGTTCCACCATTTCTATAACTTCCAACAATTCTCCAAACCAAGGGACTTTAACAAATTGGGAGCAAAACGCCAAAACCTTACCGAATCTGGATACAGTTGTCCAATATTATTATCATCCGGAGGAAGACGACTTCTACCCTCCCCCTGATTATTCACCCGTCGCATACGAGGATCTAGATCCGTTTGAACCCTTGGAAATTCCCCAGATTGCAATCGAGGCACCCTTCGTTACAGACATTGAATACTCTTATCTTCTCCCCGACATGTATAACTATCCCCGAGAAGAATAAATAATGAATTATAACCATTTTGAACTCTATTTAAGAACCAAAGCACCATTGTAAAAGGAAGAAGTAAACCCGGAATGGAATAAATAAAATTCGTAAATATATATATATATATATGTATATTTATTCACATTTCGCCCTGAATCTTCTCTACTAAGCACGACAGACCTTCAATCTCTCGGCGTCCCACGGTATAGCCGGCCTAGCAGGTTGCCCTAAAACAAATTGAGAGATTAATTGCGTCCAACTGGGAAAGTAAGACTTCCAGACCAGTCCTGAGGAACTGGGGACGTAACAACAGATTTATTCGGACCAAAAATTTTCTTTAATCTTCTTGTTAACTCCAAAACTGTTGCATATTCATGGCCTTCTACCGCGGCATACGCGTGTCCTTGTAATTTAATAATAATTAACTGCACTAAATGATATTCGTAGTATTGAGGTATTAGTTCTAGTGCGCGTTCACATATTTTGCTAAAATGAAAAACGGACATCTTATGACCGTCGAACTCAGGGATTGTATTTACTGCATCCTTAAAACGGATAGGAGAGAATAAATCTGGTGGAGAGTTGGTAGGATTTATTTCCTGTTGAATGTGTTGAGCGTTTGCTTGTTCAGCGTAGGCAAATGGTTGTGAATTAGTAGGTTGAACAGATTTTTGTAGGACTTCAAGATTGTTAACTCGTTGATTCAGACCTTTCATTTCGTCGGCTATTGATTTTATGGAAGTTAATAATATAGTTAATAATAATGGAAGTTAATAATTACTTGTTGATATGCTCTCTATTGCCTTTTATATTGTTATTAATTGATTCTTCGAGAGCTTTTCTTTATGTTTATTTAATAATATAGACAAGTGTGGTTCATCTTCTCCTCGTGAAGTTTCGATATTTGTTATTCGTTGGCTTAATTTTTCCATTTGGTAAACAATAGAGTTCATTATTTGCGTAGTTTCGTTAGTATCAAAAGCGTTTCTCTGTTCAATCTCTTTTTGTAGTTTTGACAGGTGATCCTGTTTAATTTGTAAAGCTTCTACTTGTTCTTTTAATTGTTTTTCTTTGTCATTCATTTTCTTCATTATTATATTAATTTCTTCTGGGTTATATTGTCTTCTCGTAGCTCCCGTGGCTACGGAACTTGAAGAGCTTGAACGGGTTTGCATGATTGTGTCGAAAATTATTTATTCCTATCCACTGAATCTCTCAAAAGCACAGATCCTTCGGCAGATCCCACCGCTGCCACCAAAATTAATAAAAAAGGTTTTCTGTTACGTCCCCAGTTCCTCAGGGCTGGTCTGGAAGTCTTACTTTCCCAGTTGGACGCAATTAATCTCTCAATTTGTTTTAGGGCAACCTGCTAGGCCGGCTATACCCTGGGACGCCGAGAGATTGAAGGTCTGTTGTGCTTCGTAGAGAGGATTCAGGATGGAGTGAGAATAAATATATGTATTTGTAACCAAAATCTTTATTTATTTTCCTTCTTTATTTACTTCCTTCCTTATTTTCTTCTTTCCTTTACAAGCAGGATAAATGTTGGTATTTATTTATTAATTACATTGAGGTTATTCCAAGATCCTTCGAGTGAGGGGATCGTTGAAGTCCAAAGAAACGGTTGAAATTTTAGCTAAAGTATTGTTTGAGAAGAATAAATTGTATTAGTATTATGTTAACAATGGATTACCGACCTGTGGTATTTATCGATCTGGAGTAATTATCAACTCCCGGAAATTACCGACCGATGGTAATGTAGATTTCTGTTTTACCGACCGATGGTAATGTAGGGTTCCGTTTTTACCGACCGAGGGTAATGTGGATTTTCATGGTTACCGACCGATGGTAATGTAGATTTCTGTTTGAGCAACCGATGGTAACACCAGTTTTTGCCGACCGTCGGTAATGTAGATTTCGGGTTTACCGGCCGATGGTAAATTAAGTTTCTGAATTTTCGACCAATGGTAATGTAGATTTCGGTTTTACCGACTGATGGTAACTTATTGACTGATGGTAAATTATCGACCGACGGTAATTTATATAATTTTGTTAAATTATTAGGTTAGTTTTGGTTTTAAATTGCGATTTGAATATCTAGTCGGTTTACTGAAAATCGAAGAGGCTTGAGGAGGAATAAGGAGATTGGATACTTTAATTGGATAATGTATCCACCTGTCAAACGTCTGGCTTAGTATTAACCTTACAATGTCAGGTAATAATTAATGAAATGTATTAAAATGATAATTGAAATTATCAAAAGCTAAGCCAGTGTATCATCACTAATTTCTGGGATGTATCTCGCATCTTGAAATCAAGGCAACATTCAATCTGATGGTTGCGTCAACCAGCTCCAAAATTAAAAGACAATCTCATGAAAATTGCCAATTAACCGGGCCGAAATTGTATCTTCGCCTAATCAAACGTCGATTGACAGGACGCTCTAGTTTCCTTTTCAGAAATCGTCAACAGCTTCAAGAAAAAGGAAATTTCCCTCAGAATAATTGCCCTTTCACTGTGCAGCAAGGAGTTATCCTCACCGTACATCAAGTACGAGACACACTAGTTTCGTCAACAGCTCCAAGTAAAAAGGAAACTTCCCTCAGGATAATTGCCCTTTCACTGTGCCGCACGTCGGGTTCGTCTTGCCGAAGCAGTTTCGCACTCACTCACTGTCAATCGAGTCGTCTTATCAAGAAGACAAGTCCCAGTAAGTCATTCAAGTTCGAAATTAAATTAATTGAGGGCTGGGAAGGATTTGTTTATGAGTCAGTGTCTATCTGTCTGCTGATTTAGTTTTATTAAGTTAATATTCATTCTTCATGCAATATACTAAATCAGAGCTCAAATTCTATGATTCGACCTGTCTTTAAAGAGTGCGTCCCGTGCTCTTTCGAGTAGTGTCGATGTACAAGACGAACTAGTTTCTTTTTCAGAAATCGTCAACAGCTCCAAGTAAAAAGGAAACCTCTCAGGATAATTGCCTTTTCACTGTGCCGCAAGGAGTTATCCTCACAGTACATCAATTGACTACTCTATGGCGACATTTCACTCTTGTGGTTTAAACCAAAGACCGGTTGAACACTTAATAATTCAATAAAAACAAAAGATAATTCTATTTGAAATAAAGTTTGATTTAAATCAATGGAGAGTAGGGATGCGGAAATGTGAATTGTTGACGATACAGATTCCCGAATTATTAAAATTAATGTTGTTAGTATTGAGTTGAATTGAATTAAGAATATAGATGAATGGCAATTTGGCTGAGTACTTACTAAGATCTACTGTACGTTGAAGAGTGGAAACTACTTCCTTCCACTGGATTCCGTCTACCTCAGTGATGGCTCAGGAAGAGGGTTGCAGTCCATGAAGTCGTCGTATAATAATTACTGAGTTTATTGGATAAGTACAGAGTAGTGAGTACAAATGTCAAAGTCCAAGACTGTTAAGCCAAATGCCGGAAGTTGTTGACTGTTGAAATCGTTGGGCAAAAATGCGAGGAGGACCGCTCTGCACGGGTTTATATAGGCGTCGGTCTCGATTTGCACATGGGCCCAATGGTGGAGGATGCACGCTGATGTGAAGGGCAGTCGAGCTTGGCTCCCTCTGTCGTGCTGGATGCGTGTCGAATTATGATTGGCTTCCTCTGACGTGCTGGATGTGCGCGCCGCTGGGCGTTGCCGCCGAGAGTGGGCGTATCTTGAGTTGTAGATGGCGGGACTCTTCTGAGTTAGAGTGGGGGCGACGGAGCGGTCAGTATAGAATCGGCTATACTGGTTACTTTGTCTTTTGACATATAATTTTTATAATAATTATTTGACTATCAGAATTTCTTCGCAGTTCACATGCATATATTTTCTAATGTAGAATTTTAAGCTCTAGCTGTAGAAATGTCAAAGGAGTTTCTAGCATGCTCCGTTCAAAAGTTCATTTTTTTCTCTATGTATTATTATCGAAAATGCTTTTAAATATTGTTAATAAATTCTGATATAATTATTATAATTACAATTATTTTAACATGAAAAAATATATATATATTTATGATTACGCGGTGGGATATAAATATATATATATAGATATATCTATATGAATAAAATAAAATCTTGTTTTAGCGTGCAATAATTTATTTTATGTTGTGGTGGGATATAAATTAAAAGAGTAATATAAATTAATTCCATTTCATAGTACAATAAAGTATTGCAGCTATTTTATATATGAATATAATTTTCGCAGTGGAATAAAATAATGCGAGTTAATTGTTTAAATATTAGTAATAAATTATTGCAGCTATTTCACGCTATGAAATATAAGTTATAATTTTAATTTACGGCGGAATAAAGATTATTAATTAATTATTTCAACATGTTATGCAACAATTTTTATTCTTTGGTTTTACTTTTAATATTTATAACCGTTAGGTTCTTGAATTAATAAATTAATAAAAATTATTGCATATGCTTAATATTAATATTTAACAATAAATTCGTTTGTCTTAATAATATTATTCGTACGCAATAATATTCGAGCGGAATATCCCATAGCCTTGAGCTTGGAATGCGACGAGCTCGGCAATTCTGGGAATTGCGATCGATAGGCGCTTCTGAGAAACGCGTTGCATTTAGCTTTGAGCACTTTATAGCGACTTATAATATTGCATATGTTACGTCCAGACCCTTGAAAGGTCGGGCCATCTGGAAGGACGCAACTTACTTACCCCGTGACACACTTTATTCGGGCGTGTGTATGGATCGGGTCGAACGAATGTGAAGGGCCTGACACAGGTCAGCGACCGAAGGTCTCTTTAACGTTGCGTTTTTAAGCCTATTCGTTCGGTGGTCCCTTTTCGGTAAAGGAATTTAATCCTTGTTACGCGGGATGGGACCTAGTGCGATCTCAGGATTTAGGGAAGAGAACGGGTTAAATAATTAAATTATATATTAAATTAAAAATACATATATTATAAAAAAAATAATGAAAGAAGAATACATCTTAGCAGTTGTAGGTATTCATGAGTGGGTATCTGTGTGTGTATATATGTATGTATTCTCGCGGGTGTTACAATCGTTCGGAGGTCATCAGTCAGAATATACATGGAAGAATTTACGTTAAAAATTAAATTCTGACTGGTTAATACAATATACATATAATTGATATAATATAAGAAATAAAACAAAAATAAAAAGTCAATGTGTAATAAAAATATAAATAACGCTTACTCATTAAGGGAAGTATAGAATTCGTCGCTTGCGCATATGTGTTATAGTTAGAATTAAAATTTTCTAAATTTGCTGAAACACAGGTCCAAATCAAAATACAATAACAAAATTAAGACAAGAGATTCGCCAAGTCTAAGTTCGAAAATTATTCATCTATTTTAACGGTTTCTCCCAAAAGTAATGATAATTCAAAGGAAAATAATATAAAGAGAAAAAAAAATTGATAATAAAAATAATAATATAAGAATGGGAAATTAAAAGAAAACGAAAGGGAGTAAAGAAAAAGTGAATGAACAGATATATATATAAATAAAGGCTGAAACGAGATATAAAGATAGAAAACAATATAAATTCTCGGTAAATAAATCAGAAAGAGCTAATAAAGAGAAAAAAGGAATTGTTCGCGAATCGCCTTACGGAGATTCCCGGCGAACGGGGAATTGTTCGCGAATCGCCTTACGGAGATTCCCGGCGAACGAGGAATTGTTCGCGAACCGCCTTGCGGAGATTCCCAGCGAACGAGGAATTGTTCGCGAACCGCCTTGCGGAGATTCCCGGCGAACGAGGAATTGTTCGCGAATCGCCTTGCGGAGATTCCCGGCGAACGAGGAATTGTTCGCGAATCGCCTTAGGGATCCCGGCGAACGAGGAATTGTTCGCGAATCGCCTTGCGGAGATTCCCGGCGAACGCGGAATTGTTCGCGAATCGCCTTGCGGAGATTCACAGCGAACGAGGAATTATTCGCGAACCGCCTTGCGGAGATTCTCAGCGAATTAGGAAGAACAAGGAATGAGACTGGAGGAGATAAGGATTGATTGATTGATAGTAATTAGTAAAAATTTAATGGTTATTAAACCGTTTAAAATTATTTGTCAGACATAGATTTTAAATTGTAAGATAGTAAGATATGGGAAAGGGAGAAAATAAAAATTACTCAATTTTACTCACAACTCGTTGGCATCACAAAAATGAGTGCGTTGATAAAATTGCAATGGCAGAAGGTCGGAGGCTGAGGTCGGAGGGTTATAACATGAAGAGCTGGGTAATGGAGATGTTCATCAGAAAATTCACACGATGCACAATTAAATGTTAACAAAATCATTTTCACTATGATAATAAACAGATGAATAACTCAATTGCATAATGCAAGAAAAAGGGATCCCCGAGGCTATATAATTTTAAAATTGAATGACTGAATCTTGACTGGAACTGTGAACTGAACTGTCAACTGCACTGCTGCTCGTCGGGAGAATTAGCGTACTGAACTGTCAACTGGAGTGTTAATAATAATCGCGCGTCGCGCCTTGCGCTTGCATTTTAAAGTTATTACTCCTCCTCCCTTCTGGATGGTGGGGAATCTTTTTAGACGAATTAAATAATTTCTATTACTCCCTTCCTAAGGTCAAGGAGCTTGATCTTACAAAAGGAGAGGGGTCTCTTAAGATTTTTATTGGTTAAGCCCTTTGGCTCGAGACTTAGCTCCATCCAGTAGAGAGTGGGAGTGAGCTGATTATTTTATCGCTTGACGATTTGGCGATTCGGAGAACGCTCAAGGGTGGCCTGTCGAACGAGCGCACGTGCACTATCAATTTCAAGAATATTGCTGTGTGTTTAGATTTTGACAATCTTCCCGAGAACCAGATCTTTATTTTAAAATTTCTTTAGATAGAGAGGCTTCGAACATAAAGCCGTACCAATAGATACGGGACAGTTAGAGTTTCTCATAACAATTTTTCGTCCCGTAATTCACGAATTTATTTAGAGTTTCGTTAACGCTATCTCGACTGGCCATTGTCAGTATTAGATTTGTTAAAGTTTAATGGCGATACCCGCGGGTTAGGTTGCGTTCTTCTAAGCGCTATCTTTATTTTTAAGAAGAATCGCTTTGCATTTCGAATGCAAGTCGATCCTTGATTTCTTTCTTCCACGAAATCGTTTCGAGGAAAGAAAAGAATCGTGGAGTCCACCGGACGTAACACATACGTAAAATCATTTTTAAAACTTTACTTATAAAATTAGTAATATTGAAGTTTTTAAGATTATACATATATGTATCAACTTAGCTTTTTATGCTCTTTAAGTAAAAATTATTACGAGATTTATATCTATATTATTTTTTGAGTTAATAAAGAATCCAAGATTTTTATGTATAAAACTATACCTTAAAATAATGATATATATATAGTCGGTGTTGAGACGTATATATATATATACAGGGTGTCCTAGACCACCCGTACACCCCTTTTCTTTCAAAAACTAAGCATTTTAGAGAAAAACGTTTTCGACAAAAGTTGTATGGTTTCGAGGGGGCCATAAGATGGTACCATTGGTTTGATCTTGAAGAGTCATTTGAAGGTCATGTGAAGGTTACTTCAATTTTTTTAAATGGAACACCCTATATATTTTTACACATTTTTGTAGCTTATCTCGATAGCTTTTAAAAACACTATAATTAAGTACCATTTCGTTAAGTACTTTTTGAGTTATGAGGCTTGAAATAATTTCTTAATTTTACATAAATCGTAAAATATCTTGTGTTACGTCCGATGGACGTCGTGATTCTTTTCTTTCTTTAAAGCTATATAAAAACTATACGATAACCATGTGCGCGGGTAACTCTCGACGATATCCAAATCAAGGAAATGAAAAATAATAAATGAGTCTAGACTACGCGGACAGCATGTTATTATAAATAGAAAATTTCCACTAAAATAAAGAACTGTGTGTAATAAAATCGAACTCGCATATGTTTACAGTTGGGACGTCCGTTAGAACCATCGGGACTCTAGTAACAAAGCGATCCTTTTTAAGAATCGCACCAACTATAAACATATGTATATCTAACCCTTGCAGCGGATATCTGAGATCGAGAGACTCGAAGCAAAAATATACAAGAAAACCTAGAGCTAAGGATGGTCAGTCGTTGAAACTTAAAAATTTTAAACAAATCGGAATCAGAACCGCAATAAAATTTTATAGCGCTCCACACGTGGAGCTATGAAAACAGAAACCCTTTAGGGCTGCAGTATCTTAAGCGAGCAATCAAAAAAGGAGGGAAACTAAACAATTCGCCTGGCCACCCTTAAGCGCTGGCCGAAACGCGAAGACTCTCGCAAGTCATAAAATCTGTCCGCTAAGCTCCCACTCTCTGCATGGAGCCACATCTTGGAACCAAAGGGCCAGCCTATTACAATCTTAGAACCGCTTTTCCCTCCAAAATCAGCCTCCTTGTTCTCAAGAAGGGGGCAACCGAAACTATCTCATTCGCCCAAAAGGGATTCCCACTAGAAAAGAGGAGGAGTAATAACTTAAAAATGCAAGCGCAAGGCGCGACGCGGCGATTAACACTACAGTTGACAGTTCAGTACGCTAATTCTTCCGACGAGCAGCAGTGCAGTTGACAGTTCAGTTCACAGTTCCAGTCAAGATTCAGTCATTCAATTTTAAAATTATATGGCCTCGAGGATCCTCTTTTCTTGCATTATGCAATTGAGTTATTAATCTATTTTATCACAGTGAAAATGATTTTGTTAACATTTAATTGTGCATCGTGTGAATTTTCTGATGAACATCTCCATTACCCAGCTCTTCATGTTATAAACCTCCGACCTCAGCCATTGCAATTTTATCAACGCACTCATTTTTGTGATGCCAACGAGTTGTGAGTAAAATTGAGTAATTTTTATTTTTTCTCCCTTTCCCATATCTTACTATCTCATATTTTAAAATCTATGTCTGACAAATAATTTCAAACGGTTTAATAACCATTAAATTTTTACTAATTACTATCAATCAATCAATCCTTGTCTTACCTCTTCCTAATCATTTTCCTCATCTCTCCCTGTTCGTCTAGAATCTCCTCAAGGCGGTTCACGAACGATTTCTCGTTCGTCTAGAATCTCCACAAGGCGGTTCACGAACGATTCCCTGTTCGTCTAGAATCTCCTCAAGGCGGTTCACGAACGATTTCTCGTTCGTCTAGAATCTCCACAAGGCGGTTCACGAACGATTCCCCGTTCGCCTGGAATCTCCGCAAGGTGGTTCACGAACAATTCCTTATTTCTCTTTCTGATTTATTTAGCGAGAATTTATATTGTTTTCTAACTTTATATCTCGTTTCAGCCCTTCTATATATATATATATATATATATATATATATATATATATATTCTTTTCATTTCTATTTCTTTTCTTTACTCCCTTTTGTTTTCTTTTAATTTCCCATCCTCATATTATTATTATTATTATTATCTTTTTCTTTCTCTTTATATTATTTTCCTTTGAATTATCATTATTTTTGGGAGAAACCGTTGAAATAGATGAATAATTTTCGAACTTAGACGGCGAATCTCTTATCTTAATTTTATTATTGTATTTTAATTTAGACCTGTTTCAGCGAATTTAGAAAATTTTAATTCTAACTATAACACATATGCGCAAGCAACGAATTCTATACTTCTGAGTAAGCGTTATTCATATATTTATTACACATTCACTTTTTATTTCATTTTATTCCTTATATTATATTAATTATATGTATATTGTATTAACCAGTCAGAATTTTTAATTCTTAACGTAAATTCTTCCCTGTATATTCTGACTGATGACCTCCGAACGATTGTAACACCCGCGAGAACATACACATTCACACACAAATTCCCACTCACTCATAGCTATAACTGTTAAGATGTATTTTTCTTTCTTTATTTTTGCATAATATATGTATTTTTAATTTAATGTATAATTTAATTATTTAACCCGTTCTCTTCCCTAAATCCTGAGATCGCACTAGGTCCCGTCCCGCGTAACAAGGATTAAATTCCTTTACCGAAAAGGGACCACCGAACGAATAGGCTTAAAAACGCAGCGTTATAGAGACCTTCGGTCGCTGACCTGTGTCAGGCCCTTCACATTCGTTCGACCCGATCCATACACATGCCCGAATAAAGTGTGTCACGGGGTAAGTAAGTTGCGTCCTTCCATACGGCCCATCCATTCCAGGGTCTGGACAACACTTGTAAAATATTCATTTTTCGATTATCTTACCTTAATACTTTTATGTATAAAATAATGAGAGGAATCAATTGGTATAAAGAAAATACATAGTTGTTTTTAAGAAAAAAGATGGAATTGTTAATTGCAAATTACATAAAACTGTTTTTTCTTTACACCAATTGATCCCTCTCATTATTTTGTACGTAAAAGTATTCAGGCAAGATAATCGAAAAATGAATATTTTACAAGATATTTTACGGTTTATGTAAAATTAAGAAATTATTTCAAGCCTCATAACTCAAAAAATACTTAACGAAAAGGTACTTAATTATAGTGTTTTGGAAAGCTCTCGAGATAAGCTACAAGAATGTGTAAAAATATATAGGGTGTTCCATTTGAAAAAATTGAAGTGACCACGTGACCTTCAAATGATTTCAAGGTCAAACCAATGGTACCATCTTATGTCCCCCTCGAAACCATACAACTTGTCGAAAACGTTTTTCTCTAAAATGCTTAGTTTTTGAAAGAAAAGGGGTGTACTAGTGGTCTAGGACACCCTGTATATATATATATATATATAATATATATATACAGGGAAGAATATACAAAGAAAACAGTTATTTTTAAGAAAAAATATTGTTAATTGCAAATTACATATTTTTTCTTAAAAATAACTATGTGTTTTCTTTACACCAATTGATTCCTCTCATTATTTTGTACATAAAAGTATTAAGGTGAGATAATCGAAAAATTAATATTTTACAAGATATTTTACGGTTCATGTAAAATTAAGAAATTATTTCAAGCCTTATAACTCAAAAAGTACTTGAAAGAAAGATATTTTATTATAGTGTTTTGGAAAGCCCTCGAGATAAGCTACAAGAATATGCAATAAAAAACATGAAATTCCATTTAAGAAATTGACGGTGACCTTCACGTGACCTTCAAATGACTCTCCAATGTCAAACCAATGACACCATCTTATGGCCCCCTTCAAGCCATACAACTTTTGTCTAAAACATTTCTTTCTGAAGTGCATAGTTTATGAAATATTCGACCGGTCCGGGACTTTTTGAACACCCTGTATATATATATATATATATACATATACATATATATATATGTATATATAACTTAATAAGTTTTGAATTTTAGTTTTTAACTTTTATAGTATCAGGATAATATACCAATAAAAGAAGTATACTCTTGTATGTCGATAAGGTTAGCCACATCATTACCTTATGTCGGTATCACCGTTCGTCGGTAATGTAAATAATTACTTTATCTTCAGTCGGTAATGTAGGAAGTGACTTTCTCTTTAATCGGTAAAGTAGGAAATGATTTTATCTTCAGTCGGTAATGTCGGTAACTGTGTTATCATATGTCGGTAACTTTTATATCGGTAACTTTTATCTCTGTCGGTAAGGTAGGAAACTACTTCACCATCTGATGGTAACTTTTTGTGCGGGTGATATTACCTACTGTCGGTAAGGTAGAAAACTATTTTATCGGTAATTTTTATACGGACAATATTATATGCGGGTAAATACTTAAAATTATTTCTATCATTTTTGAGTGAGGTTATGTTATGTATAGCTAGTTTCTTAATAAAGAAAGATTATTTTCAGACATTGACAATAGTATATCACGCGGCGGGATAATATTGATGTACTATAAATATTGGCGATAATACATTGCGCGATGGGATTATATAATAAGAAATACTGGTAATAATATATCGTGCGGTGAGATTTTAGTTAACAATATTAATTATATAGACAATAATATGTAACGCGGTGTGATTAAGAATGATATGTTCAACGGTGGTATTACAGATTGAAGATTATAGAGGCAAGTTTTGCGTATTTGAATAAGACATAAAATTTTTGTTGCGGGACGTAACAAGACATATGGGACGGACCCTCGGAGTTAACGGGTCTAATTTCCCTTTGGGGATTGGTATGAGGATTGCCTTTTTCCAGTTCTTAGGAAATAATTCATCCTTCAAGTAAGTGTTGTACATAGTAGTTAATTTAACTAGGAACGTTTCCGGAATTTTTTTCAAAAAGATCGACTTAATCTCGTCGATGCCAGGTGCTTTATTAGCGCTGGATCCCTTCTTTATGACGTTGCACACTTCTTGCAGTGTCACATTGTACTCATCTTTCCATTCACTATACTCGTCATCGTCGGTAATTTCTACGTTCCATTGTGGATCTTCCGGGAACAGAGTATCAATAGTTTTGATAAGTGTATCGAGCGGCAAAGTCTCCGTGAGGCTCGGCGAGGCTCTCCTTAGTTTTTTAAGCACAATACGATACGGGAGACCCCAAGGGTCTTTCTCAATCGTACGTAGCAATTCATCCCAGGCTTGTGCCTTGGCTTTTTAAATCTCATTCCGAAGGTCTTTTTTCCTAGCTCTGTATACTTCTTCCATCTCTAAGATCGAATTAGTTGACTTGTCCATTTTGGCGTTTTGCCATCTCTTTCTGGCCGTATAACACGCTTTCCTTAATTCGGCGATTATTGGGTTCCACTAATACACACTATCTTTGCGTATCGGTTTAGCTCTAGGCATAGAGTAATCACAGGCGGTTGTTAACGCCTCTTGCGCCCATTTTGCAGCCTTACCCACATCC
This sequence comes from Camponotus pennsylvanicus, assembly GCA_023638675.1. Lineage (NCBI taxonomy): Eukaryota > Metazoa > Arthropoda > Insecta > Hymenoptera > Formicidae > Camponotus > Camponotus pennsylvanicus. The sequence goes on along the minus strand of JALHBL010000562.1, from coordinate 177,338 downwards.
AGCTCCGGAGTTTGTCCCATGCAACTCCATTCCAAAGCCTCTTTGTACATATCATTATTAAATTTTTTATACGCCCATCTGACGTACTTCTTTTTTCTATGTACAGTACAATTGTTCTTATCAGTAATAACGACGAAACTTATGTATTTATGATCCGAAAGTGTTTCGTCTTCTAAAACTATCCATTGCGTGATGCGAGATTTTACCGTTGAGTTACTCCATGTGACGTCCACAATTGATGTGCCCTGGGGCCTAACGCACGTAGGCTGATTTCCAATATTAACTAGTATCATGTCTCTACTAGCGCACCAACGGGCCAAACGGTCGCCACGAATATTGTCATGCTTACATCCCCAAAGGACGGACTTTGAATTGGTCTCCTCCAATAATAAGATCTTTTCCGGCCTCTTGTATACCATCATCCAGTTCGTCAAGAAATTCCTCGTATATCGTATCATCTACATTGGGGAAAATATAACAAGATATTACCGTCAGCTCATTCCATTGCATGGTGATGGAGAAGCGGCCCTGCTTTTTAACAATGCCAATAAATGGCAAGTTATTTGCATTTCAATGGATGACTGCGGCACCATTGGCACTGCTTGCCCATGTGGTATCGTTTGGTACCTTATATGGTTCCGTGATTAATGAGATCCACGCCTCGCTCTTTCTCCACTTGCATTAGGAGATCTTGGGCGGCTCTACAGTTGTTTAAGTTTATTTGTATGAATTTGATCATTGTAAATATATAAACATGTACATATGTAAATACCTACTCGTGTAAATATGTAAATATCTAATCATTGTACATCCATTTTCTCATCAGTGTCGTCTGTCCTCCTTTCAGACGACTTTCTTTCCTTAGAGTTATCCGATATCGAGTCGCTCCTTAGTCCTTTCGATGGGCTGCTCTTCGGCGGGCTGCATGTGAGCGAGCTGCCAGTTTGGGAACTACTATCTACAGTCGAGCTGCGGGTTTGCGGACTATTACTTGTACCGCTACTAGTAGGCGAGGCATATTGACTCCGCATCTGGCTGATCCCATCCTATAATCACCATTCATACCCATATCTATGCATAGTATGCATTTCGCTTTGTTTTGGCACTTAGGTGCCGTGTGTCCAGTCATGCCACATTTAAAGCAGCGACCCGAATAATTTTTGTCGGACTTGCACTGTTCTCTCACGTGTCCGATCCTCCAGCATTTATGGCACTGGATGGGACGTGCTCTTAGTAGCTCTACTCTGACGGATGTCCATCCGATTTGTATCCGTTGTTTATCTGCTATTGTAACCGCCGAGACCTTTGGGCATCTAACCCACACGACGCCGGCACCAGTTCGCGTGCGTCCAATCTTGCCGACATTGACCTCTTCCGGTTTACACTTTCCTTCGTTAGCCACAGCTTCTCGTATTTCGTCCATGCTAATGGATTCATCCATGCCGAACAGCCTTATCTCTGCTTTAATATTCGGCCGGGAAACAAGAGCCTCTCCTTTTAATAATTTCTGCATCTAAACCGCCAGTTTATTGGCTTTTTCCGCGTTATCAGGGCCCGATATTTCTATAATCGTAGACCCGCTCATGCCCTTCCTAATTTTCGGGGAGTGGATTTCCAAATCCTTCAGAGATATTGTGGATCTTGCCTTCTTCAGGGCCTCCGCATATGAGAAATCACTACTACTACCTTTGATGCTTATTGCAGCAATCTTTGGAAGTCTTCTCTTCTCCTTCTTAGTAGTGATTTTATTCTGCTTCTTATCTTGTTTGATTTTCTTACCTTTCTTCCCTACTTGGATCCACTCATATCGTTGCGGAGGTAATTGTATTTGTGCCCGCAATTGTGGTGTTACCTTTTCCCTAGGCGGTACGATTTGTATGTTCTCTTTAACACGTATGCTTTTGTTTACAGTTGTCTCAAGAATTCCTCGGTTTGTGAACGTCATAGTTGGGATTTCTCTACTAGTGGAAGGTATTGCCAGATCTTCTCTAACCGGGATGGGTGTTGATTTCCCCTGCAACGGGGGCCTCAGCACCCACTCCGTATCAATCCTCACCTTTTTCCTTTCTTTTTCAGGATTCTCTTGGGGCACCAGCGGCGGCCAGGACCTCTCCGTCTTGGGATCTCTCCGGCGAACTTCCCCGGACTTCCGGATCATCGTGGGACCTCAGCGTCATCGTAGGTAAGTATCTTCTACTCTCATTTCCATAAGTACTTTCTCTGTCTATACTTCCCCTTATCTTTTGCATTTCTCTACGCATTTCATCCCTTATTCCCCTATTTTCCTTCCTCAGCTCCTTAATCACATCCTGTAGCTCGCTGAGCTCTCTTTTCCTCTTCTCCTCCTCTCTTTTATATTGCTTGATTTCTTTCAGCAACTTTTCTATCTTGGAGTGAAGGAACTCAGGATCTCCACTCGATTCCGCCTTTTTTTGTAACGCTCTAATGAGATCCCCAAGGCATTGGGTCCCCTTTCTGAGCTCACCGCTTAAGCCGCCTTGAATCCGACCGCATTTCGTCCTTATAACTTCAATGTCTGTACATATTCCAGCGCTTGCGCGCTGACATCAGAAACAGTCATTACTCTCAGGACATCCTCTTCAAATTGCTCAGGGGCGTGGTCCGTCTTGCTTATAACTTCTTTCTCTGCCATAATGGGATCAATTGCCCTGGTCTTACGCTTGGGTCTCCCGACTTTGCCTTTTCTATTATCCCCATCTGTACCTGATTGCGACATATCGGAGTTGGAACGTAAACTAGCACCATTGTAATCTGGTGCACTGCCCGGAATATCCTGACTTTGGGCTACAGGAGTAGTCCTCTTCCTCGTTATACGGACTTTTGACTTGGCAGTTCGGACAGGCTCCGAAGCACAATCTTCTAAAGAGTCGGTATCGAAATAATCAATCCAACTCTTCTTCCGTTTGACTGCCGTGCGGCTGACAGCCTTATTGCTGTCCTTGCACTCCGTCTCCATCGGAATGGCTGGGGCTACTATCGAGCTCCTCTCCTCTGTTTCAACTATGCTGACCCAGCTCTCTGACACGTTCGAAAGCGCAGCCGCGTCTGTTTTCATTGAGCTGGGATCTTCAGTGTCGCTGAATATTTCAGTGTCTGCACTGCAGAACCTGGAATGTGCCTCAGGGGCACCAGTTGCCATGGACGGAAAAACCTCCGTCGCAGGCGAAACTAGTACATTCTCTTCTTTCAGAAGCAGCGGTAGTCCGTTCCGACGCAGTGCCCGCCATCAACACCGCGTCGAGCCCTTCGCCAGATGATGACACTATCGGAGCAGGGACCATACCCCGACAGACGCCAACCCCTGTAGCATCCGAGACTACTGGGGTGGTAAGATTTTTTTCCTCTGTTCGTTTCATGTCATGTAGATAGATTGAGTTTTTGAGCCAGAGTGCTCTTCTCTGGTGCAGTTTTAGGGATGACCACCAACCCACACACACCCATTCACACACACTCATTCACGCATCCAGGAGTTGGAAAATGGGACAAGAGGAAGGAATCAGGATATGGAGAAGGAGAGGAGGTATGAGTTTAGAAGGGATGTCGGAGGAAGAGGAGGAACATCAAAGGGGAATAAAATAGGATCCGGCTGTTTTCCCACCCTTCACAGTACCCTAAGACCGGCTTTGGAATCAGAGTTTTCCTTCTCCTATCCGCATTAGGCCATAGTGCCCGAAGGGAGCGGAATCCCCTTTTCCTCCTCCTTCCGGAGGAGGGAAGTGCAATGCGTGCTCTTGGCCCGGGCCCCCGCCGCCCCGAACCACAAAGGCCGGCAAAGCCGCACCAGTGCGCCCCGGGGAGCCGGAGACCCGTAAGCCCTCTCACCACGACAAGGTGGCACGCCTCGAGAGGGAAACCATAAAATATCTAGTAAAATATTCATTTTTCGATTATCTTACCTTAATACTTTTATGTGCAAAACAGTGAGAATAATCAATTGGTGTAAAGAAAACATAGTTGTTTTTAAGAAAAAATATGGAATTGTTAATTGCAAATTACATAAAACAACTGTTTTTTCTTTACACCAATTGATCCCTCTCATTATTTTGTACATAAAAGTATTAAGGTAAGATAATCGAGAAATGAATATTTTACTAGATATTTTATGGTTTATGTAAAATTAAGAAATTATTTCAAGTTTCATAACTCGAAAAGTACTCAATGAAGAAATACTTTATTATAGTGTTTTGGAAAGCTCTCGAGATAAGCTAGAAGAATATGCAATAAAAAATAGGGGTATCAATTTATAGAATTCAAGGTGACCTTTATGTGACCTTGACAACACTTCAAGGTCATACTGATACCATGTAATGCGTTACGTGAAATCTTACAACTTTTGTCTGAAATATTTTTGTCTGTCGAGCTCAGTTTTTGAGATATTTGGCTGATACGGGTGGTCTGCGACATCCTGTATATCTTATATAATAAATCAGTAACAAAACTACATAAATAAAATCAAAAACGAAACTACATGAATAAAATTATTGCAAGCGAAATTATTAAGCCGTCTTATTAAGCCGTATTATAAAAGCGTATTTACTCACCAAGCGATAAGCGACCCTCCGAGCTACATCCTGTGCAGCTGCACATGAGCTCATTTGGCGATAAGATAAAAGTCCGGCGCGATTGCCTGGCGCAACTGCCTGGCACGACTGCCTGGCACGACGGCCGCCTGCATCCGCTGCGATAAGATTAACTCGCCACATCCTTTGTTCGAAGAACTCCAAACAATAAAAATACATTCATATTACAATGCTACATAATTACTACTAACAATTATTTCTTCAATGTCAATCGAAAATACTATACATATATACATATATACACACATATATATACTTTATAACTATTATACAATGATTGTAATTATAATAGTTTATAACGCCTGAATTTATTAATCATATTATTAATTAAAGCCATGCAATTATTATAGGCCGTTAAATATTACTTTCGAACGGAGCATGCTAGAAAGACCGTTCACATTTCTCTTAAGAGAGCTTAAGATTCTGCATTGAAAAATATATGCATGCAAATAACAATAATTCTGGTGGTTAAAATACTATTATAAAACCTTATCTTTGTAAAATGAATCCCTAAAAAAATACCTTTTAAAAAAAGGTAAAGAAAAAGCGTCGAGTTCATCTAAAAACCATCTCACAAAAAATAGCTATCACAAAAACTAGCTACCTTTATGTAAAATAATAAAAAATTAACTGTGAAAAATTTTCACAAAAAATAGTTATCTAAAAATTGTTTCACAAAAAATAGCTATCACAAAAAATAGCTATCTTTATGTAAAAATTTATTACAAAAAGTACTGATATGAAAAATTGCGTCAAGTTGGGGTGCAATTTCACTTTAAGTTTGTTAGTGTTATAAAATTTTATACATATGTGCTTTTATATAATTCGCTGCTGACAAATAGGTAGAAGTTCCGTTTAAAATCTACATTACATTTTTGTCATAAAGAAGAATATTTTTGTTAGAGTTGATTACGTCAAATGATTTTTAAATTTTCTAGAAAATTAAAATAAGATTAAAAAACTTATTTAAAAATTAAAAATTCAAAAAAATGAAAGATTACGTCAATAATTTTTCAATCTTCTACAAAAATAAAATAAAAGAACAAATTTTTTTAAAAATTAAAAATTAAAAAAAAAATAAATTAAAAAAATTTTAAATAAAAAAACGGCGCTACCTAGTAATTATTGAAATAATGTTAATATGTAATTGTTCATTTATTATTATTGCCAATCAAATTGGTAGCGCGCCGAGTTTTTTTATTTAAAATTTTTTTAATTTATATTTTTTTTAATTTTTAATTTTTAAAAAAATTTGTTCTTTTATTTTATTTCTGTAGAAGATAGAAAAATTATTGACGTAATCTTTCATTTTTTTGAATTTTTAATTTTTAAATAATTTTTTTAATCTTATTTTAATTTTCTAGAAAATTTAAAAATCATTTGACGTAATCAACTCTAACAAAAATATTCTTCTTTATGACAAAAATGTAATGTAGATTTTAAACGGAACTTCTACCTATTTGTCAGCAGCGAATTATATAAAAGCACATATGTATAAAATTTTATAACACTAACAAACTTAAAGTGAAATTGCACCCAAACGACGCAATTTTTCATATCAGTACTTTTTGTAATAAATTTTTACATAAAGAGCTATTTTTTGTGAAACAATTTTTAGATAACTATTTTTTGTGAAAATTTTTCACAGTTAATTTTTTATTATTTTACATAAAGGTAGCTAGTTTTTGTGATAGCTATTTTTTGTGAGATGGTTTTTAGATGAACGACACTTTTTCTTTACCTTTTTTTAAAAGGTATTTTCTTAGGGATATCACTTCTTTTTGTATAAAAAATTGCGAAAATGCAACGCGGGATGCATTAACGGAAGGTTTTATGAGTCTCTTGAAACATACGGTGGATCAACTGGACGAGAGAATTCGCGCCACAAGGTGACGTCAAGTTTTCTGTTCAGCGCGCATGCACTAATAGTAACATTTATTTTCTTCTTGCAAATTTACGTATATTTATTATTTAGGTCTTATGAGTCTCTTGAAACCTACGGTGGATCAACTGGACGAGAGAATTCGCGCCACAAGGTGACGTCAAGTTTTCTGTTCAGCGCGCATGCAATAATAGTAACATTTATTTTCTTCTTGCAAATTTACGTATATTTATTATTTCCTTATATTTCTTTCACAGTACGTACTATTTATTGCAAAATATATGTTTATTCATCGAATTGTAACGATAAAAAATTGCGATTTACTTACACAAGCAACATATATATCTTATTGTTACCTATTTTACAAGAATTCTTGAGCATTTTGAAAATCATTTTCAATTTTCATATATAATTATTGGAATGTTATAAAAAATTGTGTTTCTATCATGTACTACAAGTTGCGTACAAAAGTTGCGAAGAGTATTATTTTTTATGCATAACTATTCTCTTTGTTATAGGATATGTCAAATAGAGCTGAAGCAGCGGATTGAATCCTTAACAGAGGAACTTCAAAGAATTAACGACGCACTACAATATCCGCTAGAGACAGATTTTTATGTAAAGAAACTTATTAATGCTAAGCACAAAATTACTATTGTTAGCAACATCTTACAAACCACTCAAGAGCGATTAAACAAAATTCATCAAGCTATCGAAAAGAGCACTGCTAAGAGAAAAACACTCTTAGATAATAGTTCTGCGTATAGTAGTACTACTGTTGAGTCGGATAAGGAAGAGCCAGCCAAAGTAGAAGCTGAGAAACAACAATAATTTTAAATGTAACTAATTATATTATTAATATTTTATTTTCAAATTATTACTTAACATTGATTACTTTGCAAGTTTTATAAAAGAAATTTCTTACAATTTTCATCGTAAATTATGGAAACTCCAGTAGTTAATTTATCATTACTTAGTATATTTATCATTATTTAGTATATAATTATATAGTTAATATTTATATAGTTTATTTATTATTATAAATATTATAATTTATTTATTATAGATGAAGAACTCAAGACAGTTTATGATCCTTCTGAGGATTCATATCTTTTAATAGATGCTTTGGAAGAAGATTTAGACATTCTGCATGCGATGAAACCTGTGATTTGTATAGAAATAGGTAGTGGTTCTGGTATAGTCATCACAGCTCTAGCAATGGCATTGAAAAAATATAATGCTCATTTTATTGCAATTGATATAATCATCATAACATAGAATATTGAAATTCAAAATTTCAAAATTAAAAATAATTTATGCTTTGCGAAAGAAAATTAAAAATGAAAAGTAGTTTATGCAAAAGCATAGAAAGAAAAAATCATCATAACATAGAATATTGAAATTCAAAATTTCAAAATTAAAAATAATTTATGCTTTGCGAAAGAAAATTAAAAATGAAAAGTAATTTATGCAAAAGCATAGAAAGAAGAAATAAATACTCTATGCTATGATGATATTACATACACACACGCACACGCATGTACACATATACAAACATATTTTTATATCATCATAACGTAGAATATTTAAATTTTCAAAATTAAAAATAGCTTATGCTTTGCAAAAGGAAATGAAAAATAAAAAGTAGTTTATGCAAAGTATTATACCTATGACACTTGTGTGTGTATGATGTTTTATATATATATATATATATATATATATATATATAAAACATCATACACACACAAGTGTCATAGGTATAATACTTTGCATAAACATACTTTTTATTTTTAGTTTATGCAAAGTATTATACCTATGACACTTGTGTGTGTATGATGTTTTATATATATATATATATATATATATATATAAAACATCATACACACACAAGTGTCATAGGTATAATACTTTGCATAAACTACTTTTTATTTTTCATTTCCTTTTGCAAAGCATAAGCTATTTTTAATTTTGAAAATTTAAATATTCTACGTTCTAGCTTTGAAACACTACGTATAAATTGTTATATATATCTATGAAAGTATTCGATAGCTGTAAAACAATGTGTATTAATTATGGTATATGTGTATGTATATATATATATATATATATATATATATATATATATAATATATACATACACATATACCATAATTAATACACATTGTTTTACAGCTATCGAATACTTTCATAGATATATATAACAATTTATACGTAGTGTTTCAAAGCTAGCAAATAACTTTGATGACAAATTATACATGACATAGATAATTTATATAAAGTGTTTCAGAGCTATCGAATAACATTTACACATATATATGACATTTTCTACGTAGTGTTTCAAAGCTAGTGAATAACTTTGATGACAAATTACACATGGCATAAGTCATGGCGGCGGTGGTGACAAGGCCAGAACTATTATTGGCCATGTTGGAAAATTCTAATAAAAAGTCTTCATCGTCTAACATAACCTAAAATATTTTAAATAAGAATAATGTTATATAAATTATAACATGTTATAAAAATTAATTAAAGACGATACTTACTTTGCTTTCTATTTCCATATATCTTATTCGCTAGCTTTGAAACACTATGTACAAATTGTGATATATATGTGTAAAAGGTATTCGATAGCTCTGAAACACTATATAAATTATCTATGTCAAGTATAACAATTCAAAGCCATCGAATGATTTTTTGATGACTTATGCCATGTATAATTTGTCATCAGTTATTCACTAGCTTTGAAACACTACGTACAAAATGTCATATATATGTGTAAATGTTATTCGATAGCTCTGAAACATTTTATATAAATTATCTATGTCATATATAATTTGTCATCAAAGTTATTCGCTAGCTTTGAAACACTACATATAAATTGTTATATATATCTATGAAAGTATTCGATAGCTGTGAACCAATGTGTATTAATTATGGTATATGTGTATGTATGTGTATATATATATATATATATATATATATATATATATAAAACATCATACACACACAAGTGTCATAGGTATAATATAAGAAAATAATTTGTTCAAATTTTATACTTATGAAGAGTTCGTCCTAATTTCATATTTATTAATTGAAAATTATCATTATTATTATTTCATAATTATATTAATAATTGAAAATTATCTATAACGTATGGTTATAATATAATATTAATACGATACAATATAGACATAGTTTAGTTTTAAAGTTATTTGAAGTCACCTATAACATTTTCTAACACTAATCATATTTCATTTTGTTCGAATTTCTTTTTATATTTGGTAAATCACAATATTATTTGAATAAATTAAAACTGAACTATGACTATATTGTATCGTATTAATAATATTATATTATAACCATATGTTATATTCTATGTTATGATGATTTTTTCTTTCTATGCTTTTGCATAAACTACTTTTCATTTTTAATTTTCTTTCGCAAAGCATAAATTATTTTTAATTTTGAAATTTTGAATTTCAATATTCTATGTTATGATGATTATATCAATTGCAATAAAATGAGCATTATATTTTTTCAATGCCATTGCTAGAGCTGTGATGACTATACCAGAACCACTACCTATTTCTAAACAAATCACAGGTTTCATCGCATGCAGAATGTCTAAATCTTCTTCCAAAGCATCTATTAAAAGATACGAATCCTCAGAAGGATCATAAACTGTCTTGAGTTCTTCATCTATAATAAATAAATTATAATATTTATAATAATAAATAAACTATATAAATATTAACTATATTTATAATTATATACTAAATAATGATAAATATACTAAGTAATGATAAATTAACTACTGGAGTTTCCATAATTTACGATGAAAATTGTAAGAAATTTCTTTTATAAAACTTGCAAAGTAATCAATGTTAAGTAATAATTTGAAAATAAAATATTAATAATATAATTAGTTACATTTAAAATTATTGTTGTTTCTCAGCTTCTACTTTGGCTGGCTCTTCCTTATCCGACTCAACAGTAGTACTACTATACGCAGAACTATTATCTAAGAGTGTTTTTCTCTTAGCAGTGCTCTTTTCGATAGCTTGATGAATTTTGTTTAATCGCTCTTGAGTGGTTTGTAAGATGTTGCTAACAATAGTAATTTTGTGCTTAGCATTAATAAGTTTCTTTACATAAAAATCTGTCTCTAGCGGATATTGTAGTGCGTCGTTAATTCTTTGAAGTTCCTCTGTTAAGGATTCAATCCGCTGCTTCAGCTCTATTTGACATATCCTATAACAAAGAGAATAGTTATGCATAAAAAATAATACTCTTCGCAACTTTTGTACGCAACTTGTAGTACATGATAGAAACACAATTTTTTATAACATTCCAATAATTATATATGAAAATTGAAAATGATTTTCAAAATGCTCAAGAATTCTTGTAAAATAGGTAACAATAAGATATATATGTTGCTTGTGTAAGTAAATCGCAATTTTTTATCGTTACAATTCGATGAATAAACATATATTTTGCAATAAATAGTACGTACTGTGAAAGAAATATAAGGAAATAATAAATATACGTAAATTTGCAAGAAGAAAATAAATGTTACTATTATTGCATGCGCGCTGAACAGCCCAACTCTCGTCCAGTTGATCCACCGTAGGTTTCAAGAGACTCATAAGACCTAAATAATAAATATACGTAAATTTGCAAGAAGAAAATAAATGTTACTATTATTGCATGCGCGCTGAACAGAAAACTTGACGTCACCTTGTGGCGCGAATTCTCTCGTCCAGTTAATCCACCGTATGTTTCAAGAGACTCATAAAACCTTCCGTTAATGCATCCCGCGTCGCATTTTCGCAAAAGTCATCTATCTTGTCGTCGATAGATATATTGTCACTCGCTGTGTCCACGTTATAGCTGTAGTGAAGTAAAGGTTATCAAACATATACGTGTCTTGATTTGACATGTATATGTTTGACATGTATATGTCAATTACGAAGCGCCAGGCGCCAGCGCCTCCGCCATCTGGTGTCGACAGCGGCAGTCGGACGCCAAATTTTGTTCTATATATATTGTTTGATGATGACCACGACGTGGACGTTTCTTAATCGTATTTTCACGATTTTAGAATTATATATCGCGATATTTCCACTTCTACAGCTCGTAGAGTAAAAATAAAGACACTTTTACTATATAATTCGAACATAAGCTATCGATTAAGCCTAATAAGAGCTCGATCCGTTCAGCGGTTATCGTAATATAATAATATGAAATAATCTGAACTGGTCTCAATTTCCCGTCTCGCGTAAAGAGACACGGCGCGCGTCTTGCTAGAGAGATGAACTCGACGCAAGACACTACAGTGTCTCTTGATTAACGAGCTCGATACACGGACACGACTGACAGTTCCAGCGTCCCCACTATCCCCACGCAAGAGCGCGCTCACTACGTCACAACGCGCTCAAAGAAGAAGGACAGCTATAGCGGCAAATAGTGGCCGAGCCGCCTACGCCCCGGAGCGCGCGCATTCTCCTACTGCGGACGCCCGACACGGAGTAGGGACCGAGGAAACCTCGGTGAGCGCGGCTCAGTCCTCCACGCATTTGACCATCAGCTTTCTAGAAGAAAGAAAGCAACAGACTTACCAAGCGTTTCAGAGCTGTCAGATATTGTATTGTTACGTGCCCAGTTCCTCAGGACTGGTCTGGAAGTCTTACTTTCCCAGTTGGACACAATTTATCTCTCAATTTGTTTTAGGGCAACCTGCTAGGCTGGCTATACCCTGGGACGCAAGAGATTGAAGGTCTATTGTGCTTGTAGAGAGGATTCAGGAGGGAGTGAGAATAAATATGTTTTATATAAATTAGGATTCTTTTATTTATTTCACCTTTTGCTGCTTTCCTTTTACAAATTTGATAAATATTGTTAATTTATTATATCAAGCATATAACGATTGTGAGTTTTATTCCTCCAGAGAGTAACCATACATTTCTGGGAGAATATATGAATATTCGATATCGATATTTGCAATAGGTATCTCGGGTTCTATTTGGGGAATCTCTAAAGGTGCGAAAGGGTCTAGATCCTCGTAGGTTACTGGTGAATAGCTTGGGGGAGGATAGAAATCGTCTTCTTCCGGCGAATAATTATACTAGTCTGATGTTACTGGATTTGGCGCTATCTCAGTGTTTCGCTCTTTAGCTTCCAAAATAAAGTCGCTCTGTTCTTCAGGAAAATTTTCTGATGTTTCTGGGATGATGTAGTGATTCTCCGTAGATGGCGTTATTGAAGCGAAGGTGTCTATCTGGGTGTCGAGGGGTTCCTGGATTTCTATATTTTCTTCGGTTTCAGTAATCGGAGGGGGAAACAGATCGTTTGATGTTGAAACATTTATTTCTGTGATCTCTGAGATGGAAGGAGAAGACTGATTTACCGTAGATGTGGTTGACTCTATGATTTCGTTATCCAGCGAAACAATAATATGGGGTAAGCGTCGTGTACGTCTATTTCGGCATATACGACAAGAGGTTTCGCGAATGGAAGGCGTTCGTCGAGTACCTTGGTTTGCACGTCGTGCGCGGACCATCTATCAATTATATAGTTTAGTAACAATTCATTTAATTAAGTAAAGATGGAATTATATTGTATAGGTATTCGATGTTACTTACGTTGACCAACACCTGTTAAATAAAAAGAAAAGGTCTCGCGTGACTATTCGTTCAGTGAAAAATAATTAATCCAAGAGTAAAGAGAGGAATAGTCAGATCTAGTTATTGAAGCTTCATAAGGGTTTAGATCGCGGCTAGAATATAGTTGGAGAAGAATAAATTATAGTAGTATATTAATAATGGATTACCGCCCGGGGTAATTATCGACTCACGAAAATTACCGACCGATGGTAATGGAGGGTTCTGTTTTACCGACCGATGGTAATGTAGATTTCTGTTTTACCGACCGATGGTAACACGTTTTGCCGACCGGCGGGAATGTAGATTTCGGGTTTACCGACCGATGGTAAATTAAGTTTCTGAATTATCGACCAATGGTAATGTAGATTTCGGTTTTATCGACCGATGGTAACTTATTGACTGATGATAAATTATCGACCGACGGTAATTTATATAATTTTGTTAAATTATTAGGTTAGTTTTGTTTTTAAATTGCGATTTGAATATCTAAATTCGGTTTACTGAAAATCGAAGAGGCTTGAGGAGAAATAAGGAGATTGGATACTTGAATAATGTATCCACCTGTCAAACGTCTGGCTTAGTATTAACCTTACAATATCAGGTTATAATTAATGAAATATATTAAAATGATAATTGAAATTATCCAAAGCTAAGCCAGTGTATCGTCACTAATTTCTGGGATGTATCTCGTGTCTTGAAATCAAGGCTAGATTCAATCTGACGGTTGCGTCAATCAGCTCCAAAATTAAGACAATCTCATGAAAATTGCCAATTAACCGGGCCGAAATTGTATCTTCGCCTAATCAAACGTCGATTGACAGGACGCTCTAGTTTCTTTTTCAGAAATCGTCAACAGCTCCAAGTAAAAAGGAAATGTCCCTCAGGATAATTGCCCTTTCACTGTGCCGCAAGGAGTTATCCTCACCGTACATTAAGTACGAGACACACTAGTTTCGTCAACAGCTCCAAGTAAAAAGGAAACTTTCAGGATAATTGCCCTTTCACTGTGCCGCACGTCGAGTTCGCCCTGCCGAAGCAGTTTCGCACTCACTGTCAATCGAGTCGTCTTATCAAGAAAACAAGTCCCAGTAAAAGTCATTCAAGTTCGAAATTAAATTAACTGAGTGCTGGGAAGGATTTGCTTATGAGTCAGTGTCTATCTCTCTGCTGATTTAGTTTTATTAAGTTAATATTCATTCTTTATGCAATACTAAATCAGAGCTCAAATTCTATGGTTCAACCTGTCTTTAAAGAGTGCGTCCCGTGCTCTTTCGAGTAGTGTCGATGTACAAGACGAACTAGTTTCTTTTTCAGAAATCGTCAACAGCTCCAAGTAAAAAGGAAACTTCCCTCAGGATAATTGCCTTTTCACTGTGCCGCAAGGAGTTATCCTCACAGTACATCAATTGACTACCCTAAGGCGATATTTCACTCTTGTGGTTTAAACCAAAGACCGGTTGAACACTCAATAATTCAATAAAATCAAAAGATAATTCTATGTGAAATAAAGTAAGATTTAAATCAGTGGAGAGCAGGGATGCGGAAATGTGGATTTTTGACGGTATAGATTCCCGAATTATTAAAATTAATGTTGTTAGTATTGAGTTGAATTGAATTAAGAATTTAGATAAATGACATTCATCTATGTATTTACCAAGAGCTGCTGTATTTTAATGTGTGGATGCTGCTTCCTTCCATTGGATGCCGTCTACCTCGGTGATGGCTCAGGAAGAGGGTGGCAGTCAGGCAATGAAGTCTCTCGGTATGTAAGGATGATTCCTCTCTGCTGGAGACCGACTGCCTCGGCAAGGTCTCTGAAGAGAGGTCGGGAGCCGTTGGAGAATAAGTGGCAGAAGACCCAGATTATAAGTTCGAAGACACTTTATTTTAAAGTATACTTGAATATATATAATATTTGACGGCTCTGATGTACCTGGATGTCTTCTTGAGAGCGCCGAGTCAAATGCGAGGAGGACCGCTCTGCACGGGTTTATATAGGCGTCGGTCTCGATTTGCACACGGGCCCAATGGTGGAGAATGCACGCTGATGTGAAGGACAATCGAGTTTGGCTCTTTCTGACGTGCTGGATGCGTGTCGAATTATGATTGGCTTCCTCTGACGTGCTGGATGCGCGCGCCGCTGGGCGTTGCCACCGAGAGTGGGTGTAACTTGAGTTGTAGATAGCGCAACTCTTCTGATTTAGAGTGGGGATGACGGAGCAGTCAGTATAGAATCGGCTATACTGGTTACATTGTCTTTTGACATATAATTTTATAATAATTATTTGAATATCAGAATTTCTTTGCAGTTCACATGCATATATTTACTAATGTAGAATTTTAAGCTCTAACTGTAGAAATGTCAACGGAGTTTCTAGCATGTTCCGTTCAAAAGTTCATTTTTGTCTTTATGTATTATTATAAAAAATGCTTTTAAATATTATTAATGAATTCTGATATAATTATTATAATTACAATTCTTTTAACATCTGAAAATATAAATATATTTATGATTATGCAGTGGGATATAGATATATGTATATATATATAGATATATCTATATAAATATAATTATTGTTAACAAAATCTTATTTTAGCGTACAATTATCTATTTTATGTTGCGATGGGATATAGTTAAAAGAGTAATATAAATTAATTTCATTTCATGGCGCAATAAAGTACTGCGGCTATTTTATACAGGGTGATTCTAAATAACTATGCTTTTGCAAAAACATTATCTTGACCGAATTCTAAGACGATTTTTCCTTTGGCAAATATTGTCCAAAGCTTAGTTTTTGAATTATTAAAGGAAGTAGTTAACGTATGACGGGTCGAATACAAGAGGCAGGCAAGGGTGGCGCGATTCACCTTCAGACGCGGGTGCTTACGCGGGGCGCCTGCTGCGATCAGCTGGTCGCTATACACATACAGACACACATGCGAACACATACATTCTCTCTTTTTTTTTTGTAACCCTGTGGAAATGCTTGATGCATACCCTCGCTCCCGGGGGAGAGACGAGGGTTATGCGGGACTCCCGGCAGCGCCAAGTTGTTGGCTCGCCGGTATACCCGCTAAAACCACAGGGGTGGCCTTCCGCGCACCAGGAGGGGCAGGCAGGGACCCGGAACCGCTGCTGCAATACTTCGGCATCCCTGGCTGTGGGTCCCCCTCCGCGCATACGGCCCGGCAATTTTTGTTGCATTGCCGGGCCTTCTTCCCAGGGAGGGCTCTAGCCTCCTCCCCTTTTCCTGCCTGACTGTGGGCAGATGGGGCCACGCCGTCCGTCCACCTTCCTCGCGAACCCTATATTGACCGTCGAGGGCCCCCGTCCTCGGCGACCGGGTCCGGAGGGAATCGCACAAGAGTGCCACCTTTGATTGGTGGCCCCTGCGCGCTTCCTCTTGGGGGGAGTCTCGGTCTCTCCCCCCATATTTCTTCTCCGCCTAAACTTAGGCTGGAGGGAGCCGCAACTCCCTCCCATCGCTCACTGCCGAGGATGAGTGAGAGGAGGGGGAGGGTGGGATATATATATTTCCCACCCTTCCCGTCTCCCCACCCTCCCTATCGGCGCTTGCGTTTGTATATGCAGGGGGAGCATTATGGACCGCAGGGGATGCATTGACCGACGAATTTTAGTCTTGCATCCCCTCTGGTGTCGCTCCCCCCGCGAGCACCGTCAAACGCCGACTCCTCCTAGCACGAGTAGTAGTTGAGGGTGTTGGTGGGGGAGTTGGTACCTCCCCCTCGTCCTCCGATCCTTTATCGCCGCCGCTAGTAGGTGGCTGCCGCCACCACCCCTGCTGATGATGGCGACGCTGCCTCCTGACGACGGATTCGCTCCGCCGTCTCTTTCTGCAGCATCACCTTCTCGCAAAAGGCAGTGACAGCTCTCCAAGCCTCCCCGCTGCCGGCCATTTTTGTTACTAAGACCAGCAGCGAGAGGTTCTCCCCGACAACCTCCTTGAGGACACGGCGCTGCGCACACCTCGCAGTCTGCGAGGGTGTGCTGCGCCGTGTCACACAAGATGAGGCAGTGGTGGCACGCCGTAGTGGGTTCTCGGCCAATCCGACGCAGGTACTGACCAAAGCAGCCATGCCCGGTCAGCACCTGCGTCAACCGAAAGGTGACCTCTCCTCCGACCCTGTCTACCCATTCCGATAGACAGGGCCGGACGGCCCCGACAGTCCTTTGACCCGCCGTTCTTGGGTCAGAGAGGTGAGCATTCCACCTCTCCAACATGGACTGGCGGGCATGGACCCGAATGACTCTTCTGACCTTTGCGGGCGGTATACATCCCGTGGCACTTGGAATCTCCCGCTCCTGATATATATCGGCATACATGGAGGCGAGAAACTCCAGGGGGGCCATCCTGCAAGGACGGTGACCGCAGCATGGGACACCGTCCTATAGGCCCTAACCACCCTGGCAGCCAGACTCCGCTGTATACGGCGAAGCTTATCCTTAGCCTGCCGCCTGGCTGCCAGGTCTGCCGCCCATACGTGCATTTGTTCGTAGCCGACTGATCGGTGTGCATTTGTTCGTGGCCGACTGAGCGGTGTGCATTTTTTCGTGGCCGACTGATCGGTGTGCATTTGTTCGTGGCCGACTGAGCGGTGTGCATTTGTTCGTGGCCGACTGAGCGGTGTGCATTTGTTCGTGGCCGACTGAGCGGTGTGCATTTGTTCGTAGCCGACTGAGCGGTGTGCATTTTTTTGTGGCCGACTGATCGGTGTGCATTTGTTCGTGGCCGACTGAGCGGTGTGCATTTGTTCGTGGCCGACTGATCGGTGTGCATTTTTTCGTGGTCGACTGAACGGTGTCCAATTGAACGATGTGCAACTGAACGGTGTACATTTGAGCGGTGTGCAACTGAACGGTGTACATCTGAACGGTGTGCATTTTTACGTGTCCAACTGTTCGGTGTGCGTTTTTATGTGTCCAATTGAACCGTGTCCAAATGAACCGTGTGCAATGTTTCGTGTCCATTTGCTCCGTGTCCATTTGCCCCGTGTCTAATTGTACTGTGTCCGACTGCACCGCTCCCCAGGCAGAGCACCCTATCATAGGCGAGGTCCCAAAGTAGGGGTCCTAGAATTGACCCTTGTGGGACCCCGCAGCAGATACTCCTCTCGTACCGGCGTCCATCCCGGCCGATGTACTCCAATTTTCTGTCCCGGAAGTATTCTCGGATAACCCCCACGAGGTATAGGGGGACGCAGCGTTCTCTTAAAGCGTTCCCCACTCGGTCCCATGGCAGGGTGTTGAATGCGTTTTTGATATCTAAAGATATCGCGAGCATCACCCTGCCCTCCGCCGCTGCGGCCTCCGCGAGGGATCTGACGCGCTTAATAGCGTCGATTGTAGATCTCGCCTCGCGGAAGCCGTACTGCTCCTCGTGGAGGTCTCCGTTCCGGGACAGATGCTGGATGAGGCGGGCCGCGAGAATTCTCTCGAAGATCTTGCCCACCTCATCCAGCAAACATATCGGCCGATATGCCGAAGGAGTACCCGCTTCTCTGCCCGCCTTCGGAAGAAGGACCAATTTGGCCTTCCATTCCTGGGGGAACTGTCCGAGTCTGAGGCACTTCGTGAACAAGTGCCCCAGACGAGCGCCCAGGAAATCCAGGGCACGGACCCATATTTTTCCCGGTATGCCGTCCGGACCAGGGGCCTTGCGCGACCCAATTCTCCGGACGGCCCGGGAAAGCTCAGCCTCGGATACCTCCTGCTCCTCGGTAAGTTCGTAGGGACCATCTAGGTTAGGTCCCCACTCCAATGTGGACCCCTCCACCCTACTTGGGAAGAGGGTGTCCACGATGTTGTCGAGGAGCAGGGACTCCAGAGTCTCCGTTGTGGGGGGCGTCCAGGCTTTGTGCCTCTTGAGCACGATTTTATATGGACGCCCTCATGGGTCCGTGTTTAGGAACGAGAGCATCTCGTCCCAACATTTCTCCCTGGACTTCCTAATTGCCCTACTAAGGGCGCATCGGGCTTCACGGTATGCGGCCAGGGCCTCTTCTCTCTCCTCCGGACTCCCGCGTCGCGGGAGCCGGGTAAGGGCCCTCCGGGCCTGGACCGACGACCGGCGGAGCTCCGCCAGTTCGTCGGTCCACCAGTAGGCCGTCCTTCTCGGGGGGTGGGACTTGGCGCGGGGCATGGCCTCGTCACATATGCGGCTCATGCTTTCCCGCAACCATTCCACCTCTTGGTGGATGTCCCACCCTCTTTCATCCTCCTTCATCCCCCATGAAGTGCCCATGAGGGCGGTCTCTAGCTGCTCTTCATCTAGCTTTGTGAGAGCCCACCGTCTCTCGCTCCCCCTGATGGATGAGCGCTGCACGTCCTGGCGCGCGGTCCCAAGGACCACCTCAACGTAGAGGTGGTCCGAGAGGGTTTCTCCTCTCATGTCGTTGACCACGCGCTAGCTGCTCGTTTTGCGAGCGGCACTTGGGGAGGCCATCGTAATGTCCACGATAGACTTCCCCTGCGGCCGCTCACATGTGCTGGCACGGCCTACGTTTAGTAGTACAAGGCCGTGGCTCCCCATCCATATTTCCAGGGGGTGCCCCTTGGAATTCCGACATGTATCGCCCCAAGCCGGGGACCTCGCATTGAAATCCCCGGCTACAATGATCAGGGCATTGGGGGCGTCACGGAATATATCATCCGCGACCACCCCCAACTGTTCCAGGAACAGCTCGAACCTGTCGGAATTCCACCTTGGGGGGCATAGCACGAAACTATGCGGTAGGACCCCCCTCTGCAGCTATAAAACCCTCTCCACTCCTTATAGACTGGAGAGGGGAGAGATCCGCTGCCACCCTCACAATTGCCGCCGAGCCGCCATTGTCCCCCACCCAATTTGGGTTGTCTTCAGAGACTCTGTACGGCTCGGCGACAATCGCCAATCCCACACCACGCTCTGCCAGGCATTGCATCATAAGGTCCTGAGCCTGACAGGCGTGGTTGAGATTAGCTTGGAGGAGCCGCACAACCATGTTTAGTTGTTGTGTTCGCGCGACTCCTCCGGTGCCACCTCCATGGGGGTGCTCTCCACGTCTATTAGTGGAGAGCACCCCCTCTCCACGGGCGTGCCGCCCGTCCTCACATTCCTCTCCCTTTGCGGGAGAGGCTCCGTTTCTATCTTCTCAATAGAGGAGGGGGTAGGAGACACATCCTTCACGGGAGGAGGGGGTTGATTCTTCCCCCTCCTAGGGGCAGTGGGCTTGCTCGCTTGGGGCTTTGGGCCCGCCCCTCCCTTCCCCTTCTTGGGGGCGTTGCACGCCCTGGACCCCGCTCTGTGTGCAGCCGGGCGCCCCAAGTCTAGGCAGACTGGGCAAGTGATGGGCCGCACACAATCACGAGCTGGGTGTCCAGGGCAGCCGCACCTATAGCACAAGGTGCTACGATCTTCGGTGCTTGGGCATTGGGCTTTGACATGCCCCTTACCCAAGCACCTGAAGCACTGGAGGGGCCGAGCCTCCAGTGACTCAACGCGGACCATGGTCCACCCTACTTTCAACCTCCTGGCATTAACTAATTGGTTCGCCACCGCCAAGGGGCATCTTAGCCACGCAGTGCCCATGCCTCTGCCGGTCGACCTGATAGGTCCTACCCAGACCTGGTCAGGCGAGCATCGACCGACAGAGGCCACCGCCCTGGCTACATCCTCCTCCGCTATCGCGTCCGTGAGATCACGGACGCGTAACTCAGCGGTAGGGGAGGGGCGCGAAATGCGGACGCCCTCCCTGCCTTCCATAACCTTGCGAAGGCTGTCGGCGAGGGCGTCCGCTTTGAGGTGGTGCTCGGGGCCACCGACCTCGAATATCTGCGCCCTCGTCACCGCCTTTCTGGCCATCATACCTTCTATGCCCAGACTGGCCGGATCGATCTTATCCATGGCCAGTCTGAACACCTCCCTGTATTGGCCTTCCGGGCAGGTGACCACTACTGCCGCCGTGCGCGGCACACGACGCTTTCCCCTTTTTTCTTTCCTTTGCTCTTTGGGGGGGGAGACGGGGGATTGGGCTCGTTGCTGCTGTTGAGAGGGGGCCGGGGGTCCTCCGGCACTCCTCGACTTTGCTGGCGCGGGAGTGCGTACCGCGCCAGCATCATTTGCACGCTTATGAGCCCCCTTCTTAATTACCTCCGTCCATTGGCCGCTCTGCATAGCGGAGAGCTGTGGAGCGGTGACGGAGGTGATTTGTTTCTTTTCTTGCGAGGGGGGATTCTTCTTCCCCGGGCCGGGCTCTTGCTGGCTTTTGGGGAGCTGAGTAGGCTGAGGCTTTCCAGCTTCCCCTTTAGCCACTTGTGGACCGGCCGGCGGAGGAGGGGCTTTCCCCTTCTTTCCTTTCTTCTTCTTCTTGCCCTTCTTGGGCGCCTCTTCATCGGCGGGCACCGCTGGAGAGGCGTGTATCGAGGGCAATGGACGCCCCGATTCTCTCTGCATCTGAATGCCTCCCCTCTGAGACCTGGAGGCCTCGGCCTCCTTGTCAATGATCGAGGGAGAGACATACTGGTCGACAGAGAATTGGGCGGGGGTGGCCGTCCCTAGGCGGCCCGGGCCAAAGCCGTACGACGCTAAGGTCGTCGGCATCGGGGGGGGGGATATATACCTCCCCCCTCAGGAAGCAGAGCTTGCTTTTGACGGCATTAGCCTGCTCCCAAAGCCGTCTATATGCCGGCCCGCTTTTATCCTCTTGGAGGCTCATTCCTTCTAAGAAGGGGGTGAGGG
Organism: Camponotus pennsylvanicus; assembly: GCA_023638675.1. Lineage (NCBI taxonomy): Eukaryota > Metazoa > Arthropoda > Insecta > Hymenoptera > Formicidae > Camponotus > Camponotus pennsylvanicus. The sequence continues at coordinate 155,455 of JALHBL010000562.1, read as the reverse complement.
CCTCCAAAAGGGCGTCATGCTCGGCCCGTTGCTTATCGGGGAGGCCGGGCGGATAGGCCTCTATCCGCCTTGCCTTTCCTCCGAGGGTGAGGCCTGAGGTGAAGAAGGCCCCATCCTCCTTGGAGGGAGAGGCAACCTCACCCTTCTTTTTCTCTCTTCTACCCCTCCTCTGCATGAGTGGGGGAAAGTTTTCGTCATCTAAGGGGGGTTGTCAGATGGGAGGGGCCTTGCCACCCCCTCTTCCCCCGAGTCTGACAATTCCACTATTCTCCTCTTCTTAGTGGGGCAGGTCCTGCGGGACGGGAGCGCGGGAAAGGAAGTTATCGGAGGGGGAAGGCGAGCCATCATGTGCTCTACCCCTCCTCTGAGCCAGTTGTTTTCGGCTCGCAACTTTTCCAGTTGTTTCGAGAGTCGTTCTATATCCCCTCCTCCCTGCACCTCCCTCGCTCGCACGGCCATGACGTGGCCGCCTGTATCAGGATTGCAGTTTCCTGCAACTTCTTAACGAGACTACCATTCAGACCGTTGGAGCATTTGGCTATATTGAAAACGGTCACCGACCGCTCCATCAGCCTGGAGGCTATATCCCCCGTAGGGGCTTCTGCTAGCCTTGCCTCGAGCTCCTCTTCTTCGTCTTGCAGCTGGGCCCACTTTCTACCCTTTGGGGCAGTTGGTTTTAGCGACTCAGCCGCAAGCCGCTCCCGCTCCGCCTTCTTCTTTGCACGCGCCTTCTCCTCCTTTTCTCTCTTTCCCACACGCTCCCATGTGGAAGGAAGACGCCCTCTCCCCCTCTTCTTCGCCGTTGGAGTGAGCACCGCGTCGTCATCCCTGACGTCGATGTCGCTCCCCTCCAGGGAGTTGTGGTCGAAACCCTCATTTTCCTCCTGGAGGTTGGTGGAATCCATGATCTCCGTCGGCGCCAAAAATTGCGTCGGGGATCCATTTCCCGGGTTTTCAATATCGGCGGGGGGCAGTGGGCTTTCCAGCCCACTGGGACTCGGCCGAGGATTGATTTCCTCCTTCCGGAGGAATCCCCCGTCCGCCTCGATGGTGAACCTAAATGTGGACCCTTGCTTGTCCACTTTGTAATCCACCACGTCGACCCTGGTAAGGCGGACGCGCGGTTCCTTCACCCGAGCAGGACTGTATGGCTCAGTCCTGCTTGACTTGCCGTGGGCCTTCAAGGACGACGCCTTACCGGTCGAACGTGTCGACCAAGACGTAGCAGGAGGGAAGACTTGCTCGCCCACCCTCGCTGGCTCACGGCTCTCCTCTCCGCTTTCGCACTTTTCCCTAATATTTCTATTTTTATTTTTTTGGGTAGGTGTATTATTTTTTGGGGAGTGATTCATTTTGAAAGAATCCCACGTTCCCCCTGCAGCTCCTTCGACCAAATCACTTGATGAAAGAAACACGCGCGGACACGTTACTACACAACGCGACAATGCGACGATAATTACTCGGCGACTGCAAGCAGTTCTTTGTCATGGTAGGTTGCGGTAGGTTAAGGTACTACTGGCGCTATCGAACGCGCGATCATGTGTTCGATTGAAGAATGCGGTAAACATAATAAACATTTAACATATTAATATTATTATTATCATGAATGTGTGTGATATCCATACATCGTATGATCTATTTAAAAATTAATTAGATTAAATAAGTGTTTAAAATATTTATTACTTTTACTTAAATAAATATTTAATATTAATATTTTATATGATAGTAGTAAAAGTAATAAATATTTTGAAAACACTTATTTAATCTAATTAATTTTTAAATAGATATACGATGTATAGATATCACACACATTCATGATAATAATAATATTAATATGTTAAATGTTTATTATGTTTACCGCATTCTTCAATCGAACACATGATCGCGTTCGATAGCGCCAGTAGTACCTTAACCTACCGCAACCTACCATGACAAAAAACTGCTTGCAGTCGCCGAGTAATTATCGTCGCATTGTCGCGTCGTCGCGTCGTGTAGTAACGTGTCCGCGCGTTTCTTTCATGGCGTGATTTTTAATCGCCAACAGTTATTATTCGACAGTGATTAATAGTGATTAGTGATAGAGTCATTAGTAAATTTCTCGTCTCATCGAGTGAGTAAATAAATGTGATTACGTTAAAGTTTATAAAAGAATACAGTTCATGAGAAAGAAGAAAAACTTTCAGTTAATAATTTAGTGTGGATTTCTTGTCTTTTGCTACGTGATATCTACGTTAAATTTGAGAACGTACGATCTATCGGAAAATTCATTTCTTCTTCAAGCAATTACAGCAATACATCAAAAGTCATCGAACAAGGTAATAATAACTATTTTTTGACGTTATATGAAAACAGATCTCGGGAAGTCAGAGGGACAGTGTGTCGAAGGAAATTCGTGAAAAGAGAGGGGTTTTTAGCAGGTAGGGTGTACCGAGTTGGTAATTCGACTTGGTACTCGAGTCCCACATAACTCACTGGATCGACCGGAGGGTATGCATAAAATGCACTTTCCCCTCTCGTAAAAAAAAAAAAAAAAATACTGCTAAGTGAGCGAATGAGAGAGAGAGAGAGAGAGAGAGAGAGACAGACAGACAGACAGACAGACAGACAGACAGACAGAGACAGAATGGTGGAGAGGCTCAGCGTCCGGGGGCCGTGGGGATCCTTGGTTGTTCCACAGGCCCCCGTCGCTGACCCCTCTTTGGTGGAGTTCGGCCACCTCCCTGCACCCGAGGCCCCCATGCCGGGGCCCTCGGGCTGGGGGGGCGCTGGGGGGGCGCCGGCGGAGAAGAAAAAGAAGAAGAAGAAAAAGAAGAAGAAAGGATCCAGCGCTCCTGCCCTAGAATATTTCGGGCGACCGGCGGGCGGGCAGGAGCAGCACCAGGAGAGGGCGAGGGAAGCGGAGGAGGCGAAGCCCAAGGGACTGTCGTGGACCACGGTGGTTGGGAGAAGTGATCCGAGTGGGACCCGGACTCGCTCCCCCCGACCACCGGGAGGCCCGGCCGGGGAACCTGTGACGGGATGTGGCGGTGGTGGTGGTGGGGCCCTCCCCCCATCTAGGGAAGGATCCCCTCCACAGCCGCGGTCACCATCACGGCCCCCGACGGCACGTACGCCGAGGTACTGCGCAAAGCGAGGTACGGAGTCGGCGCTGAGAAGCTGAAGAGCCTGGGAATTGAGGACATGCGGGCCCGTCGTGGAATGACGGGCTCGTATGTCCTCGAGATCCCGGGCCCCACGAAGGAGGACAGGGAGTACAAGGCGGTGGCCCTTGCTGCGGAAATGCGGAGGGTCTTCGCCGAGGACATCTCTGTCCGTATAGACAGGCCCACAGCGGCGGTGCGGATTCGAGGCCTGGACGAGGCGGTGACAGTGGAGGAGGTGGTTGCTACCATCGCGGTCAGGGGGTGGCCAAGCCCGAAGAAATAAGGGTCTCCATCAACAGGCCCACTTACGGGATGGGGGTGGCTTGGGTCCGCTGCCCTGTCAGAGCGGCGGACGACCTGGCTAAAGCCGCCCGCATAAGAATAGGGTGGACGACCGTCAGGGTGGAACTGGCAGCGGCGCGTCCCGCCCACTGTTTTAGGTGCTGGGGAGAGAGACACGTGGCCTCCAAGTGCAGGGGCGTAGAGGACAGGTCTCGCACCTGTTACAGGTGCGGGACGGTGGGCCACACGGCTGCATCCTGCCAGGCGGCCCCTTACTGCCTGTCGTGTGCGGAGGCGGGGAGGGAGGCGGATCACCGTAGGGGAGAAGTGAGCTGTGGACCTCGATCGGGACGGGCCCCGCCGACCTCCGCTACGCCCTCACGTGGAGGAACAAGACGGGGGGGAGCGGGAGCTGAGACGCCCCAACAGCGGCAGCGACAACAGCAGCAGCAGCCACAAGGAAAGCCGCGGCCCTTGAGGAGCGGGACAGGAGGGAAGGAGAAGGAAGGGGAGAAGGAGGCGGCGGAGGAGAGGATGGAAATAGAGGACACTGATGGCCAAAGGTAAGCCAGTGCCACTATCTATCCTACAGGCCAACCTCAACCACGCCCGCCGTGTGCAGGATCTCTTCCTGCACACAATGGCGGAGCGCGGTTGTGGGTTGAGCGTGGCGTCGGAGTCGTACGCGGCCCCCCCCGACCACCCGTCCTGGTTTCCGGGAGGGTGCTTGGGGGAGGCTGCCCCCCTGGTGGCCATCGTGCGGGGGGGTGACGAAGGGTCGCCCCCCTGCAGGATGGGGACCAGGGGTCGGCACTTCGCGATGGTGTGGTGGGGGACCACCTGCGTTGTAGGCGTATACCTCCCTCCCTCGCTGAGCCTGGCCCAGTATGAGGCCGAGCTCGGCGAGATAGAAGAGGCGATGAGGAGCAGCCTCCCCGTGGCGGTCCTCGTGATGGGCGACTTCAACTCCAAATCTCGGAGCTGGGGCTGCCCGTCCGAGGATCGGCGCGGGGAGACGCTGCGGGATTGGGCGGGATCACTCGGGCTGACCCTGCTCAATGTCGGGTCCGTCGCCACTTGCGTGAGGCCGCGGGGGGAATCCATCGTCGATTTGACGTGGGCCTCCCCTGCGGTTTTGCGCATGGTGGGGGGATGGAGGGTGGCCGCTGAATTTGAGACCCTGTCGGATCACAGGTACATCGAGCTCAGCTTGGTCGCCCGACATCCGCCCACCGGGCCGGACTCACAGGAGGTGCGTAGGTGGTCCCTCACCAGGCTGAACCCGGACCTCTTGATGGCCTCGATGCAGGCTTCGCTATGGGTCTGGGGGGAAGACCCTCTGGCGTGGGAGGTAAAGGGAGTGGAGGAGTTGGCATCGAGGCTTCGCAGGGCTCTCTGGGGAGCCTGCGACGCCTCGATGCCAAGGGTAAGGAGAGGATGCGGGAGGAGGTCAGCGTACTGGTGGACCGAGGAGATCACGAATCTCCGCGATGCCTCGGTCCGAGCCAGATGCCGACTTCAAAGATGTATGCGAAGGAGGGACCGTAGCGAGACCTGTATTGAGCGGGCGCGGGGGGTGTCGGGATGCCCGACACTCCCTCGGCGTCGCCATCTGGAGGTCCAAGACTAGGGCCTGGGAGGAGCTGCTCGCCTCCCTGAACGAGGACCCGTGGGGGCGCCCGTACAGAATGGTCCTCAAGAAATTGAGGCTGCGGGCGCCTCCGACTACGGAGTCTCTGGCCCCCGGCTTCCTTGGGGAGGTGGTGGAGACTCTTTTCCCCGGGGGAGCGGGGGGCGCAGTGCCCTTCCCCCTCTCGGACCATTTGCCCGAGTGGAGGGAGGGCTGGGAGGTGACAGCGGAGGAGATGCGGGATGCTGTCCGGAGGATGAAGCCTAATAAGGCTCCCGGTCCGGACGGCATTCCGGGTAAGATTTGGGGTCATGGGGGTCCTGGTCATGGGGGAAGCTGGCGGGTCCCTGAGGTACCTCTTTACGAGGTGCCTCAGGGAGGGGGTCTTCCCCTCTCTTTGGAAGGAGGCGAGATTAGTCCTCCTTCCGAAGGGAGGGAGGGATCCCGACGATCCGTCGGCTTACCGACCTCTCTGTCTTTTGGATGAGGTCGGTAAGCTGATGGAGAGGATATTGGTGGGACGGCTCAATGAGCACCTGCAACAGGTTGCGGGGCTCAACGAGTTCCAGTTCGGGTTCCGGGCGGGCCGGTCGATCATCGACGCAATCGATGGTCTGCGGGCCCGCTCGGAACAGATAGTCTAGCACAGGGGAGTGGCGTTGGCTGTGTCCCTGGACATAGCCAAAGCGTTTAATACTCTCCCGTGGGACATGATAGGGGCGGGACTACGAGCGCACGGAGTCCCGGATTACCTGTCCAGGGTAATCCGGGACTATTTCATGGGAAGGAGTATCTCCTGTCGCGATGCCGAGGGGGTGCGTAGGCGGTGGCCCGTCGTGCGCGGTATTCCGCAGGAGTCCGTTCTGGGCCCGTTGCTGTGGAACATCGCGTACGATGAGGTATTGGGGCCCTCCCCAGGGCCTTCCCCCCGGCTGCCATGTCATCTGTTACGCGGATGACACGCTGGTGGTAGCTGGGGGGAAGGACTGGAGGGATGCGACCGCGTTGGGGAACATCGCGGTGGCCGGGGTGGTCTGCGGTATAAAGGCGTTGGGCCTGAGAGTAGCCCCCCGGAAGACGGAGGCCGTCTTTTTCCATGACGGCTCCCGGGGCCCCCCCCAGGCTCACATTTAAAGTGGACGGACCCGACATCCAGGTGGGGACTCGGATGAAGTATCTGGGTCTCCACCTGGACGGAAGGTGGACCTTCGAGGAGCACTTTGTCCAGCTGGCCCCCAGGATAGGGGGGGTAGCGGCCTCGCTGGCGGGGCTGCTGCCCAACCTGGGGGGCCGGACGGCCGTGTCCGCAAGCTTTATGTGGACGCGGTCGGATCGGGCCCTCTATGGGGCACCGATCTGGGCGGGTGCTGCCTCGGGGTCCAACAAGATCAGGGGAGTACTACGGAGGGCGCACCGCCCCATAATTTTAAGGGCCGCGCGGCATACCGCACGGTCGCATATGCGGCGGTGGCGGTGTTGGCGGGGTCGCCTCCCCTGGAGCTCCTGGCCCAGGCCCGGGCCGAGATGTACTGGGGGATTAGGGGGCTCCGGGGGAGGGGAATTGTGGTGGGGCCGGGGGCCAAGAGGGCCATCAGGCTGAAGGCGGCAGACTCAGTCCTCGTGGACTGGCAGCGGCAATTGGCCGGGCCAGCCCACGAGAACCAAAGAGTAGTGAGAGCCGTCCTCCCGGTCTTCGGGAGGTGGATGAGGAGGGCCTGGGGGCACCTTCCGGGTGGCGCAGGTGGTGACCGGGCACAGATGTTTCGGTCACTACCTGTGCCGCATCGCGAGGGAACCAACCCCCAGGTGCCACCACTGCGATGAGGACCGGGACACGGCGCAGCACTCTCGAAGCCTTTTGCGAGGAGGTCATGCGGAACAAGGAGGAGGCGGAGAGGGATCGGCGGATGATGCCCGCCCCAATGGCAGCACGAGGAAGAGCGGCCAGGAGGACCCGGCGGGGGAGGAGAAGGCTGATTGGGCCTCCGGGCCCACCGCTGGACAGGGACTGAATAGGGGGAGGGACCTTGTTGAGACCCACTTCCCCCTTTTCTGCAGGCTTGGCGGATAGATGGGAATGAGAGGGAGATTCCGGGGCTGTGAGGGCCTCCTTATGGCCCTCCTCGGTGGCCCCCTCCCTTCCCCCACCACGGCATAAAAAGAGGCTCCGTTCAGGGGCCGTGGCGAGGGGGGCCCCGGTGTGGAGCGGGGAGATCTCCCACCGGGACAGAACCCCATTGGACGGAGCCGGGAGACGGACGGATGTCCTCCCTCCCGGCTACAACGAGGGATTGCGGTGGGGGAGTCGCGGAAAAATGCCTGTGGCGTACCCGTGGCTCCCCCGTGACACCGCGGTGGAGGACACCCGCAGGGGTTTTAGCCGGTAGAAGTCCGGCATAACCCTCTTTCTCTCCCCGGGGAGGGGGGTATCCATGAGGATTTGACCTGCGTATAAAAAAAAAAGACAGACAGACAGAGAATGTATGTGTTCGCATGTGTGTCTGTATGTGTATAGCGACCAGCTGATCGCAGCAGGCGCCCCGCGTAAGCACCCGCGTCTGACGGTGAATCGCGCCACCCTTGCCTGCCTCTTGTATTCGACCCGTCATACGTTAACTACTTCCTTTAATAATTCAAAAACTAAGCTTCGGACGAAATTTTGCCAAAGGAAAGATCGTCTTAGAATTCGGTCAAGATTATGTTTTTGCAAAAGCATAAAGTTATTTAGAATCACCCTGTATATGAATATAATTAATTCGCGGTGGAATAAAATAATGTAAATTAATTATTTGTAATAAATTATTGCAGCTATTTCACGCGGTGGAATATAAGTGAATATGATTTTAATTTACGGCGGAATAAAGACCAATAATTAATTATTTCACCATGTTATGCCACAATTTTTATTCTTTGGTTTTACTCTTAATATTTATAACCGTTAGGTTCTTAATTAATTGTTTGCGATAACTCGGCGAGATGGGCCGAAGAATGAGAGCAGCGTGAAAACGAATAACTCCGAGGAGGAAGCGAGACAAAAACGAGAAGACTCGATAACGAGATGTATATATATGTACTAGATCTTAACTTTATTATAAACTTTAATCTAAACTATTTACAATACCACTGTCTTCGTGCAATTAACAAATTATTACGTTAAATCGGTGAGCCACGGAGAGAGTCGTTATGATCCGCGAGCAACGGAACGTACGATTAAACCGATAGAGCGTAAGAGCGAATCGAGATACTTGGAGAGACAGATTTTTGTGCTCGCCAAGCGCGTCAATTTATACTCGAGCTGCTCCTTCTGGAAAGGTCCCGATTTTTCAGGAACTCGACAGTTACTAAGCTCCGTTTGAATCTGACTGCCAAACGCGTTATTTATTAATCTTGGATCTTTCCAGAAGGGCGAGCGTTGTTTTGAGTTAGAGCAGACAAGCAATATCTCCTTTAACGGCTGCCAGGAGCGCCGAATGAACGGTTGGGCCCGACTCCCCTTTTTTCCTATTCCTCGAGTACACTTATTCGAGTGTTAATTTCTTAATGCTCGATGCATTTTGAACATTAATAAATTAATAAAATTTATTGCATATGCTTAATATTAATATTTAACGGTAAATTCATGTGTCTTAATAATAATATTCGTACGCAATATATTTCAACATGTTATGCAACAATTTTTATTCTTTAGATTTAAATTTTAATATTTATAACCGTTAGGTTTTTGAATTAATAAATTAATAAAAATTATTGCATATGCTTAATATTAATATTTAACAATAAATTCGTTTGTCTTAATAATAATATTCGTACGCAATAATATTCGAGCAGAATATTCCATAGCCTTGAGCTTGGAATGCGGCGAGCTCGGCGTTTCTGAGAATTGAGATCGATCGGCGCTTCCGAGAACCGCGTTGCATTTAGCCTTGAGTACTTTATAGCGACTTATAATATTGCATACGTAAAATCATATTTAAAACTACTTATAAAATTAGTAATATTGAAGTTTTCATAATTATGCATATATGTATCAACTCTGCTTTTTATGCTCTTTAAGTAAAAATTATTACGAGATTTATATCTATATTATTTTTTGAGTTAGTAAAGGATTAAAGATTTTTAGGTTTAAAACTATACATGTATATGGTACATATATATGTATATATAACTTAATAAAAATTTGAATTTCAGTTTTTAACTTTTTTAGTATCAGGATAATATACCAACTCTCCCGATGGACGCCACCTTGATGTGGTGGGGGAGCTTAAGGGGTCCCGGTCGTCTGGGGCGGTTCAGTTGGTCATAGACCGCTGTTCCGGCTTGGGCGGACGGGGCCCTACTAAGAGCGTCCATTGCATTTCCTCTCCCCGAAAGAGGAGAGAAGGGGGGTTGCGCTCCTTCCGGGCACCATGGCCTGATGCGCAGAGGGGTAGGCGGCCCTGATTACAATCGCCCGGTCCACCGCGACCGTTAGGGATGACCCTGCTGCTTGCGGTGGGGCCTACCATCCCGGTGGTTTGACGGGTGCTCCCGCTTGAGGGGTATGGCGGCTTCAGGCTGTGAGGGGGATGGGATGAAGGGGACCTTGTGTCTGGGGGTGACGTTCTTTTTAGGGCGTGCACTCTGGCATGGGGTCTCCTGGATCTCCAGTGGTGGGGGATGTGGTGGCTGGGAGACGTTTCCGTATCCGGAGGGGCATCCTAGGATGTCGACCCGGTGCGGTGCGTCCCTTCAGCGTCCCACAGTGGACAGAGGGGGGCCGACTGGACTTGCCCAGTCGGATGGGCCCTCTGTCGGGGGGGGGATGTGGGTGCCGGTCCTCCCTGTGTACAGGTGGCGTCCATAGCTGGGCGTCCCCCTGCACGGGGGGAAGCGGTGTCCCACAGTGGGGAGGGCCTCCACCGCCTGGCAAACGGCCTGGAGCGTGGCTCCAGGATACGCGCCAGGTAGGAGAGGCGACGGGACGGTAGTATTACGTCCGAAGATATCCGGACAACCGGGCTCGCCCGAGCTGCCGTCCTAGGTCGCGCCGGGCCACTCGGACGTTTCCGAGCTTCGAGTCGGTGCAACGGAGGAAGCAGCGGCTGGGTGTCCCTGGGGGGGAATCTCCCCCCAACGGTCCCCCACCGCTGCCAGCCGCCAGAGCCGCTCGGACGTTTTCCGAGGTCGGGATCTGGCGGCGGGTGTAGTGTACCCGGTGGTTGCCGTGACCGTTTCCCCTTCCGAAATGGCAACCACCGGAACGGCGCATTTCTCCGGGTCTCGAGGATCCGGGGAGGGCAAGCAGCCGGTCGCCACGGCGGGTAAGACGGGGTAGGGGAGCGGCTGCCCCGTCCCAACCGTCCGTGGAGCCCCCCTGGTGGCGCCACCCCCATCGGTGTCCGCGAGGTCGGAGGCGCGAAACCCCCGAAAGCCCATGGGGAGTCAAACCCCCATGGGTCAGTAAGGGGCTGGGACCCTGTGCCGGCGCTGCCTTTCGCCGCCGGCTCGTGGTGTATCTCGTCCCCCTGGGGGAACTCAGGACCCCCCTTGGGGGTATTCTCGGCGGGGGTGAGGGTATACCCGGACGTGGGAGCCGATGGGGGACCGTGGGATTAATTTACGATGACAACTACAACTACACCTAAAAACCAAAATAAAAATTTAAATAATAAAGTGTGCGGGGAGGAGACTTTTGAGAAAGACGGACTTGGAACCCAAGTCTGCCTTTCCTCAAGCCTACGGTCAACAAGATCGACCGGGAAGGCAACCACAGCTAGGTGCCGCGGTAAGAGCAGGGAGGCTCCTTACGAGAAGCCGACCACTGCCGAGAAGCCCGTTGCAGTCGTGGACAAGAAACCATGTGTCCTTCTGGACAGAATGGAGGTTGTCCTCTTTGGCGTGGAGAAGACGGACTCCACGTTCGTCTTGACAGCGAAGAAGGAGGGGGAGTCTTCCAGTAGGGAGACATCAAACCCACAGCCCGGAACTAGCGGGTTGGGGACCTCTGATCCCCCCGCCAGGGATGGAGTGGCCCAGGATGTCGGTGCAATGGGGGACGTGTCTCCTGTGCCGACCGTCATTATGGACTCCTTGAGTTCCCAGGAGAGTCCCGCTGAAGGAAGCGACGACTCCCCCAGTGGCAGTGAGGTCGACGTCGGAGTCCAGGAGATCCTGGACGATATCATCGAGGAGGAAGAAAAGAGGGGCCCAGGACGTCCTGAAACTACGGGCGAGTACCGTAGGAAGAAGCGAAGGGACGCACAGAGAGCTCTTCGGTTCAAGGAGATGGAGAGGACGAGAAGGGCGGCAGAGGCCGTCAGGTCCTCCCCACCGAAGGGGAAGAAGAAATGGGCCATGGTGCACGAGAAGGAGGAGGAGCTCGAGTACGAGCTATCTGGAGCTCCTACCCAGGACATTGCCTCCAGGATGGTAGAGCAGTCAGTCAAAATCTTTAAAATTGTTGACTGCTCCAATAGTATGAAAGGCAGCTTAGTCAAAGAGTTGCAGGGGGCTGTAGCACTGGTTCGGGCTGCCACCAGTGTTCTGGCCACCAGGGCCAGAGAAGTTCGTGGAGAAGGGGAAGCTGACAGGCTCCTCAAGGTAATCGAGGAGCTCAGGGCAGAGAGCGCCCAGCTTAGAGGGGAGATGGAGTATATAAAGACTCGTCTCCCCCTCCGATCGTCCCCAGCTCCGCTCCGACGACGGCTCGGCAGAAACGCCCCTCCGTCGCAAAAGAGAGGAAGATCGTCGAGTCGTCAAGCTCGGAGGGGGAGGGAAAAGACAAGACCCCCTCCCCTGGAGTCACACGGCCTTCCCCCCTCTACCATCGAAGGAGGAGAGGAGGAGAAGGGAAAAAGGAAGGGAAGCCCCTCCAAAAGAAAGGCCGCTCGTTAGAACAGGCCTGACCTTAAGAGGGGTTGAGAGGCCAGTGGACCCATACCCGCCTGGCCTCGAAGAGGGAAAAAGGGCCGAACACGACGCTTTAATGTCGGCTCTGACCCCTGTCTTGGAAAGAATGAGTCTCCAAAGTAACAAGGAAGGACTGGAATACAGGGTGCTATGGGTACAGCTGAACTCCCTGAAAAGCCAGCTGTGTGCACTGAGAGGGGAAGATTACACCCCCCCCCCCGATGCCCTCGGAGTCGGTGTCGTATGGCTTCGGCCGGGGTTCACTCCCGGTCGGTACACCAACCGAGCCCGCTCAAGCCAAACCCGTCTCCCTAACGCTAGAACAGTATGTGTCCCCCTCGGTCATCGACCGAGAGGCGAAAGCCTCCAGGCCTCAGAGGGGGAATGCACAAATGCAAAGGGAGACGGGGCCCCCGGTGCCTGCCGCTGCGTCAGCGGAGGTACCGGCGGGTGGCAGAAAGAAGAAAAAGAAGAGGAAGAAGGGGGGTAAGCCAGGTGCCCCCCAACCTGGTCCAGCCGGCCCGCCAGAGGAGAGGAGGGAACCAAAGCTCCCTCAACCTTCCAAAGGTAGCCAGGGACCCGGGAAGAAGGCAGGAGTAGCCCCCTCTCAGAAGGGAGGCAAGACGACAGCCGTCGTCCAATCCGCTCCACCGCCCCCCGCTGTGGGGGATAGAGAGTGGACGACGGTCATAAGGAAGGGAGCCAGTAAGGGAAAGACTCGGGCCGAGGCGGTACGCGCCAGAGACACCCCCGCTCGGACCAAGCCTAAGGAGGCTGGGAGGCCTCCCCGTCCCCAATCATGGGCTCAACCCTCTGCCCCCCTGCGAAGAAGGGGGAAGAAAGGGAAGGGAACGCAGGGCACCACGCACAGCAGCGATTGTGATCACGTGCCCTGACGGAAAATACAAGGAAGTCCTCAGGCTGGCCATGGATCGGGTCGATCCGGCCAGTCTGGGGATCGAAGGAATGACGGCGCGAAGAACCGTCACGAGGGCTCAGATATTTCAGGTCGGGGACCCCCAACACCACGAAAAGGCCGACGCGCTCTCCAAGTGCGTCAATGAGGCCCTTGCCGGGATCGAGGGAGTCAGGGTGACTCGCCCCTCTCCCACGGCAGAGATCCGTATTAGAGATCTCTGTGATGCCGTGGAGGAGGAGGATCTGATCAAGGCCATAGCCTCTGCCGGCAAATGCGCCCCTGAGCAGGTCCAAGTTGGACCCATCAGGGCAACCGGCAGAGGACTGGGAACGGCCTGGGCGAGATGCCCCCTGGCGGTGGCAAACACCTTGTCGGCCGCCAGGAGAATTAAGATCGGATGCACGCACGCCCGCGTCGAGGCACTGGAGGCCAGGCCCCTCCAGTGCTTCCGATGTCTCGGCAAGGGCCATGTGAGAGCCCAGTGCCCGAGCCACGTAGACCGGAGCACAAAGTGCTACAGGTGTGGACAGCCTGGTCACGTCGCAAGGGACTGCGCGCGGCCGCAACAGTGCCCGGTTTGTTTAGACCTGGGGCGATCGGGCATCGAGCCGGATCGAGGGCATGCAATGCCCCCAAAGGGAATAAGGGGGGGTAAAACTCAAACGAGTAAGCCCGCCAACTCTCGTAGGGGGAAGAACAGCGATCCCTCACCCTCTGAGAAGGACACGGCTGTAGCCTCCACCTCCTCTATAATGGATGAGAAAATGGAGACGGAGCCTTCCCGCGCAGGGAGGAGAAGAGGAAGGGAGCAGAGAACGTGCCCGAAAACTGCTCTCCACTCATCGACGTGGAGGTGGCAATGGAGGAGCCGTGTGACCGTGTCTAGATGGTCACGCGAATCCTCCAAGTCAATCTCAATCACGCCCGTCAGGCGCAACATCTCATGATGCAATGCCTGGCAGAGCATGGTGTGGCATTGGCGATCGTCGCCGAGCCGTATCGGGTCCCCGAGGATAACCCAAATTGGGTCGGCACACTAGCGCACGGCGGCGATCGTGAGGGCGGCGGTCGATCTCTCCCCCACTCTCCAGACCATTGGGAGAGGGAGGGGTTACATCGCAGCGAGGTGGGGGAGCTATCACGTAGTATCGTGCGGGCGTATCCCGATTGGACACCGCACGATTCGACACCGCACGATTGGACATGCACATTGCACGATTGGACACTGCACGATTGGACACGTACATTGCACGATTGGACACGGCAGCATTGGACACCGCACGATTCGACACAGCACGATTCGACACCGCACGATTCGACACCGCACGATTGGACACCGCATGATTGGACACCGAACAATTGGACACCGCACGGTTGGACACCGAACGGTTGGACACCGCACGATTCGACACGCAAGATTCAACACCGCACGATTCGAAACCGCACGATTGGACACCGCACGATTGGACACCGCACGGTTGGACATCGCACGGTTGGACACCGCACGATTGGACACCGCACGATTGGACACCACACGATTGGACACCGCACGATTCAACACGCACGATTCGACACCGCACGATTCGACACCGTACGATTCGACACCGCACGATTCGACACCGCACGATTCGACACGCACGATTCGACACCGCACGATTCGACATTTGGACATGTATGCACTCCGCCGGTAGGGGTGCCTACGATAGGGTGCAACTTTCCACGCGAAGCGAGGTTCCACTTTGCAACTTTTCACGCGAAGCGAGGGGGACGGGGTGGGTGCGGGAGGGGGGCCGAAGGCCCCCCTTGCACCCCCCGTGTGTGTGTGTTTGTGTCTGCTCCATGCTCTTTGTGCTGTGTCGAATCGTGCGGTGTCGAATCGTGCGGTGTCGAATCGTGCGTGTCGAATCGTGCGGTGTTCAATCGTGCGGTGTCCAATCGTGCGGTGTCCAATCGTGCGGTGTCCAACCGTGCGAAGTCCAACCGTGCGGTGTCTAATTGTGCGGTGCCCAATCGTGCGGTGTCCAATCGTGCGGTGTCCAATCGTGCGGTTTCGAATCGTGCGGTGTTGAATCTTGCGTGTCGAATCGTGCGGTGTCCAATCGTGCGGTGTCCAACCGTGCGAAGTCCAACCGTGCGGTGTCCAATTGTGCGGTGCCCAATCATGCGGTGTCCAACCGTGCGGTGTCGAATCGTGCGGTGTCGAATCGCTCTGTGTCCAATCGTGCGGTGTCCAATGCTGCCGTGTCCAATCGTGCAATGTACGTGTCCAATCGTGCAGTGTCCAATGCTGCCGTGTCCAATCGTGCAATGTGCGTGTCCAATCGTGCGGTGTCGAATCGTGCGGTGTCCAATGCTGCCGTGTCCAATCGTGCAATGTACGTGTCCAATCGTGCAGTGTCCAATGCTGCCGTGTCCAATCGTGCAATGTGCGTGTCCAATCGTGCGGTGTCGAATCGTGCGGTGTCCAATCGAGCGGTGTCCAATAAAACGTGTCCAATAATGCGTGTCCAATCGAGCGGTGTCGAATAGTTACGTGTCCAAAAGGAGGTCACCCGTATCGTGCTACGCCCCCCCGAGTTGGGATTCCGGCGGATACAACACGCTACTGGAGCGTGTGGGGGTGATCGTTGATGACATTCGTCGCGACGCCCCCGACGCTCTTATTATAATGGCCGGGGACTTCAACGCAAGGTCCCCGGCCTGGGGCGATACCCGCCGGAATCTCAAGGGTCAGCCCCTGGAGGATTGGATGAGCGGGCACGGCCTCAGCTCGTTAAACGTGGGCCGTGCCAGCACATGTGTGCGGCCGCAGGGGGTCAGTCATCGACATTACGATGGCCTCCCCAAATGCCGCACACAAAGTTAGCAGCTGGTGCGTGGTCGAGGATCATCTTGTCAGATCATCAATACATTGAGGTAATCCTCGGGACCGCGTGCCAGCCGGTGCGACGCCCACCCTCCGGGGGCGAGAAACGTTGGGCTCTCACCAAGCTCGACGACGAGAGATTGGAGACCGCTTTCATGGCCACCTCATGGGGATTGCAGGACGAGGAAGAGGGGGAGTGGGACATCCACCGAGATGTGGACTGGCTGCGGGATACTATGCATTGCATCTGCGATGATGCGATGCCCCGCGCCAAGTCCCACCCCCCCAGACGGGCCACCTATTGGTGGACCGACGAGATAGAGTTCCGTCGCTCGTCGGTCCAGGCCCGCAGGGTCCTCTCTTGGTTCCCGAAAGACGGGGACGATGATGAGAGGGAGGAGGCCCTGGCCGCATTTAGAAATGCCCGGTGCGCCCTTAGCCGCGCATTAGAAGGTCTAGGGAGAAATGTTGAGACGAGCTACTCTCGTCCCTGAACACGGACTCATGGGGGCGTCCGTACAAAATTGTACTCAAAAGGCATAGAGCCTGGACGCCCCCCGTGACGGAAACCCTGGAGCCACAGCTCCTCGGCGAAATCGTGGATACCCTCTTCCCAAGTGTGGCGGAGGGGTCCACACTAGAGTGGGGTCCAAATCTAGATGGACCCCACGAACTGACCGAGGAGCAACTGGTTTCCGGGGATGAACTTTCCCGGGCCGTCCGGAGGATCGGATCTCGTAAGGCCCCAGGTCCGGACGGCATACCGGGAAAGATATGGGTCCGTGTCCTAGACTTTCTGGGCGCACGTCTGGGGCACATTTTCAATAAGTGCCT
The DNA here is from genome assembly GCA_023638675.1 of Camponotus pennsylvanicus. Lineage (NCBI taxonomy): Eukaryota > Metazoa > Arthropoda > Insecta > Hymenoptera > Formicidae > Camponotus > Camponotus pennsylvanicus. The sequence continues at coordinate 138,893 of JALHBL010000562.1, read as the reverse complement.
CAGATGCGGGCAGTTCCCCCAGCAATGGAAGAAGGCCAAACTGGTCCTTCTTCCCAAGGCGGGCAGAGAAGCGGGTACCCCATCGGCGTATAGGCCGATATGCCTGCTGGATGAGGTGGGTAAGATTTTTGAGAGGATTCTTGCGACCCGCCTCATCCAGCACCTGTCCCGGGAAGGAGACCTTCACGAGGAACAATACGGCTTCCGCGAGGGGAGATCCACAATCGACGCAATCAAGCGTGTGAGATCCCTCGCGGAGGCCGCGACGTCGGAGCGCAGGGTGTGCATAGCGATATCGCTCGATTTAAAAAATGCATTTAACACCCTGTCCTGGGACCGTGTGGGGGACGCTCTGCGCGAACGCGGGGTCCCCCGCTACCTCATGGGGGTCATAAGGGAGTATTTCCGAGACAGGAATCTGGAGTATGTCGGCCGGGATGGCCGACATACCAGGGATATCCGCTGCGGGGTCCCGCAGGGATCCGTTTTGGGACCCCTGCTATGAGATCTCGCATATGACAGGGTGCTCTGCCAGCCTCTCCCCCGCGGCTGCCACTCCATCTGCTACGCAGATGATACACTCGTGGTGGCCGTGGGGAACAGCTGGGGGGACGCAGCGGCCAGGGCCGAAATCGCGGTGGCATGCGTGGTGAGGGAGATCACTGATATGGGTCTCCAAGTGGCGGTGCCAAAAACGGAGGCAGTTTTTCTACAGCAAAGCCTCCGGTGCACCGCCGCCGACCCGTATCACTGTCGGTGGAATCTCCATCCTGGTGGGAGACCGATTAAAGTATCTCGGTCTCCTGCATTTGGGCATCATTTTGATGCCCTTGCCCCCAGGGTGGAGAGGGTCGCGGCGGCACTTGCCCGACTCCTCCCAAACCTTGGGGGCCCGGATGGTCGGGTGCGCCGAATGTACATGGCCACTATCAATTCAGTGGCCCTATACGGCGCACCCATTTGGGCGGCAGACCTGGCGGCCAGGTGGCAGGCGAAAGATCGCCTTCGCCGCATGCATAGATGCTTTGCCGTCAGGGTGGTGAGGGCGTACAGGACGGTGTCGCACGCTGCGGCAACCGTCCTGGCAGGATGGCTCTCCCTGGAGCTTCTCGCTTCGATGAATGCCGAAATATATCGGTGCGAGCGGCAGGCTCTAGGGGCCACAGGTGGAGGCTGCCGCCCAGGGCTAAGAAGATTATCCGAGTCCATGCCCGACGGTTAATGTTGGAGAGGTGGAACACTCACCTCTCCGACCCGCGCACGGCGGGTCAGAGAACCGTCGAGGCCGTCCAGCCCTGTCTCCGAGTGGATCGACAGGGCTCAGGGGGAGGTTACATTCCGATTGACGCAGGTGCTGACCGGGCATGGCTGCTTCGGGAAGTACCTGCGTCAAATCAATCGGGAGCTCACCACGACGTGCCACCACTGCCCCGTCCTGTGTGACACGGCGCAGCACACTCTCGAACACTGCGAGGCGTGGAGCGAACAGCGCCGTGCACTCAGGATGGTGGCCGGGGAGGACCTCTCACTACCGGTCTTAGTAGCCAAGATGGTCGGCAGTGAGGTGTGGAGGGCTGTCGTCACCTTCTGCGAGGGGGTGGTGCTCCAAAAAGAGACGGCGGAACGCATCCGCCGTCGGGAATTGACATTACCGCCAGCACGGGGGTGGCGGCAGCGGTCGTGAATAGCAGCGACGACGAGGAGGGGGAGCCCGAGAAGGACGAGGGGGATGTACCAATACCCCCCTCCAACCCCTCCAGCCCCAGCAGTCAGGAGGAGCCAGAGGCTCGCGTCAAGGGAGCAACAACCCCCCATTCAACACAAGGGAGATGAGACGTGTGGGGGAGTAATGTAATGCCTCCCCTGTACTCCTCCCCCGTGCGAGCAAAGACTGCACCCAAGAGGGATGGCGAGGAGGCGGGAAGAGGACTAGTCCCTTCCCCCTCCTCACAGCGTCATAAGAGCGGCGTTGAGAGAAGTGAGGGAGCTACGGCTCTCTCTAGCCCGAAAACAAATGGCGGAGTTAGCAGTTGATGGGGGTACCGAGAATCCCCCCGGAATGCATGGAGGGGCGCACGTGAGCGCCCCTCCATGCGATTCCCTCTGGACCCGGTCGCCGAGGGCGGGGGTCCGAGGCGATCAGGTGGGTCCACGAGGACTGTGGGCGGGTGACCCGCCCACAGTCAGGAAGGAGGGGGAGGGGCAATGCCCTCCCCCCGGGATGGAGACCCGGCGGTCAACACTGAAAGACCGCTGGGTCCCAAGCGCGGAGGGGAGACCAGTCGGGAATGCCGATGGATTGCATCAGCTAGTTCCGAGTCCCCGCCTGCCCCTCCAGACGCACGGAAGGCCACCCCTGGGGTTTCAGCGGGTAAACTGGCGATCATGGCCGGGAGTCCCGCATAATTCCCGTCCCTCCCCCGAGGGCGGGGGATGCACAAAGCATTTCCCCAGGGTTACCAAAAAAAGGATAATATACCAATAAAAGAGGTATACTCTTGTATGTCGGTAAGGTTATCGGTAAGGTTAGCAACATTATATCCTCAGTCGGTAAAGTAGGAAGTAACTTTTATCTGCAGTCGGTAAAGTAGGAAGTAACTTTATCTTCAGTCGGTAATGTAGGAAATGTTTTTATCTTTAGTCGGTAACGTAGGAAATGATTTTATCTTCAGTCGGTAACGTCGGTAATTTTTCTGTCGGTAACTACTCTGTCGGTAAGGTAGGAAACTTCCTTACCATTTGATGGTAACTTGTGCGGGGTGACATTACCTACTGTCGGTAAGTTAGGAAACTATTTTGTCGGTAATTTTTATGCGGACAATATTATATGCGGGTAAATACGTAAAATTATTTCCATCATTCTTAAGTGAGGTTATGTTATGTATAGCTAGCTTCTTAATAAAGAAAGATTATTTTCGGAGACATTGACAATAGTATATCCCGCGGCGGGATAATATTGATGTACTATAAATATTGGTGATAATACATTGCGCGGTGGGATTTTATAATAAGAAATATTGGTACTAATATATCGTGCGGTGAGATTTTAGTTAACAATATAAATTATATTAGCAATAATATGTAACGCGGTGTGATTGAGCTTGATATATTCAACGGTGGGATTACAGTTTGAAGATTATAGAGACGTTTTGCGCATTTGAATAAGAAATAAAATTTTTGTTGCGGGACGTAACAGTATCCAAAGTATACTTTAAAATAAAGTGTTTTCGAGCCCGGGTCTTCTGCCGCTTATTCTACATCGGCTGCCGACCTCTCTTCAGGGACTTCGCTGAGGCAATTGGTCTTCAGCGGAGAGCAGTCATCCTTACACATTGAGAGGCTACATTATCTGGTAAGGTACATCTTAAATAATAGAAGATTATTTCTTTATGCTTCTTAACACTCTATAATAAATAATAACTTATGCAGTCGTGTTTCAATTTGACTGTCATACTTTATCCTCTTGAATTATATCCTTTCATTCCCCCATATACGTAGATTTATTTTATATTGACTCGATAAATTTCCAATCCTCTTACTAATTTTAAGAGTGAAATGTCGCTTTGAGTCGGTCAATTGATGTGCATTGGGTAGCGCCGTGCTACTCCTCGGCCATTTAGAGAAAGAACCTCCTCCGGGATACTTCTTCTTTAATTCTGTGCTGGGTGACGTGACGTCTTGCACATCGATACTTGATTTTAAAGCATAGGACACATTCTTAGAGGACCTGTCGAAATATAAAAGAATAGCACTGGCTTAGATTAATGCAAGACTTTAATTCTCATTCTTATATCTTCATACACTAAGCCAGCCGCATTGATGGACTGTCATTTCTGTGACATATCCTGTACTCCTACATCTTCTTACACGACGCCCTTTAATCAAATCTGAAATTTAATGCATGATTAATAACTTAAAATTATTCTCGATTCTTTTAAAGGCGAATATATTTTTCTGAATAGATAAAAATTAAATCAATCTCTACCACAATTAAAACAATTTATTCCGAAAGTAAAAGTTGATTAACGACCTCAATTTATAATTTAATATGGAGAAATAAAATAAATTTACTTAACTACTTTCCTCTTCTCTCACTCTGTGTGTCCATCGAACATACTATTTACGCGGTACTTTCATTTTGACAGGTGACCCCTCTTACTCACGACATCGTAAGTAATAATTATTTTCGGGCAGATTTAAATTCAAAATTATAAAACACCATTCGCGTCAGAATTCGAACTGTTCTTTTCTTAACAGATGCTGAGCGCACGCCGCCAGGATTCTATCACTAAGCGCAAATTCCCAGTATTGCGACGGAATGCGTTGAATCAAAATCCCTTACTGCGACAACGTCTCTTAAAGGATAGATTAATAAATTCACGAGTTTTCTTTGTTGATCGAAACGACATACCCGCTGAAATTGTACAAGCTATGAACGAGCAACACGAACTCCCTTACGACTTAATTTTCGTTCCCGCAATAAATAACGCGAGAGACGAGGCTCCTGCGGAAGCCATCCCTGCCGGTAAAGAGCCAGACGACAGTTCATCAGATTCAACTTCTGGGATTAGCGATTGTCCAACCATCAAAGTAGATCTGGATAATCCCACTGTGAGGATCCCCCTGGGACTACTCTACGCATGGGAGCTGAAATTCGCCGGACTCCAGCAACAACCGATCAAGAAATCCAAGTGCCCTCCCCCACGCCAGATTCATTTTCTGGATATTCTACCCCCAATTTTTCACCTGTCCAGCCCAGAGAAATACCCGACTTATCTCCCTTGCCGATTTCCCCCATTTACGAGGGATTTGAAGACGCAAAAATTAACCGACTCCTCGATTATTTAAATAGCGAAGAGTTCCTCGACGAAATTATTGAACAATGACATGTATCATATATGAATTAATAATAAATTGAAAAAAGATGATAATAATTCCAAAATCATTTTAAATCATTTCGTTCAAACATACCATGAATATATATATATATATATATATATACATATATATAGCTTTGATAAATATAAATATGAGCCTGTGAGAAAACCTTGCTCCGTATGATAAAAGATTAAATAATAATAATAAATAAAGAAATCTTATAAGAGGAATTAATAACGAAAATTTAGCTTTTATTCAGTCATCAACCCGAGTACCTCTTGAAGAGGCATCCATAGATCCTGAATCTCTCGGCGTCCCGAGGTATAGCCAGCCTAGTAGGTTGCCTCAAAAGATAAATTGAGAGATATAACCTTGCTCGTCCTGAAAGGCAAGCCCTGCGGAATCGCTGGAAACGCGATAGAGTAAGACGTAACAATATCCAATTGTTACAACTATCGGACTATAGTTACACAGAAGTCATACAGTGCAAAATCGAGATATCCAGGAATATATACCACTGTGGTATGGATTCACATATCTCCGCCGTTCATAATGGAAGAGATGACTATGTGTACGAGACTGGATACATCCAGTGTTTGAGAATGTTTCAAGATAGAACCATCTCTTTCGGAGACCATAACCTTGTCACCGGTATAAAAGCGAACCAGACGACTTATCGAAGTATCACCTTGGCAGGCCGCGTGCAAGTCGATGGATACTGTAAAGAATCACAATACAACGATCCATATGGAACGTGGGACGACGTAGTCGTCCAGGCTACTGTAAAAATATCGCCAAGATCATCCTATGTGCCTATACCACTAAACACTGGTAAAATCAAACTAAAATCCGGTACAGTCTGCGATCTTGTCGACAGTTTCTGCTTAGACGCTGATAACGGATATACTTATTGGAAGCCCATACTAACTACTACCTGCAATTTCCAACAGTATGACGTCCTCTATGAAGGACCTGCAACCAAAATCCATGAGGATGTTTCTGACATCACTGCGCCGGTCATCTATAGTCTCGTAACTCAGAAGATTACCTTCGCTCTTATGAAAACTACAGACACCACTATGTGGATATACTCTTCTACGTACTGAGCATCCAAAATTATTCATCCTGGAAGCAAAACCAGCAATACTTTCGCTAGTCGAGGAATCATCCCTGTCAACAATCTTGATATTTTTACATACATGAACTCCAAATTCGTGTATATTGAAAAACATGTCAAACAGCAAATGACGTCTCTTTATAATAACGTCATCCTACAAAAATGTGAACTCGAAAGACAAGTGATCACGAATGCTTTGTCTTTCGCTACTCTACAACCGGATGAATCCGCCTATCGACTCATGAAAGGACCAGGATATATGGCCGTCACCAATGGGGAAGCTGTACAGGTAATCAAATGTATTCCTGTTGAAGCAATGGTGAGGAAAACAGAAAAATGTTATGCTGAACTCCCCATTACGGTGCGCAACCATTCATTCTTTCTTACGCCCAAGTCAAGGATTATCACTAAAATTGGCAACGAAAGGGGATGCAGCAACGAGCTTCCTACCTTATATAGAATTGAGAATACATGGGTCCAAATTATGCCCGAAATCCAAGTTAGACAACTATCACCTCAACATCTAAAACCTATGGCTGCTCTAACTTGGAGATACCTTACGCCAGAATCCTTGGCTATAAGCGGAATCTACTCCGAAACGGATCTGGAAAAACTGAGAAATCACATTATGTTCCCAGTAGAGAAACCTGCTCTACTCAATGCAATCGCCCGAGGACTCACAGGCCATTCCATGAACATAGACGGAATCTCAGTATATAATTTATTGGATGAAGCCTCTCTGAATAAAATTGTCGAAAGCACGGCCTCTCGAATTTGGAAAGGATTCATAAACTTTGGATCAGCAACTGCAGGACTTGTCGGAATCTTCATGATTATCCACCTGATCAAATTGGTCATCGACACAGTCATTCACGGATACGCTCTTTATACGGTCTATGGCTGTAGCCTGCACTTACACGAAGCCTTATGGAGCTCCCTCGCTAACCTGCTACTTCACTTGGCCCTGCTCCTAAGAAACCTGGAAACGACAGTAATGGCAATCAACCAACCGCTGATAATTCAAATGCTAATACTGAATCCTCTGCACCGCCAGAAGTGATTGTCCAACTTCTTCCATCTCGATCGCCAAGGGCAACGAGATCTTGTCATAAGGACCAGGAGGATACACAAAACGTAAATACCCATATGCCATATTCTAAATTAAGAGACCGCTTAAACTCCTTAGAGGAAATTGTTTAAACTCTCTAGACCAAAATCCTCCAAAAAATATCGGATTTTGTTCTTAGGGGGGAGGTGTTACGTCCCGTCACAAAATTTCTTTTCCAATTACTTAAACTCTATATAACTACGTTAAAACTACTCACAGAAAATTTTTGCTTTGTATAATCATACAGTATTACTATATATGGGACGTTCCACGTCAACCGGATCACGTCTGTCCAAAATTTGATGCAACGTACAGGGACGTGTAATGACTCAAAAAATTTGTCTACTCAAGTACTTTCAGAAGCCATGTGCCACTTTGAAAAAATCAAGATGACTGCTCCAATATGCCACCTGAAAGTGCCAAAAATCGCATGAATCCCTGGATAATCATACGTTATTAGCTGTTCAATAATTGAATCGACCTCAAAATGACCTCAAAGGGTTAATAGACATTTTCATCGGTTGCTTTCAGACAGTGATGCCAGAATGCCCACGCGAGCAACAGCAAATTATTTCACATAGAGTATAGCTCGACGTTCCTGTGGAACAGTCGAGGGGCGTCGAGAAACGTCGAGCTGTACTCTATGTGAAATAATTTGTTGTTGCTAGCGTGGGCATTCTGGCATCACTGCTTTCAGAGTTACTGTGGTCGCTTCTCCATCAGTCCTTTTTAGGATAGTTGGTGAGTCTGTTTCCATCGGTTGCTTTCAGGGTTACTGTGGTCGCTTCTCCATCAGTCCTTTTCAAGATAGTTGGTGAATCTTTGTTTCCATTTTAATATTTAAATAATTAAAAAACTTACTATTATTGGAATTCGTTCCGCAGGCTAAACACATCCATATGCATTGGCCCAACATATTTAATGTACAGCAATGCATTCTCAGTTCTGATAGGAAAGATTCTCTTAAAATATACGCCAATCGATGCATTTCATTGTTAACAGATTGCCGAAAAGGTCGTATATTTTTATTTATTTCATCAATTTCATAATCGATAAGATGCACTTTTTTGCAACATTTATTTTGATTACAAAATTGATTAGTGCATTTTTCCACTTCGTGACTCATTTTGCATGTATTTCTCAAACATACGCGAAGCATAAAGTCCCGGCAAATCATTTGTTATAATAACAACAAAAGCGAAAAGAACAACACGAGCGATAATAAACGACACAAGAGAAAATGGGCACAATGGCCGCATACAGCTGACTTAACAGTTGGCCAACATTAAGGCCATTCTACAATGGCCGTAGCATTAGGTTGTAAAGAGTCGTCTACAATGGCCGTAGCATAAGGTTGTAAGGCGTCAGACTCAAGAAATTGACCAATCACAGTCAAGTATTAAATACGGAAACATGGATTTATTGACATCCTTTATTACATATTATTATTTTTTTTATTTAAATATATTTTATGGAGTCATATATGTATACATATGTATTAAAATGACCACATAAGCATAAATCGAATTGTAATTATTTATATTTATACAAATATATATATGTATGTGAACCGTATATTATGAGGACCGACACTAATACATATATTTTTTTGTATACATAGATATACATCGATATGTAGATAAGTATCAATAAAATTTTATATATGTTGTTACGTCCCGGCTGGGCCGCGGCTCCTATGAGTGTTCGGCCTCGTGCCAGACTGGTCGCACTTTTTCAGGGGCTAGGCCCTGGGGATACGCCTGCGACTAGGCTACCCGAACGACAGGTTCCCTTTAGTGAAGGCGAAGCGAACTGCGGTGTTATCGGCAGTTAAAGGTTTATCGGCAGTCGTGATGCCGATAAAGGGGATCGAAGGAAGCTGTTTTACCGACCGTCGGGGTTCTCTAAGTAAGTGTGGGAGAGGTTGCCGACGCGCCCGTTGGCGTGGTGCTCACGGAAAGTCCCGAACGGTGAAGCTGGGGGGAATAGTGCCGCCTACGAAAACCTTGATGGGGTCGGGAAGTGAGTAATAATTGATGCCCTGCTGTCGTAATTCTCTAGCGAATCTAATGTATGCGGCAATGCACTGATTGCAATCGAATGGGAAAAAGTTAGCAAGGTTGCATGAACAAACGGTGCAGTAAACCCCGGTATAAGTATTGCTGTCTATGGCCAGATGAACGTTAAAATACGCGTACGGTTCCTTATTGATGTTGCTTGAATTCACGAAACAATAGGCGCAGTAGGGTGTTAAATGAACCCTATGAGCGAACCTGGAGATATAGGTGCAACGGATGTCCGCGAGTCGGTGATGTACCGCATCGGACGATTGCTCGCGGTTCATGTGGATGTAGTTTATTGAGTTAGGGGAATGAGACAAAGTGTGATGACCAAATCCGCAATAAGGTTGATTATTTATTTAACTATTCTTAGTTTGGCTGTATACATAGAAGGTAGGAAGCGCGCGGGAACGATATTTCTTCCGTTTGGAATTTCGGTACAGGTCGAAAAGTGAAACTCCGGAAGGGTTGGGGCAATAAAAATCCAGGTAAAGGGTTGCTCGGTCCGAAGGGTCGGTGTGGCTCCTTGCCTCAGCTGCAAGCAATAAAAGTGAAACTCTCGCGGTTCCTTTGTTCAGGGGTTTGCGTCCCAACGGGAAGTGAGGTTTCGCCGGTTTCGGCGTATATAGCTAATCTAATATGATCGGCTGATCGCGAAGCCCCAATGCTCAGGAGTGCTGGCGCCGTATTCCGTGTGCAAAATTTCCGCGCGGATTTGGAGGTAACGTGTTCTCCGGGGGTCCTCGGGTACGTAATCCAGGGGCGGCAGCGACGGGTTGTTTCTTACGTTTGCCAAATTACGTGGCCACCGGAAATATTCAATTGATTTAATGCGAATGTCTTTCCTTATTGGTTTAGTTCTCTTTAGTTGGAGCCGCGAATCGAAGAATGCCTCGTACTTTGTGTCGATATAGTTGCGCTCTGTCCCCAGGAACTCACTGTCAGTTTCAGTCACGGGGGCGTACTTGAACTTATAATATAGGCTGCGCGCATAAAATTGGTGTCCGCCCCTCCTTGCTTTAGGCATCTACGGAAAAGTTAAATTAGCAAACGGCTGGGTTCGACCATGGGAGAATGTAGGAGTGGTTGAAAACAACGTGCAGATTAGTAGCACCGGAGTCTCGACCCTTAAGGGTGGGAGTGCCGAATGTGCAGTGTTAGCACCAAGCGGCGGAGTTGAGAGGCGGTGATAACCGTGCCGCGTGGTAGGCACCGTATTATCACTGTCGCCGGGTGATCGAAACCAGATTTACGATGAAATTACGGAATTCGTGCCAATTGAAGGAGGCCCGTACGGGGTTAGGCGTACTCAATTTCAACACTTTATATTATGTTCAAAGTATATTCAAATATATTTGGTCTACTTACAATGTTAATTTCACAGATAAAACCGTACGAGAGCTATCGGAGCGGCCGCTGGTATCGTGAAGTAGTAGTCGCAGTCGGAATTGAATGGGTATGGAAACACTATAGGCAATGGCAACGCAATTGGAAATGGTAACGTAATAGTGGCGCAGTCGGAAATAGTAATGCAATCGGAAATAGTAACGCAATCGGAAATAGTAACGCAATCGGAAATAGTATTGATACTACGGATCAAGGAGCGCTCCCGAAGGAGAAGTCGCTTACTTGATGCCCGAAATAGAAGTGACTATTTTTGGGACTACACTGAGGTCCCTCGTCTTCGGGATTCGGGAGTGGGGGAGTAGAGGTGGTGGGGAGTTCTTGAGAGAAGGGGGTGTGGTAGGTTAGCCATCTATTGGAATATTCGAGAGTTGAGTCGGTAAGAAGGTAGTAGTCTTGTTAGCCGTCGGTAAGTTGGCAGTCTGCTGTGCTTAGGGTTAGTATACTTAAGGCGAAAAATTGTGCAGGGGACGTAACAATGTATATTATTATTTCGAAGTTATTAAGCATTTTTGTTTTTACATAGTGATCGTATATACTGAGGACCAATACTTTATTTCATTATAAAATAAAATATAGGTTATAATTTAAAATCTTTTATGTATACATAGTATCTTTAATACAAATTAGTGTTTCTGATTACAAAATTATCTAAATATACATTATTAAAAGTGGAATATTATCAAAAATAAAAAAATATATATCGTTTATTGTGGGACTCAATAATATTCTTATTATACCCATTGTAGTTATTTTTCAAAATTTTAATGTGCTCGAGTTGTATTTTTTCTTTATTCATATATTTTTACCACACTATGTAGAGAATACAATTTGTATTTTACAATTTATATTTTAGAAAATAGTTTGAAACTAACCGTATGAATACGATTCGAATATGTCTGAATTTTATATGTCATTTTGATCTTAACCCTTGTAGTTTAGAGCCAAATTGGCATAGTTTTTTTGATATAGGCGTATTTTTTATCTATAAGAATTTTTTTGTAGGAAACTAAAAAACATTTTACTTTAATATATATTAATTTATCATACTGCAAAGAGACGGGCATGTGTTTTGCAATAAAGCGATGGCAGACAACATAAGTTTGCGAGAGTCAGTTATAAAAAGCAGAATAGATGAATCTGATAGATTTTTTGACGCTGAAAACGAATCTGGCCACTGAATTTCCCCAGCACGTCAGGTTTCTGAGTAATTTGTCGTTAAATTCGAAAATGGTTATTTTAACAAATTTTGTGAATTTATCTATGGAAGATTATTAAATTTATATATGGAAAAATCTCATTTTTTGAAATATTTCTACCAATGACATCGTATAGTATTAGTCTTCACCTTTCAAATCCATTTTTGATTGTCGACGGACGATTTTTTTCGTTGAGAGATAACAGATTGAATTTTAAGATTTTTCAAAGTATAAGAGTACATTCAATTTACATTGTACATCAGTATTTTTTCATATGATCATGTAATTCAATCCAAATTCAGTTGCAAAATTAGTTTAGAGTATATTAGTTTAGAGAGAATAGTTTAGGTTTTTGTCTTAAATGATAAAATGGGTGTAGAGTCAACTCGGGTAAGACTGAATTACATAATTATATAAAAAAACACTGTTCATCTTCATTGAACGTATTAAATTGCTGTAAGTAAATACATAAATGTAGGTACTCTTTGTATAATGTGAATTAAATGTACTCCCTTGCTTTAAAAAAATCTTAAATTTCAATTTGGTATATCTCAGGGAAAAAAGTCAGAGCGGGAAAAACCAAAATTGATTTTGAAGGTAAATATTAGTACTTTATAATAAAATTGATGCTAATGCTAATAAAAAATTGCTATAGATTTTATAGTTAGATTTTTATATAGATTTTATAGATTTTATAATCGAAAACGGCATATTTGCATTTTTAGATTAGGAAAATCTCGAAATCCTGACGTGCTAGAACAATTCTATGGCCAGATTCAGATTTAGCGTCAAAATTATGTTAGAAATCACTACTCCAGTTCTTATTTCTATTAAAAGTCTAAATTTCGCAGGCCTGTAATGATTGGCATTAAAATCTTTTCAAACGACAATTTGTCAGGTTATCAAAATGATACAATTCTAGAAATCGTTATTTTAAGCCATTTAAATTATTTACGTTTGATGTAGAAATGTGTATAAATTGTGTGTTAAAATCTATTCCTACGTTAATATCTCTTGATATATTAAATTGTATGAAAAAAATAATTATCAAATTTTATCATATGTAAATTATAACAAATTAGATTGGATGCAATATGTAAAATACAAAAATTAAAAAATCCTCGAATGGTACTCATAATATACAAAACTCGATAAATAAATTGTAAGGTCAACATAATATACTTTACATATAAAATATTATTAGGTTCTCATGACGCTTGGTCTACATAATATACAATTATTTAATAAAAGTGTTCTCACAATATACGTTTCATATATGTATGTATATGTATAATATATACGAATACCATTTCATACAAAATGTGCTAATTACGAAGATTTCTTATTTTTTGTGTTTTAAATACTGCGATGACTATCCAATCTAATCTGTTATAATTTGCATATCATAAAATTTAATTTAATGTGCATGAAAAAATAGGAATAGATTTTAACTCATGATTTATGCACACTTCTACATCAGATGTAAATAATTTAAATAGCTTAAAATAGAGATTTCTGGAATTGTATCTTTTTGATAATTTGATAAATTCTCGTTTAAAAAGATTTTAACGCGAATCATTATTTGCTATCGTTAATATATACAGGGTGTCCCATTTTAAGTGTCCACCCCAAATATCTCATTTTTGATTTTAGAGAAAAATGGTTCAGACATGTTTTGTATGGTTTCGAGGGGGCCATAAGATGGTACCATTGATTTGACCTTGAAGAATCATTTGAAGGTCACGTGAAGGTTACCTCAATTTTTTTAAATGGTTCCCCCTATTTTTTATTACATATTCTTGTAGCTGACCTCGAGAGCTTTCCAAAACACTATAATGAAGTACCTTTTCGTTAAGTACTTTTTGAGTTATGAGGCTTGAAATAATTTCTTAATTTTACATAAACCGTAATATATCTTATATCGTATATCTTGTTAAATATTCATTTTCCGATTATCTTACCTTAATACTTTTATGTACAAAATAATGAGAGGAATTAATTGGTGTAAAGAAAACACAGTTGTTTTTAAGAAAAAATATGGAATTGTTAATTGCAAATTACATATTTTTTCTTCAAAACAACTATGTGTTTTCTTTACACCAATTGATTCCTCTCATTATTTTGTACGTAAAAGTATTAAGGTAAGATAATCGAAAAATGAATATTTTACAAGATATTTTACGGTTTATGTAAAATTAAGAAATTATTTCAAGCCTCATAACTCAAAAAGTACTTAACGAAAAGGTACTTCATTATAGTGTTTTGGAAAGCGCTCGAGATAAGCTACAAGAATGTGCAAAAATATATAGGGTGTTCCATTTAAAAAAATTGAAGTGACCTTCACGTGACCTTCAAATGACTCTTCAAAGTCAAGTCAATGGTACCATCTTATGGCCCCCTCGAAACCATACAAAACATGTCTGAACCATTTTTCTCTAAAATAAAAATGAGATATTTGGGGTGGACACTTAAAATGGGACACCCTGTATTATAGGTAAATACATAAACGTAGGTACTGTTTGTACAATGTGAATTAAATGTACTGTCGCTTTTTAAACTTCAATTTGGTATATCTCAGCGAAAAAAAAGTCGAAGTGAGAAAAACCAAAATTAACTTGAAAGATGAATATTAATGCTTTATGATAAAATTGCAAATGCTGATAAAAAATTTGCTATGGATTTTATAGGTTGTCGAAAATGGTTAAAAATGGCATTTTTGCATTTTTAGATTAGAATATCTCGAAACCCTGATGCGCTAGAGCAATTCTATTGCCAAATTCGGATTCAGCGCCGAAAATTATGTTAGAAATCATTATTCCGGTTTTTATTTTTGTTAAAAGTCCAAATTTTGCAGGTTTGTGTTATTAAAAGTAGAGTATTTGAAGTAGAGTATTAAAAGTAGAGTATTGTCAAAAATAAAAAAAAAATTATATATTGTTTATTGTGGAACTCAATGACATTCTCATTACACCCATTATAGCTATTTTCCAACATGTTCACATTTAGGCCAATATTTATAGTCCGTTGTTATATTTAAGATCGTTTTAAGATCTCATTCAACCAATCAATGGCCGCATTGCAGCTTTTTGGTTGGTTAAATAAGTTCTTAAGACGATCATAAATGTAAGAGCGGGCTATGAATATCGGCTTTAGATCGGAGTTTTATTGAAAATTTCATTAACATATGTTAACGAAATAAATGCGCATGCAAGTTCCTTAATGGTAAAAAAATACGTTGCTATCTCTTGTCGCTGCGCACTTGTGCTTGTGGGGATTAGTCTATAGGTACACTGCGACGAGAAGCCTTCATTGGCGCACAGTACAATTGGACACAAAAGATTGCGCACCGTTCGATTGGACACGTTACATTTGCCCACCGTTCAATTGGACACAGTTCTTTTGCGCACAGTTCATTTGCGCACAGTTCTTTTGCGCACCGTTCGATTGGACACGTTACATTTGCCCACCGTTCAATTGGACACAGTTCTTTTGCGCACAGTTCTTTTGCCCACAGTTCTTTTGCGCACATTACTTTTGCCCACATTACTTTTGCGCACATTACTTTTGCCCACGTTACTTTTGCCCACAGTTTTATAAACCCATGTGGAATCCCAGTTTGCGTTCCAAAGTACACGCACAGCTGCACACCCGCCCCCCGCCCCCCCCCGCCCTCTCACCCCGTTGCAAACCCATGTGGAACCTCCCTTCGCATGAAAAAGTATATGTGGGCAAAAGTAACGTGGGCAAAAGTAATGTGCGCAAAAGTAATGTGGGCAAAAGTAATGTGCGCAAAAGAACTGTGCGCAAAAGAACTGTGTCCAATTGAACGGTGGGCAAATGTAACGTGTCCAATCGAACGGTGCGCAAAAGAACTGTGCGCAAAAGAACTGTGCGCTAAAGAACTGTGCGCTAAAGAACTGTGTCCAATTGAACGGTGGGCAAAAGTAACGTGTCCAATCGAACGGTGCGCAATCTTATGTGTCTAATAGCACGGTGGGCAATTGCAACGTGTCCAATTGTACTGTGCGCCAATGAGCCACTCCCCACTGCGACTAGCATGAGTTGTGAATGAGCGTTGATAGCCTTAAGGCAATAATATCTAACCTAACCTTATTACAAATAATATAGTTCCACAATACAGATAATAAAGTTCCACAATATCATATAAACATATCATAGAATGTAAGATTTTTTGTAATCACAGAATGAATAATAAAAAAAATTTGCTAACGTACTGCAAACGTACTGATCTTACAAAGTTTAAAAATAAGCAATTATCACAGAAAAAGCACAATAAATGTTTATATATCAAAAAGTGTAATAAGAAGATTGTAAAACTTATTGGTGTTCATTGTGTTAAAATTTACTAAAATACATACAATATTACAAATAACATAACTTGATTTTTATTTAGAAAATAATTTTTGTTATAATAGGTTATAAAATGTTTAATGTGTTTATTTGCATTTGCAGATAATTATCAAATTTTAAATGAGTTAATGCAAAATTTGAAAGCTAATGTCCCACGAGTAAAAATCGGAAAACTTAAAAATGATTTATACAAGTCTACTTCTTTGCAAGAAAATGAAAAATCTAATTGTAATATGCAATCTTCTGTTTTAACTGATGTATCAGAAACGCAACTTGATTCATCAGCTTGTATTATGAATTCTATTAATGTGTCAGTTACATCAGAAGGTAAATTTATAATTATAATTTAAAATCAATAAACTATAAGTTTAATTTTATAATTTTAATAATTATTAAAAAGAAATATTTTCAAATATTAAACAAATTGTTATATAACATTTCTATTCTATTTATTTTAATCATTTATTTATTTTAGTTATTATTTAGTTATAATCTATATTAATTAGAGCAGAATTGTGTTAAAAATATTCATAAACAACAAAACGATAAAAAATCGTATCTTACATAAATAATGATACATTATTGCGATCTAAATATAACTTAGTACTTTTTAAAAAATAATTCTTGAAAAATTAATAGAAACAAATATATTATCATCATATTATATATATTCTATTTACATTGTATTTCTTTAAGACTACTAATTATAATATTTTACATTAGATAATAAGAGAAAATTAGAAAAATCTCAGACACCTTTAGAAACTTACAGTATTGTTAAAAGCTCTTCTACAAAATGCATTTTAAGATCACAAAGCAATGCTCCAACAGTATCGCATAATACGAACAGCAACAAATCTTTAATGATAAACCAAATACAATTCTATTAGATGCAGGTAAATTATTAATCAAATAATTTTTTTTGTATTTTTTACATCTTAGAAATACTTAATTGATAATATTGTTTCAAGCACATGTTAGAAGATTCATAATTCGTGTATATCAGTAATATATATTTTATATATGTGCTTTTCGAATTTTTAGACTTTTCTCTTACATAAAAATAATAGATTTAAATTTTGAATTTTATCTGAAATTACAGATGTTAGTTATTCCAAATTAAATATAGAAAGCATTTCTGTAGAAAATATATGTGATGATGCCATAGATACAAATAGTAATGTAAAAAATGCATTTGATAAAGTTCCAAATAATGGACCTACAATTATTAGTAATGTTCCTTTTTCTACTTCTATACTGATATTACCAGATAAGGACAAACAAGAAACGTCTGTAATTGAAAGGTAAATGTACACAAAATATTTCTTTTGGTTAAAAGTTGTTTTGGTTAAAAGTTAATAATTAATACTATTTATGTTACTTAAAAAAGAAAAATTTTTCTATTACGTCACATATACTATAATTTTAACATGATAAAGTAAAATAGATATAATGATAAAGATAAATAATAATATATTTTGACATAATTTTGAGAAGTACAAAATCAAAATCTTTTTCTACAACTTTGACTTTGACTTTGAATTTTTTTAAATTATGACGTGATAAAGCATTACATTCAGCATAAAAAATCTGAGAAATAATGTCTAACATTCCTATATTTGAAAAATATTATTTTTTGTAAAACTATTATTAACAGTTTTAATGTTACATATAATTGTACTAACAATATGTTGTTATATTTAATAATAGCGATCTGTTATCAAAAAGTGAAATGTCAATCATAAATGAGTCACTAGAGTCAATAAATAATGAATTGATTTGGAGATGGAATGAAAATGAATTAATAGTACCTCAATGCGAAGATACTGAAGATAAACAGTTAGAGGAATCAACTTTTGGATTAGATTGGCAAGCCAGTCATTTTTATAAGAATGCAATGTTGTTTCCATATGTGATTAATAATTTTTTAATTTATAAAATTTTTTAGGAATAACAATCAAGGGATGATGAATGATATATTACAGGATTCAACAAAAAAAACTAATTTTGATGAATATAAACAACTGCATGAGAAGAACTTGATTTATTCTCCAATAAAGCGTAATTACTTTTTATTTAAATTCAGTATTATTCAAACAAGTTTCAATTAATATTGAAACACACAATACTTTAATTGTTTTAGATTCTCAAAATAATAGCTATTTTTCTGATTCACATAGTGAATATATTCCAACTGAACATTCATCTGAAGAAGATAATGAACATATCTTAACCCTTACCGTGTAACGTCTTTTTCGGCATCTTAAACGTGTAACGTCGGGTATCTCGTGTCCGATGCTTAAAAAAGTACATTAGTGTTCTAAAAAATCTGAAAAAATTCATGTTACCTTATTAACTATCCTACTTTAAGGATCAATCGATATATTGCCGATTTTTTCATTTGTTTAAACAATATATTTATATAAACAAATAAAAACGTGAAAAATATTTTTTTTTTTTTCAAAAAATCGTCTGGCAAAAATTAATACATTTTAAAAATTCGAACGGGAAATTAAAGCTTAAGAATAGTATTTTAAAGAAAAAAATAGTAGAAGTATGTGTAAATTAATGGGATGCTTAAGTTTTGAGCATCAAAATCACGTTTTTTGAAAGTACGTAAATAGGTACAAATTACAGTAAAATACACATTTTATTCATTTTTAATCAATTTTATTTATGAAAATGACATCAAATACAATTATTTATTACAAAATTTTAAAAAAATATAAAAGTATGAAAAAATTATAGTAATATCGAGGCTAAATTATTGCGTACAGTCAAAACATAACTCGTACCTGTGCTCTTCACACACAGGCATTCGGCATTTGGCACAGCAAAGCAACGTTTTTTTATCCTTATTGGAATCGCAGACAGCACAGCGCTTTCTTTTATCCATTTTAGTCGGCTGAAGAGTATTATTCACAACGTCGTTTTCTCCCAAGATAATCCGAATGTTTGATTTCGTTGCTTTAGGCAGTCGTGTTAGCTGCATCCGATCATTCAAATGAGGCTTTATCAAAGCAAGACTTAATTTAGCCAAAAAAGCGCTGCGATTCAAAACATCGTGATTAGCTAGTAAATTCCATAAAATGCAGGCATTGACTCCAGCTTGATCGATAATACCAAAGAATAAACGCAACGGCCATCGTGATGTTTTTCGTGTACACGAATAATTACCGCACATCTGGTCGAAAACATCTGTCCCACCTTTATTTTTGTTGTAATATAAAATAGTCTCTGGTTTCGATTTATCACTGTCCATCTTGACCGATTTGTGCACCGACGATAACAAGAGCACGACTTTGTTTTTTTTCGGACAATAGGACGTCAAGGAGAGTTGACCAGCGTAACCTACTCTCATGGTACCAGCCGAAGCAGTGTGCTTGAATGTATCAGGCACCTGTCGTTTATTTTTTCTCAAAGTACCGATCATCTTCAAATTATAAGTGTCACACATCTTTTGAAAGCATTCTACAGAAGAGAACCAATTGTCACAAGTGATAACTCTTCCAGTATCATGTATCGGCTCAGATAGACGTCGTACAAAGTATGTTGGTACCGATTCGGCTCGCTCTGGAGTAACTCGACCAGTGTAGGGAATCGCATTCAACATGTAAAAAGTCCTCGAGTCATTTAACGATAAAACTTTTATACCATAGCGGGCAGGCTTCGACTTTATGTATACGCGAGCTGAAAACTTTCCTCGGAATCCCAGTAACTGTTCATCTATGGTAACATTGTCGCATGGGGTGTAATTACTTATACAATTTCCGATAAAAAGATCCCACAGTTCGCGTATGGGAGCCAGCAAATCGCTCGCGCGTCGTTCACGTCGTGTGGTTTTATCATCGAATCGAAGCCGAGCTCCGATAAATTTGAAACGCCTCACCGACATCACTGTTTTATATAAGTTTGTGCCAAATTCATCGGACCACAAATTCTCAAGAGAAGCACGTGATTATTTTTATTTAGTCCTTGATAATACAACAAACCTAGGTACGCTTTTAATTCGTTTAACGACAAATTAGAAAACGTTGCTGAATCAGCGGCTTCAATCACGTGAGTAGTTTTATATTTTTCAATTTCCGCGTTTGTCCATTTCAAAATTAGATCCATGTTGTCCGAAAATAGCGCATTCCAAGATTCATATGGGTTTGTTGCATTTAAGCTGTTACCTTTAGCTGCAGGCAAATGCACCGTTAGAGATGATCTCGAATGTCGACCACGTGCCTCCGGAGCATCAAGACTCCACTTGAACTTGTCCTTGCCGTGGGCAAATCTGCGCTTTCTTTGCTGAGGTGCTTGCTCTTCTTCCTCCTCCTCCTCTTCTTCCTCATCTACATCATCATCAGAGTCGGCCTCGTTACAAGAAACTTCAGTGCCGCTAGACTCCTGATCCTCGACATAATCCTCATCTTCCTCGGAATCAGTAGCATCGCCGCCGTAATCAACTTCGTGATCTCGTTCACGTAAAACGCGACTAATTTCAGCATCTGTTCTTTGCGACATTGAATCTGAAAAATAAAATTAAAATTCTTATCACAATCACATAAACTTTGATTACAATAATAATTCAATTTACAATAATAAACACATCAAAATTTGAAAACAGAACACGTGTTTACTTAAAAGTTAGGTTAGGAAACTCTAATAGATTGATATTTATAGATAACTAAGATTAATTTATCAATTCCTAATGAAAGAACATAAATTTTTAGTAAAAAAAAACATCCAAATTAAAATAAACATTTTACTCACCTGCAATTTTAAATCAACGTAACATGTAACGTCGGGTCACTTGTGCACTTTTAAAATTTCGGTTGGCTCTCACGACTGCTGTTTACACACTAGACCGTCGGCGCTTGGGGAGCTAGTAGCTTAGTAGTATACAATTTTTTTCAGTATAGTTTGGTCCCGCCCCTCCCACCCCCCTTCGAGCTACAGGGGACAGTCACTTTTGCCAGGGCACGAGTGACCCGTCGTTACACGGTAAGGGTTAAATACATCTACAAATAAAATTTTAAGAAAAAGTAGTTCTTTCAATAATTCCGGTAATTCGGGACTTAATATTTCATTAACAACCAATATTTGTGGCAAATCGTCGCGCAGTGATGAAGAAATGCATATTGAATCTGCTCCACCAAAAGGATCTAAACGAATTTTTAGAAAACTTTTGTTTATTTTGCAAAACATGGCAATCAAAAATTAGTCGGCATTTAGAGAGAAAACATGAAAATGAGAAACGAGTACAAGATTTTAGTAGCTTACCAAAACAGTGTAACGAAAGAAAAAATTTAATAAATATGTTGCGAAAAGAAGGAGATTTTTATTATAATGTTAGCAATGACGTAAATAGTGGTGAATTAATAATTTGCAGAAGGCCTGCTGAAAAATCTAAAAACACTGCACAAGATTATACTGCTTGCCCGAAATGTAAAGGATTCTTTAATAAACTAAATTTAAGGCATCATACAGCACATACATACGTAAAGGTACTAAAGTTTGTCATGTTCTTAGTCGTCAAATCATGGGTAGATACGCAAGCCAAGCCAACAACGTTTTACGTCAAATAGTAATGCCACGATGTCGTGACGACAAAATAACACGTCTTATTCGTTATGATCAATTAATTATGGAACATGGAAATAAACTTTGCCTAAAATATCCATCTCCACATCATCATGATATGATACGACAGCGATTGAGACAACTTGGTCGCTTTCTTCTAGAAATTAGACAACATTGTCAAGATATAGATGATTTATCCTCAGTTTATCATCCAAAATATTATAGAATATGCATCGATGTCATAAATATTCTTGCTGGTTTTGATTCTTCAACAAAAACTTACAAAATTCCGTCATTAGCAACTGCATTGGGCACATCATTAAAAACTGCAGGAAAAACGCTAATTTCTTTAACAATATTCGAAGATAATGTTGTGAAACAAAGACAAGTAGAAAATTTTTTAACGTTGTTAAATAATGAATATGGTCCAGCAGTTAATAAAGTTGCCTTAGAAACACAACAGCAACTGAAAAGAAAAAAAAGTTATTCTTCCTTCCATCGATGACATTAAGAAATTGGATAATTTTTTGAAAATGCAACGTACTACAGCTTTAAATAATCTAAATCAAAAATTTTCATTCAAAGACTGGCTCAAGCTTTCTGAAAGTATATTAATATCAATACAGCTATTTAATAGACGAAGAGCAGGAGAAATGGAAGGAACCTTAATTGAAGATTATAAAAATTATCCAAAAATTGACCCAGAGACGAATGCGGATGGGTCAATTTTAATGCACTTTCAATTGAATGCCAAAAAATAGCGATGGAATATGTGCGGTTTACGATATGTGGAAAGCTGAGCCGTACTGTATCCGTTTTATTAGATTCTGAATTACAAAGATGTGTAGAATTAATTCTTCAATATCGAAGAAAAGCCGGTGTTAGCTCATCAAATCCTTATGTTTTGGTATTCCCAATATGGATTGTCGTAAACATGCATACTTGAAAGCATGTGATTTAATGCGCAAATTTTCAACTGAATGTGGAGCTAATCAGCCTGAAACTTTACGTGGTACTTATCTACGTAAACATGTAGCAACATTAGGAGTCAATTTAAACTTAACGGATGCTGAAATTACGGATCTGGCTAATTTCATGGGACACGAGGAAAAAATTCATCGTGAACATTATAGAATGCCAGTAGTTCATCGAGAAATTTTACGAATGTCTAGATTATTACAATCTGCAAGTGGTAAAAATGAAAATGAAAATAATTCCAATGATAAGGAAGAAAGTGGTAAAGATATAAATAATGCTTTTGCAAACGATATGAATTTAAGTACTACAAATTGTAGTATTTTATGCAATTTTTAAACAATTTAATTATAAAAGATCTAAAATATTATGTAGAAACTTAAATATTAACTTAATAAATATTAATTTTTACATTATAAAGATTTGACACTTCTATATTAATATTTAAATAATCGTGAATTATTAATAAATTTTATTTACAAATTATTAATATACTTATGAAATATTATTAATCCGTAGCTGGCACATGGGGTTAAAAGTTCCCCAGAGTGTTTTTGAACTTAAATTTTTCATAGTTGCGCGCCAAATTTGGTTCTGTGGCGTCACCTAGTATTAGTCGAGTCTTGACCCAAATGTGTTAATTTTCATATTTTTTCATACATTTTATTTTTTTTCAATATCTTAAAAATAATTTTGGGTTTCATAAGCAGTTTAATCCTTTAGCAGAGACTTCAAAGAACATATATAAAAATTTTCAAATAAAAATATTGATAAATAAAAAAATTATACACATTTTTTCTTGCTAGGGTCCAAAATACCCCCTATAGCACGTACGTTATTATTTTGAGATGTGTCAGCTAAGGGTTAAATAAGAGTTTTTTGGATTTTTATCTGTTTTATATTGTAATATATTTCTATACAATAAAATCGACGAAATAAAAAATCAGGGATTTTGGATTTTTATCTGTTTTATATTGTAATATATTTCTATACAATAAAATCGACGAAATAAAAAATCAGGGAAGAAAATACAACACAATTTGATTTTTGATAGCCATAGTATTGTATAAATATAATTTTAATAATAGAAATATATGTATGTAAGACAGACTTATTATATGTTTTTATTATTATTTTCTTATTAATAGTTTTAATTACTATAATAATTTTTATTACATATTAACATTCTAGATTCAAATGATTTTTATTCAAGCGACAGTGACACTGATGTGACTACAGAAAGATAATTCTCTCAGAAAAAAAGCGTTCTAGTAAGTTATATAAAAAATATAATGTAAGAATTGACATTGTTGAATATACATTTGTTCTTTATTTTATTAACTTTCTATTTTCTACTTTAGCATCACCATATGGGAAATGTAAAAGAATACATTGGAATGAAACCGAAAAAAAATTGTATTGGATTCCTTCGGAAGTTATATCTCGACAAATAAGTTACCATCGTTGCATGAAATTCAAAAATTAATTAAAAAGAATCCAATTGATTTGAAACGCAGAACTGCTGCTATGATAAAAACGTGGTTAATGAATCAGAAGCAGAAGCAAAAACACATTTCAAAGAAATGTTAAACGTGTTTATAGGTGTAGCTACATACTTGATTCGTTTAGCATATATTGTGTATTAAAAGTATTAAGAACAAAATATAAATATATAAAATGCTAAATATAAAAAATATATAAATAATATGTTAAATATATAAAATATATAAAAATATATAAATATATAAAATGGAATTGTTAATTGCAAATTACATATTTTTTCTTCAAAACAACTATGTGTTTTCTTTACACCAATTGATTCCTCTCATTATTTTGTACGTAAAAGTATTAAGGTAAGATAATTGAAAAATGAATATTTTACAAGATATTTTACGGTTTATGTAAAATTAAGAAATTATTTCAAGCCTTATAACTCAAAAAGTACTTAACGAAAAGATACTTAATTATAGTGTTTTGGAAAGCTCTCGAGATAAGCTACAAGAATGTGCAAAAATATATAGGGTGTTCCATTTAAAAAAATTGAAGTGACCTTCACGTGACCTTCCAGTGACTCTTCAAGGTCAAAATGATATTGCCAGTAAATAGAACTTTTTAAACCCTACAACTTTTGTCTGAAACATTTTTTGATAAAACTTATATTTTTCGAAATATTCAAGGGTTCCGACCTTTTTTATACACCCTGTATATACACACACACACACACGCACGCACACACACACACGCACACACACAAAGTAAATTATAAGTTACGATATATGAGGAAACCAATTGATTTTATTAAGATTTAATTTTATAAAATCTTTTATTAGTATAAAGAATATACAATAAAAGTATGGAATTTAATTTAAAAAATTCAAAGTAACTTTGCCTTGACTTTGAAGACTTAAGATTAAACTAATAAAATCAATAAATAGATCTCTTCTTTAAACTCTAATTTTTATCCGAAATATTTTTTACAAATTTATAAAACAATTTTACATTATTTCGATCTGTAGAATATATAAAAGGTGTTTGACAGCAAGTAAGACAAAATTTAAGGAATGATTCTACATGATAAAATAAAACAAAAATCAGAAGTAACAAAATTCCTGTAGAGACTTCATTTTTCAATTATAAATATTTAAAAGTTCGTTTAAAAGGTATCCAAAACTCGGCAGTTCACTGTACACTTTTGCGTTACAGAGTATTTTGAGATCGATATAGCTTATGCTTGCTAAAAATTTTACAGATTACCATGCTTCAGGCACCTTTCACACAAATTTTCAAATACTTGTAATTAAAAAACGAAACCCATCGAATTTTTGTTACTCTTGATTTTCGTCTTATTTTATCAAGCAGAATCATTTCTTAAATTTTATCCCACCTGTTGTCGAACATCCTGTATATATATATATATATGTATATGTGTGTGTGTGTGTGCGCACCTTCTAATTTATTATTAATTATATTAATTAAATTATATTAGCGAAATTGTTGGATATGTTAATAATATCGAATCTCCACGTTGCGTGGGCTCGCAACAACAGTATAAATTCTTCAAATTTTATTTGAACAACGGAAAAGGAAAGAGGGTTCAAATTGTCGCTTGGAACAATGATATTGATTATGTGGAGCCTCATATAAAAGTAAACATTGTAAGTATTTTTATTATTTCTTAGTTTTTTATTTTTTTTATTTATTAATGTTTTCGTGAAATATATTTGTTTTTCAAGTTCTATAAATATATTCTTTATAAATATAAATAAATAAATAATAAATAAATATATGCATATATATATATATATATACACATATAATATGCAATTTGTGATAAAAGGTAAACTATAAATTTTTATAAGTATTAGTGAATCTTCTTATGTAGGTATTCTTTATGTCATAAAAAGTGTAAAAAAGATAATGTAGAAGGCCATGTATATACGTCGATATATTTAATCTACTGTCCAAAGAAATATTTATATCGTCATTATTTGATTTTGAATCAAATCTTTCAATCTTACAATTAATTTAGGATCCATACATAGTGATATTGTTTTTATCGCTAACAGTATTTTTGTTATTTTATAGACGCAATAGGTCTAATATAAAATAAATAAATATTAGAAATAAGAATCAAATATTAAACATTAGGAAAAGAGAAAAATAGAAAGATCTTTGTTTTTTCTTTTCTTGATGTTTAATATTTAACTTTTATTCTCAATATATTGTTTTTATTGTACATTAGGTTTTATGATAGTTAATGTTTGCTTATAAGTTACTCTGTGTTAAACAAATTACTTATTCTTTTTAACTTGTGAATTTATATACAAATGAAATATTATCAAGAGACACGGTAGTGTCTTGCGTCGAGTTCATCTCTCTAGCAAGACGCGCGCCGTGTCTCTTTACGCGAGACGGGAAATTGAGACCAGTTCAGATTATTTCATATTATTATATTACGATAACCGCTGAACGGATCGAGCTCTTATTAGGCTTAAACGATAGCTTATGTTCGAATTATATAGTAAAAGTGTCTTTATTTTTACTCTACGAGCTGTAGAAGTGGAAATATCGCGATATATAATTCTAAAATCGTGAAAATACGATTAAGAAACGTCCACGTCGTGGTCATCATCATCAAACAATATATATAGAACAAAATTTGGCGTCCGACTGCCGCTGTCGACACCAGATGGCGGAGGCGCTGGCGCCTGGCGCTTCGTAATTGACATACATATACATGTCAAACATATACATGTCAAATCAAGAAACGTATATGTTTGATAACCTTTACTTCACTACAGCTATAACGTGGACACAGCGAGTGACAATATATCTATCGACGACAAGATAGATGACTTTTGCGAAAATGCGACGCGGGATGCATTAACGGAAGGTTTTATGAGTCTCTTGAAACATACGGTGGATTAACTGGACGAGAGAATTCGCGCCACAAGGTGACGTCAAGTTTTCTGTTCAGCGCGCATGCACTAATAGTAACATTTATTTTCTTCTTGCAAATTTACGTATATTTATTATTTAGGTCTTATGAGTCTCTTGAAACCTACGGTGGATCAACTGGACGAGAGAATTCGCGCCACAAGGTGACGTCAAGTTTTCTGTTCAGCGCGCATGCAATAATAGTAACATTTATTTTCTTCTTGCAAATTTACGTATATTTATTATTTAGGTCTTATGAGTCTCTTGAAACCTACGGTGGATCAACTGGACGAGAGAATTCGCGCCACAAGGTGACGTCAAGTTTTCTGTTCAGCGCGCATGCAATAATAGTAACATTTATTTTCTTCTTGCAAATTTACGTATATTTATTATTTCCTTATATTTCTTTCACAGTACGTACTATTTATTGCAAAATATATGTTTATTCATCGAATTGTAACGATAAAAAATTGCGATTTACTTACACAAGCAACATATATATCTTATTGTTACCTATTTTACAAGAATTCTTGAGCATTTTGAAAATCATTTTCAATTTTCATACATAATTATTGGAATGTTATAAAAAATTGTGTTTCTATCATGTACTACAAGTTGCGTACAAAAGTTGCGAAGAGTATTATTTTTTATGCATAACTATTCTCTTTGTTATAGGATATGTCAAATAGAGCTGAAGCAGCGGATTGAATCCTTAACAGAGGAACTTCAAAGAATTAACGACGCACTACAATATCCGCTAGAGACAGATTTTTATGTAAAGAAACTTATTAATGCTAAGCACAAAATTACTATTGTTAGCAACATCTTACAAACCACTCAAGAGCGATTAAACAAAATTCATCAAGCTATCGAAAAGAGCACTGCTAAGAGAAAAACACTCTTAGATAATAGTTCTGCGTATAGTAGTACTACTGTTGAGTCGGATAAGGAAGAGCCAGCCAAAGTAGAAGCTGAGAAACAACAATAATTTTAAATGTAACTAATTATATTATTAATATTTTATTTTCAAATTATTACTTAACATTGATTACTTTGCAAGTTTTATAAAAGAAATTTCTTACAATTTTCATCGTAAATTATGGAAACTCCAGTAGTTAATTTATCATTACTTAGTATATTTATCATTATTTAGTATATAATTATAAATATAGTTAATATTTATATAGTTTATTTATTATTATAAATATTATAATTTATTTATTATAGATGAAGAACTCAAGACAGTTTATGATCCTTCTGAGGATTCGTATCTTTTAATAGATGCTTTGGAAGAAGATTTAGACATTCTGCATACGATGAAACCTGTGATTTGTTTAGAAATAGGTAGTGGTTCTGGTATAGTCATCACAGCTCTAGCAATGGCATTGAAAAAATATAATGCTCATTTTATTGCAATTGATATAATCATCATAACATAGAATATTGAAATTCAAAATTTCAAAATTAAAAATAATTTATGCTTTGCGAAAGAAAATTAAAAATGAAAAGTAATTTATGCAAAAGCATAGAAAGAAAAAATCATCATAACATAGAATATAACATATGGTTATAATATAATATTATTAATACGATACAATATAGTCATAGTTCAGTTTTAATTTATTCAAATAATATTGTGATTTACCAAATATAAAAAGAAATTCGAACAAAATGAAATATGATTAGTGTTAGAAAATGTTATAGGTGACTTCAAATAACTTTAAAACTAAACTATGACTATATTGTATCGTATTAATATTATATTATAACCATACGTTACAGATAATTTTCAATTATTAATATAATTATGAAATAATAATAATGATAATTTTCAATTAATAAATATGAAATTAGGACGAACTCTTCATAAATATAAAATTTGAACAAATTATTTTCTTATATTATACCTATGACACTTGTGTGTGTATGATGTTTTATATATATATATATACACACATACATACACATATACCATAATTAATACACATTGTTTCACAGCTATCGAATACTTTCATAGATATATATAACAATTTATATGTAGTGTTTCAAAGCTAGCGAATAACTTTGATGACAAATTATATATGACATAGATAATTTATATAAAATGTTTCAGAGCTATCGAATAACATTTACACATATATATGACATTTTGTACGTAGTGTTTCAAAGTTAGTGAATAACTTTGATGACAAATTACACATGGCATAAGTCATCAAAAAATCATTCGATGGCTTTGAATTGTTATACTTGACATAGATAATTTATATAGTGTTTCAGAGCTATCGAATACCTTTTACACATATATATCACAATTTGTACATAGTGTTTCAAAGCTAGCGAATAAGATATATGGAAATAGAAAGCAAAGTAAGTATCGTCTTTAATTAATTTTTATAACGTTATAATTTATATAACATTATTCTTATTTAAAATATTTTAGGTTATGTTAGACGATGAAGACTTTTTATTAGAATTTTCCAACATGGCCAATAATAGTTCTGGCCTTGTCACCACCGCCGCCATGACTTATGCCATGTGTAATTTGTCATCAAAGTTATTCACTAGCTTTGAAACACTACGTAGAAAATGTCATATATATGTGTAAATGTTATTCGATAGCTCTGAAACACTTTATATAAATTATCTATGTCATGTATAATTTGTCATCAAAGTTATTTGCTAGCTTTGAAACACTACGTATAAATTGTTATATATATATCTATGAAAGTATTCGATAGCTGTAAAACAATGTGTATTAATTATGGTATATGTGTATGTATATATATATATATATATATATATATATATATATATATACACATATACCATAATTAATACACATTGTTTTACAGCTATCGAATACTTTCATAGATATATATATAACAATTTATACGTAGTGTTTCAAAACTAAACTAGAATATTTAAATTTTCAAAATTAAAAATAGCTTATGCTTTGCAAAAGGAAATGAAAAATAAAAAGTAGTTTATGCAAAGTATTATACCTATGACACTTGTGTGTGTATGATGTTTTATATATATATATATACATATATAAAAAACATCATACACACACAAAAGTGTCATAGGTATAATACTTTGCATAAACTACTTTTTATTTTTCATTTCCTTTTGCAAAGCATAAGCTATTTTTAATTTTGAAAATTTAAATATTCTACGTTATGATGATATAAAAATATGTATATGTGTACATGCGTGTGCGTGTGTGTATGTAATATCATCATAGCATAGAGTATTTATTTTTTCTTTCTATGCTTTTGCATAAATTACTTTTCATTTTTAATTTTCTTTCGCAAAGCATAAATTATTTTTAATTTTGAAATTTTGAATTTCAATATTCTATGTTATGATGATTTTTTCTTTCTATGCTTTTGCATAAACTACTTTTCATTTTTAATTTTCTTTCGCAAAGCATAAATTATTTTTAATTTTGAAATTTTGAATTTCAATATTCTATGTTATGATGATTATATCAATTGCAATAAAATGAGCATTATATTTTTTCAATGCCATTGCTAGAGCTGTGATGACTATACCAGAACCACTACCTATTTCTATACAAATCACAGGTTTCATCGCATGCAGAATGTCTAAATCTTCTTCCAAAGCATCTATTAAAAGATACGAATCCTCAGAAGGATCATAAACTGTCTTGAGTTCTTCATCTATAATAAATAAATTATAATATTTATAATAATAAATAAACTATATAAATATTAACTATATTTATAATTATATACTAAATAATGATAAATATACTAAGTAATGATAAATTAACTACTGGAGTTTCCATAATTTACGATGAAAATTGTAAGAAATTTCTTTTATAAAACTTGCAAAGTAATCAATGTTAAGTAACAATTTG
Source organism: Camponotus pennsylvanicus (assembly GCA_023638675.1). Lineage (NCBI taxonomy): Eukaryota > Metazoa > Arthropoda > Insecta > Hymenoptera > Formicidae > Camponotus > Camponotus pennsylvanicus. The sequence continues at coordinate 107,893 of JALHBL010000562.1, read as the reverse complement.
AAAAAAAATATTAATAATATAATTAGTTACATTTAAAATTATTGTTGTTTCTCAGCTTCTACTTTGGCTGGCTCTTCCTTATCCGACTCAACAGTAGTACTACTATACGCAGAACTATTATCTAAGAGTGTTTTTCTCTTAGCAGTGCTCTTTTCGATAGCTTGATGAATTTTGTTTAATCGCTCTTGAGTGGTTTGTAAGATGTTGCTAACAATAGTAATTTTGTGCTTAGCATTAATAAGTTTCTTTACATAAAAATCTGTCTCTAGCGGATATTGTAGTGCGTCGTTAATTCTTTGAAGTTCCTCTGTTAAGGATTCAATCCGCTGCTTCAGCTCTATTTGACATATCCTATAACAAAGAGAATAGTTATGCATAAAAAATAATACTCTTCGCAACTTTTGTACGCAACTTGTAGTACATGATAGAAACACAATTTTTTATAACATTCCAATAATTATGTATGAAAATTGAAAATGATTTTCAAAATGCTCAAGAATTCTTGTAAAATAGGTAACAATAAGATATATATGTTGCTTGTGTAAGTAAATCGCAATTTTTTATCGTTACAATTCGATGAATAAACATATATTTTGCAATAAATAGTACGTACTGTGAAAGAAATATAAGGAAATAATAAATATACGTAAATTTGCAAGAAGAAAATAAATGTTACTATTATTGCATGCGCGCTGAACAGAAAACTTGACGTCACCTTGTGGCGCGAATTCTCTCGTCCAGTTGATCCACCGTAGGTTTCAAGAGACTCATAAGACCTAAATAATAAATATACGTAAATTTGCAAGAAGAAAATAAATGTTACTATTATTGCATGCGCGCTGAACAGAAAACTTGACGTCACCTTGTGGCGCGAATTCTCTCGTCCAGTTGATCCACCGTAGGTTTCAAGAGACTCATAAGACCTAAATAATAAATATACGTAAATTTGCAAGAAGAAAATAAATGTTACTATTAGTGCATGCGCGCTGAACAGAAAACTTGACGTCACCTTGTGGCGCGAATTGTCTCGTCCAGTTGATCCACCGTATGTTTCAAGAGACTTATAAAACCTTCCGTTAATGCATCCCGCGTTGCATTATCGCAATTTTTTATACAAAAAGAAGTGATATCCCTAAAAAAATACCTTTTAAAAAAAGGTAAAGAAAAAGCGTCGAGTTCATCTAAAAACCATCTCACAAAAAATAGCTATCACAAAAACTAGCTACCTTTATGTAAAATAATAAAATATTAACTGTGAAAAATTTTCACAAAAAATAGTTATCTAAAAATTGTTTCACAAAAAATAGCTATCACAAAAAATAGCTATCTTTATGTAAAAATTTATTACAAAAAGTACTGATATGAAAAATTGCGTCAAGTTGGGGTGCAATTTCACTTTAAGTTTGTTAGTGTTATAAAATTTTATACATATGTGCTTTTATATAATTCGCTGCTGACAAATAGGTAGAAGTTCCGTTTAAAATCTACATTACATTTTTGTCATAAAGAAGAATATTTTTGTTAGAGTTGATTACGTCAAATGATTTTTAAATTTTCTAGAAAATTAAAATAAGATTAAAAAACTTATTTAAAAATTAAAAATTCAAAAAAATGAAAGATTACGTCAATAATTTTTCAATCTTCTACAAAAATAAAATAAAAGAACAAATTTTTTTAAAAATTAAAAATTAAAAAAAATAAATTAAAAAAATTTTAAATAAAAAAACTCGGCGCGCTACCAATTTGATTGGCAATAATAATAAATGAACAATTACATATTAACATTATTTCAATAATTACTAGGTAGCGCCGTTTTTTTATTTAAAATTTTTTTAATTTATATTTTTTTTAATTTTTAATTTTTAAAAAAATTTGTTCTTTTATTTTATTTTTGTAGAAGATTGAAAAATTATTGACGTAATCTTTCATTTTTTTGAATTTTTAATTTTTAAATAAGTTTTTTAATCTTATTTTAATTTTCTAGAAAATTTAAAAATCATTTGACGTAATCAACTCTAACAAAAATATTCTTCTTTATGACAAAAATGTAATGTAGATTTTAAACGAAACTTCTACCTATTTGTCAGCAGCGAATTATATAAAAGCACATATGTATAAAATTTTATAACACTAACAAACTTAAAGTGAAATTGCACCCCAACTTGACGCAATTTTTCATATCAGTACTTTTTGTAATAAATTTTTACATAAAGATAGCTATTTTTTGTGATAGCTATTTTTTGTGAAACAATTTTTAGATAACTATTTTTTGTGAAAATTTTTCACAGTTAATATTTTATTATTTTACATAAAGGTAGCTAGTTTTTGTGATAGCTATTTTTTGTGAGATGGTTTTTAGATGAACTCGACGCTTTTTCTTTACCTTTTTTTAAAATATATATTTACTGTATAATTTTCGTGTAATAAAAAAAAATTTATTCTGATCCTGAGAATCTCTCATTGAGAGTTTAATTTAATTGAAATAATGTATACGAATATATGTAAATAATCATTATTGGTATATAATGGATATCATAGATATGACATTAATACGATACAAATACGTTACAGATATATATAAATGAACATTTCTATTTTTTATCGTAAATAGCATTTTTGCATATATATTTCACATATATATATATATATATATATATATATATATATAATATATAATTCATTATATATTTCACATATATAATATGTAATTTTTCATTGATAATTTTTGTCCCAAAAATCCTATTTTATAATATATATAATATTATAATACAAAGAATATATTATATAACATAATCTATAACATAACAATATATTATAAATATTATTATATTAATGATAATATTTTATATAATAATGTGCATAATAATTATAATAAAATTACATATGTAGTGTTATACTTTTAAACAAATAATGTGTGTATTTTATCTATTTGTTAGAGCGGATATCAAGCTATGCTATTTGAGTTTCACTGTCGATTTGTTGGCGGTTGCTAGGCGATTGTACGACAGATGGCGTTAGTGAGGAGGACAGTAGCTAGACGATCTGAGCGCGTAAACCAGTAAGCATATCTTGTAGCAGCTCGTAATAAAGTTCTTTGTTCACATTAAAAGTTGTGATAATTATTCAACGACAATATCGGAGCGAGTTAGAATCAAGTAGGCTCGCTTATAGCAGCAAATACGAATCCAGTCGTATTAACATTGGTCCTTCGAGCCGGATCCTTTCTGGAAGACGGGCGAGCGGCGACACGAGGTCGGTCTCGCAATTACAGCGAGCTAGTTTCGAAGGGATCTGCTGGAAAAGTGGCCGCATCAAAGGTCGAGGTGGACCTAAAAAGGATTGAGGCCAGCAAGCAACAAGTACGCGCGACATATCAGTACAAGTCCATTGTTCGGTGGAAGAATCCAGAACATCGACAGGCGAAGGCACGTGCAGACAAAGGAAGCCATTGTTTCAACGGAACGATCAGTGGCGCTCATTCTAAGGATCCCAAAAACGAGCGAATTTTACGCAGAGAACCCGCTTTACGAGGGAGTATCTAGAGCGACCAAAGATTTGTAAAACCGTAGGATTATTCATATACATTTATTCGTATTGTGATAGATATGGCTAACTCGAGAGAAACAGAATTGGTAAAGTTAGGTTATAAAAAACGAGCGGCTAAAGCCTCTCTAACTCGATTAGAAGCCTACATTAATAGCATAGATAGAGACGCGTTCGATTTAGATGAATTAAAAATAAGAGTCGGAAAATTAGAAGAAACGTACAGAGGTTTTACCGATGTTCAAATTGCAATAGCTACTATAGATGACTCGATCGAGGAGGCAGATTTAATTGTAGAGTCGGAGGAGGTAGAAAATAAATATATTAGAATAAGAGTACTAGCAGAAAGATTAATAAAAAGCAGATTAGACGCCAGTTTAATTGACGAAATGGAGCGTACCGTAATAGAACTTCGCGAAGTTGTAGTTAATAACGAAGAGAGAATGCAAGTGCCCGTACGCAACAGTCAAGTAAAATTGCCGAGAATTGAACTTCCTACTTTTAATGGTAAATATGAAGATTGGCATTCATTTTTTGACATGTTTAATTCATTAATTCATTCGAATCGAGAAATAAGTGGCACACAAAAATTCCATTATCTAAGATCATCCTTGAAGGGTGATGCCGCCGAAATCGTGTCATCTTTAGAAATTTCCGGAGCCAATTACGGACGCGGACGCGGACGCGTGGACGAGATTAAAGGAACGCTATGACAATAAGAGACTAATAGTACAGAATCACATTAGAGCTATTTTCGATTTACCAGCGAAAAAGAGAGAAAACGGTAACGCTATCAGACAAATATTAGACGGCGTTCTGAAACACACAAGAGCGCTAAAGGCTTTGAATAGACCGACGGATCATTGGGGTGATCTATTAGTACATGTCGTAGCTGGTAAATTAGATCTTAGAACTATAAAAGAATGGGAAAATACTATCGATTCTACTCAAGTTCCTACTTTTGCAGATTTCATAGAATTTTTGAAGAGAAGATACCAAACATTGGAAGCAGTGGAAAAAATCGGTAGTAATAATGTAGCTGGCCCATCTTTACGTCAAAATAGTCAACACAAAGTTAATAGCTGCAACGTTGCCACTTCCAATGTCAAATGCACATATTGTCAGGGCAAGCATAATGTTTATTCATGCAAGGAGTTTAAACAGTTAACTGTTAACGAACGATTAAAACATGCGAAAATCAAAGGATTATGTCTAAATTGTTTGAGAGGTAAGCATTTGGCGAAAGATTGCATATCTAGGAATTGCAAAATATGTAATAAACGGCACAATTCTCTGTTACATGTTGAAAATAACGATAAATTTGAATCAAAGCCGAAGCAAGAACATAAAGAAACAAATTTGTCCGAAAAAAATGTAGATAATGTAGTATGTAATCATTCTAACTTACCTGAAGTTTTGTCATCAAGTCAAATATTGTTATCCACAGCGGTAGTGAAAATAAAGCATAAAGAAGGTCATTACGTGAAAGCCAAGGCATTGCTAGATAACGGGTCGCAATCTAATTTTGTGTCTGATTCATTAGTTAAAAGATTGAAGCTTGACCTTTGCGATTCGCATATTGAAATAAAGGGCATTAATCAACAAGTGTCTAATGCATTAAAAATAACAGATTTAGAGATAAGTTCTTATTTTGAGTCGTTTACCGCTAAATTACGGTGTGTAGTATTACCCTCCGTTACGCAAAAGGTTCCTAATATAAAGTTAAATAAGGATTTATATAATATACCTAAGAATATTAGATTAGCAGACCCGCAGTTTAATATTCCTTCCGAAATAGATTTGCTGATAAGAGCCGAAAAGTTCTGGGATATGATTTGCGTCGGTCAAATCAAGTTAGGCAACGGTAAACCCGTATTGCAAAAACGTTGCTAGGGTGGATCGTAGCTGGCAGGGTAGCATCACCGCAAAATAATATGAGTGTTTCTTGTAATTTCAGTTGTGGGCAGGAATTAGATGAAACTTTGAGAAAATTTTGGCAAATTGAAAATATTGACGGAGCTCAAAACGTGATATCAGAAGATACATATTGCGAGAAACATTTTAAGGAAACTCATGCTAGAAATTCACAAGGTAGATTTATAATTAAATTGCCTGTAAAGAAAAATATAATTAAAGACATTGGGAATTCAAAGGATATAGCGTTAAAAAGATTCTTGTCTTTAGAAAAAAGATTAGCTAAAGAGCCCGAGTTAAAAGCCGAATACGTTAAGTTCTTAAAAGAATATGAAAATTTAGGACACATGAAGCTTGTAGATGATTCACGAAATAAAGCATCGAGGATTTTTTTGCCGCATCAAGCTGTTATAAAAGAATGTAGTGAAACGACAAAGGTACGCGTTGTATTCGATGCATCTAGCAAAGATAGTAAAGGTATTTCATTAAACGATGCGTTATATAAAGGTCCCACTATACAGTCCGATTTGTTTTCAATAATACTAAAGTTTCGTTGTTTTAAGTATGTTCCAACAGCAGACATAGCTAAGATGTATAGGCAAATATTGATTCATGAAGAACAAACGTGTTTACAAACTATTCTATGGAGAGAAAATTCTTGTGAGCCTATTCAATCTTATGAGCTAATTACGTTAACATATGGGACAAAACCAGCTTCTTTTATAGCAACTAAGTGCGTGCAGCAGCTTGCAGAGTACGAAAAAGAGTATTTTCCGGTAGCGGCTAAAGTTGCTCTAACGGATTTTTATATGGACGATTTGCTAACGGGTGCCAATACTAAGAAAGAAATTTTACAATTAAAAGAACAAATGATTAAATTATTAAAGAAAGGGGGTTTCGATTTACATAAATGGCACAGTAATATTATAGAAGACGAGGAGGATGTTTCTGGACAGAAAAATTTTATTGAATTTGAGAAAGGTCAGGAATCCAAGTTATTAGGCATTAGATGAAACTCAACGGAAGATACATTACGTTTTATGGCCCCAGTATATAATAACAAGGATAGGCGCGTCACTAAGCGTATGATATTAGCTGATATTGCCCGATTGTTTGACCCGTTAGGTTTAGTAGGCCCGGTAATAACCTCCGCAAAAATCTTAATGCAAAATTTATGGACCTGGAGAAGAGAAGCCTTCATTGGCGCACAGTACAATTGGACACGTTGCAATTGCCCACCGTGCTATTAGACACATAAGATTGCCCACCGTTCAATTGGACACAGTTCTTTTGCGCACAGTTCTTTTGCGCACCGTTCGATTGGACACGTTACATTTGCCCACCGTTCAATTGGACACAGTTCTTTCGCGCACAGTTCTTTTGCGCACAGTTCTTTTGCCCACAGTTCTTTTGCGCACATTACTTTTGCCCACATTACTTTTGCCCACGTTACTTTTGCCCACGTTACTTTTGCCCACAATTTTATAAACTCATGTGGAATCCCAGTTTGCGTTCCAAAGTACACGCACAGCTGCACACCCGTCCCCCTTCCTCCCGCCCCCCACCCCGTTACAAACCCATGTGGAACCTCCCTTCGCATGAAAAAGTATATGTGGGCAAAAGTAACGTGGGCAAAAGTAATGTGCGCAAAAGTAATGTGCGCAAAAGTAATGTGGGCAAAAGTAATGTGCGCAAAAGAACTGTGGGCAAAAGAACTGTGCGCAAAAGAACTGTGCGCGAAAGAACTGTGTCCAATTGAACGGTGGGCAAATGTAACGTGTCCAATCGAACGGTGCGCAAAAGAACTGTGTCCAATTGAACGGTGGGCAAAAGTAACGTGTCCAATCGAACGGTGCGCAATCTTATGTGTCTAATAGCACGGTGGGTAATTGCAACGTGTCCAATTGTACTGTGCGCCAATGAGCCACTCCCCCTGGAGAATAGGTTGGGATGACTCCGTGGCAGCTAATATTCAGAACTCTTGGTTGTTATTTAGATCACAATTGTCCGACTTAGAATCTATAAATATACCCAGGTTAGCATTGGATGTTAGTGAAAAGGATAATCTTGTTTTACATGGATTTAGTGATGCGAGCGAGCAGGCTTATGGAGCTTGCATATATATGGTTTGCAAAGGTCTAAACGGAAAAATTACTACCGCCTTGATGTGCTCTAAGTCGAGAGTGTCTCCGTTGAAGGTTTTATCTTTACCAAGATTAGAGTTATGTGGCGTTGTATTATTAATTAGATTGATGAATAAAGTGTTGACTAGTTTGAACGTGAAGGTGCATGGCCAAGTTTATTGGACTGACTCTCAAATTGTATTGGCCTGGATAGGTTCGCCGGCTAAAAGGTGGAATACCTTTGTAGCGAATAGAGTGGGCGAAATACAAAGTAGCTCATCGCCAAGCGAATGGCATTATGTAAAGTCAAAAGACAATCCAGCCGATTTAATCTCACGAGGGGCAACCCCCGAACAATTAAAGAATTCTAATTTATGGTGGGAGGGTCCTAACTGGTTAAAAATAGGAAATAATTTTCAAGAAAAGGAGCGAAGTAAAATTGAAATTGAAATCGATAGTGTACCCAAAGAGCGCAAACGAGCGTTAATCTACTTAAATCGAATACAGGAGCCTATGATAAGATTTGAAAGATTTTCGTCGTTATTAAGGTTATTGCGCGTTACGGCTTATTTGTTAAGGTTTATATATAACCTAAAATGTAAACAACAAAAGCGTAAATTAAAACATTTGTCTGCTGTAGATTTAAAAGAAGCTAGAGACACGTTAGTCAAGTTAATTCAAGCTGAACAGTGGAATAGAGAAATCGAAAGATTAGGAAACAAGCAAGCGTTATGTAAGCAATCAAAGTTAATTAGTCTTAAGCCATACCTAGATAAAAATGGACTGTTACGAGTAGGAGAAAGATTAGAACATTCATACTTACCTGATGAAACCAAGCATCCGTTACTGATTCCTGCTACCCACTATTTCACGAAATTGGTTATCTTAGATCGTCACAGAAGATTGTTCCACGTTGGAATTAACACTACTTTGGCTTCAATTAGAGAAGAATTCTGGATCATATCTGCTAAAACTCAGGTGAAGAAATATTTAAAGAAATGCGTGACATGCAGTAAAGCGCATCCAATTCCGAGACATCAGTTGATGGGTCAGTTACCAGCCGACCGAGTGAAAATCTCCAGACCTTTTTCGAAAGTCGGAATTGATTATTGCGGACTTTTCTTCGTTCGTGACAGAGTAAGACGTAATAGCAAGCAGTACAAGGCTTATGTAGCAATATTCGTGTGCATGGCTACTAAAGCGGTGCACATCGAACTGGTGGAAGACATGACGTCCGAGGCCTTCATCGGATCCTTGAAACGTTTTATAGCTAGGAGGGGATTGCCTTCTGATATATATTCCGACAACGGGCGTAACTTTGTTGGCGCTGAGCGAGAAATACGACAAATGTTTGCAGATACAGAAATGGAGAAGAGGATTCAAGAAGTTATTTCTAAACAAGGAATAGCTTGGCATTTCATTCCCCCCAGAGCCCCTCATTTTGGAGGACTATGGGAGGCCGCGGTGAAAACAATGAAGAATCATCTGAAACGTACAGTCGGGAATGCTGCACTCACCGGCATCGAAATGGCCACCATTTTAACCCAAATTGAGGCAATCATGAACTCAAGGCCATTAACGCCAGTCTCGGACGATCCAAGGGACCTTGAGGCCTTGACACCAGGGCATTTTTTGATTGGAAGCTCAATAGTATCTCTACCAGAAGCGGATGTACAAGAAATTCCGATCAACAGACTATCACGATGGCAGCATGTGGAGCAGATACGGCAGCGTTTTTGGTCCAGATGGTCTAAAGAATATTTAACCACTTGTCAACAACGAATTAAATGGAAAACGGATAATTCGAGCCAGCTCAAACTAGGTCAATTAGTAATGATGAGAGAAGATGATGTCATGCCGTGGACGTGGACTTTGGCTAAAGTACTGGAAGTACATCAAGGAAAGGACGGAGTAGTGAGGACTGTCACTTTGCGGACAGCCAAAGGAGACTATAAGCGGCCTATTGTAAAGCTAGCGCCTATCCCGTGCGAAGATGTAATTGAGTAACGATTCATTTTAAATATTTAGTTTGTAAGCTTTGATTATCATTATTTTGTTTGTTTGCGTTTGTTTATTTTATTGGAGTTTAGGATTATATTCTAATTGTCGTTTTATGTTTGAGTATTGAAATGATTTATGTTGAAAATATGTTCATATTTGTCAAGGGGGGCAGTATGTTAGAGCGGATATCAAGCTATGCTATTTGAGTTTCACTGTCGATTTGTTGGCGGTTGCTAGGCGATTGTACGACAGATGGCGTTAGTGAGGAGGACAGTAGCTAGACGATCTGAGCGCGTAAACCAGTAAGCATCTCTTGTAGCAGCTCGTAATAAAGTTCTTTGTTCACATTAAATGTTGAGATAATTATTCAACGACAATATCGGAGCGAGTTAGAATCAAGTAGGCTCGCTTATAGCAGCAAATACGAATCCAGTCGTATTAACACTATTACTCTTTTTATAATCTTTTAATTTCGGTATTTATATTAATATAATTATACACATTATATTATTTTTTTAAAATATAAAATATTTAATTTATAACTTGTAATTGTTTAAGAATTTATGTATAATTATATTTTTAATATTAAAATACATTTTATAAAATAGATTATTCATTTGGATGGTACTCAGGCACGTCCGCTAAAAATTGCTCAATTCAACAATGGTAACATGCCGTATGAGTTATTAATAAAATTCAATAGTCAATTTCAAATCTTGGAAAATTTGAACCAATGGAAATATTAAATACCACACCTGAAAAAATTGAATTGTCTGAAGTTTTAAATGCTACAAAAAATCGCATTAGTGAGTATTCTTTATATAATTTCTTTTCTTTTTTTATCAATATAATATTATAATATAAATATAATATAATAATATAAATATTTTTTATATAATTTCTTAATCCATATACTTTTTTTAATTAATACGTTATTAGAATTTGAAATAAATATAGTGTTAGAGTAGTAAATCTATGTGTGCTCGTATTCATGCTTTAAAAGACTAATTTATTTTATGGTTGTTACCAATCTAGTTATATATTATACTTTCTGTTCTTCTCGCTAGCAAGTCACGCGAGTGCAAGATTAAGAGCACGTTCTAGCCTTTGTTCATTCACTTTTCAAATAATTATGCTTAATACGGACAGTGCCGAATAATAAATATACGCGTAATAATAATAACTGTGAGTGTTATTCTCAACCTGCAGTTTTCCCAACAGGTTATGGGCCCAGTCGAGTTTTGCTAATTACACGCGTAAAGAATAAAGAAATGGCGTCCGCGAGTGGTCTTTCCAATATCGAAAAATTAACGGAAAGTAATTACGAGCTATGGAAAGTACAAATGAAAAGTATACTCGTATACAATGATTTGTGGCAATATGTTGATGGCACAGAAATTAAGTCGCCAGAAAATGCTCACGACTGGATAAAGAAGGACTCGAAGGCTCTAGCGCTAATAAATTTGAGCATTTCACACAGCCAGCTGAATCATGTGAAAAAGGCTGAGACGGCAAAAGGAGCATGGGATTGCCTCAAAGGAATTTTCGAATCCAAAGGTCCTGTGAGAAAGGCAATTCTATATAAGCAGTTATTGAGGATGGAAATGAAGTCGAATTTATCAATCGCGCAACATGTGAACGAATTTACGAACAAGGCAGGACAGTTAGAGGAGGCAGGCATTGAAATTCCAGAAGAACTGCTATCCGTAATGCTGTTAAATTCATTACCGCAAGAGTATGAAAATTTTAGTATAGCTATGGAATCACGTGACGAGATACCAACGCTTGAAATACTAAAGGCAAAACTTAAGGAAGAGGAGGCAAGGCAAAACGATAGAGATGCAAAAACGTGCGACAACGACAAGAAGAGCGACGCGTTATTGGTGAGAGGGAGCTCCAATCGCGGGAGACAACCGCGCATGAACTCACGCGTAAATATGAGAGATGGCAGTACTAAGGCAGGTACACAAAGATTTGACGGAAAATGTTTTAACTGCGATAAAATCGGGCATAAGAGTCGCGATTGCCGCGCAAAGCAAAAACAAAATAAATCAAGCAATACGGATAACGCTCTAACTGCGATTGCATGTAATGCGGAACTAACCACAAAATCGGAAGTATGGTGCCTCGATAATGGTGCGACCAGGCATATGTGCAATAACAAACGAAAATTTGATATTATTAATAAAGACGAACAATCGAAGGTATTTACAGCTGGTAAAATTCTATCGAAGAGTCGATCGGATCAGGTAATATAAATCTACAGTTGAGAACAAATCGATCCAGAAATAAATCGGTAAAAATGCAAAATGCATTATGTGTACCGGGACTAAGAAATAATTTATTATCGGTGTCAAGAATTACAGATAAAGGATATTCGGTAACGTTTAAGAAGAAACGAGCGTTCATAAACAAGGAAAATGGTTCCACAATTTTGACAGCCACAAAACGAAATGAACTGTATGTTGTCGATGAGAAGATAGATCGAGCTATGTCGGCAGAGAGCGAGCAAGGTAAAAATGTGTTGAAATGGCATCAAAGGTATGGACATATAAATATTAATGATCTTAAGAAAATGAGAGCAGAAGGAATGATAGAAGGCATGAATTTTACAACTAACCTAAATCAACTTGATTGTGAGGTATGTGCCAAATGTAAAATACACATCCAACCATTTAAAAATTCCACTTATCGCGAGAAAGACGTGCTGGGATTAGTTCATTCGGATATTTGCGGTCCCATAAGTACCCAATCTTTTGGTGGCGCTAAATACTTCGTGACTTTTATAGATAGTTGCACGGGCTACACCGAAACTACAATGTTGAAGAATCGATCGGACGTTCTTGAAGCATTTAAAAATTATAAGCTAAAAGTCGAAAAACAAACTGGTCAACGAATTAAGAAGCTACGAACGGATAACGGAAAGGAATATCTGTCAAACGATTTCAAGAATTTTTTGAAAAGTGAAGGAATTTTGCATCAACTACTGAGTGTTGAGTATACGCCACAACAAAACGGGATTGCAGAGCGCAAAAATCGCACACTTGTTGAGATGGCAAGGTGTATATTGCTACAAGGTAACCTCCCTCAATCCTTATGGGCAGAAGCTATAAATGCGGCAACATATATTCGAAATAGATGTGCAACGAAAACGTTGAATGGTAAAACGCCCTTCGAAGCTTGGTCGGAACGCAAACCCTACGTTGGATTTTTTAAGGTTATAGGATCCAAAGCAATTGTATTAGACAAAACACGAAGACGTGGAAAATTTCAACCGAAAGGTGATGAATACGTTCTAGTCGGATACTCGGAAGAATCCAAAGCATATCGCCTTTGGAAACCAGGAACAAGAACTGTAATCAAGGCACGAGATGTAAGGTTCTTTGAGAAAGAAGATTTGATCAACATATCAGCAGAAGATCTTTTGATTATACCAGAGGATACAGAAACAAATACAATTAACACATTATTGGAGCAATGAGAATCTCAAGAGGAAGAAGAGAAACATCAAGAATATGAGGAAGAAAATAGTGAAAATAGAAATCTAAAAGAATCAGAAATTAGACACATTACAAGACACATTTAACGAAGAGGATAGTGAAATTCGCCGTGGACGAGGACGTCCAAAACTATTGAAGACAGATCAGCCAGGTAGACCAAGGAAGATATATCAAAAAGGCAATACAAAGATTCCAGATCCTGAAACTGTTCCAGACGCATTAAGTGGTAATAACAGTGAAGCCTGACAAGCCGCCATGGATAGTGAGTATAAAAATTTAGTAGAAAATAAGACTTGGATATTGGTATCTAAACCGGAAAATAAAAAGATCTTATCAAATCGTTGGGTCTTTAAAACTAAAATTAACCAAAAAGGCGAAGTCGAGAAATTTAAGGCTAGGTTGGTCGTACGGGGACACACGCAACGAGAAGGAGTGGACTACGAAGAAACGTTTGCACCGGTTTCCAAATATGAAACCATCAGAACTTTTCTTGCAGCATCTGTAAATGAAGAAATGCATGTCCATAGCAAGGTTTAACATGGAGGATGCGAAGACAGTATTAACGCCTATAGATGCAAATACAAAAATTACGAAGGAAATGAGCCCGAGATCTGAAGAGGAAAGAACAAAAATGAAAAACCGACCATATAGGGAGCTAGTGGGCGGACTAACGTACTTAGCAAACGCAACACGTCCAGACATAGCTTTCGCAACTAGTACCTTGAGTCGATTTTGTACCGATCCAGGAGAAATGCATTGGTATTTGGCAAAACGCTCTCACAGCTTATACCGACTCGGATTGGGCAGGAGATCCTGAAGACAGAAAATCATGTACCGGAAATATCATCATACTAGCTAATGGTCCAGTTAGTTGGAAGTCTAAAAAAACAGGCTTCAGTGGCTTTATCAACGATGGAAGCAGAGTATGCTGCGCTTGCAGAACTGTCACGTGAAATAATATATGTAAAAAGACTTAACATATATGGGTTTTGAACAATTTGTAAAAGATTCAATTAGCGTATGGTGCGACAATCAGAGTGCTATTGAATTATCTAAAAATGCTGTATTTCACAAACGGAGCAAACACATCGATATTAGCTTCCATTTTACTACGGAACTTGTAGAAAAGAAAGTAATAACCATTCAATATCTGAGGACAGAGCTAATGATTGCAGATATCTTAACCAAATCTTTATCCAAAGATAAACATTTTAAATATATTTCTATGTTACAATTAGAATAAAAAGGAGAGGAATACATATAATAGTATTACACACATCGATAGAGGGGGTGTTAGAGTAGTAAATCTATGTGTGTTCGTATTCATGCTTTAAAAGACTAATTTATTTTATGGTTGTTACCAATCTAGTTATATATTATACTTTCTGTTCTTCTCGCTAGCAAGTCACGCGAGTGCAAGATTAAGAGCACGTTCTAGCCTTTGTTCATTCACTTTTCAAATAATTATACTTAATACGGACAGTGCCGAATAATAAATATACGCGTAATAATAATAACTGTGAGTGTTATTCTCAACCTGCAGTTTCCCAACATATAGTACAATAAATATTTTTTCTTATATCAATTGTTTACATATTAAGCATTCAAATTTTAAGTTGTTCAAAATTATTTTTTAAACTATTCTTCCACAAACTTCAATTATTTGGTGTTTTTAAATTTTGAATAATTGAAATCTATTTAAAAAATATGGTTTTAAAAAATTGAATAAATGAAAATGATTGATATTTAGATGATATCAGAAAAAAATTTATTCGTTATAAGTGATTCAGATATTAAGTGTTCCACGCAAATTTGATTTTGAATTATTAAAAATTTAAAACATAGATAATATGTTCTATTATTATTTAATACAATTATGCGAAATACTTATTAAAATTTTAAAAGAAGCGCTCTACAAATGACAACGGTTATGTAGTAATAATGGACTATCTTTCCTCATCACGGACTAATACTTACGTAAATTGGTGAATCTTTCTTAATTAATTTCTCATTAATTGTTGTAAAAATCATAAAATGATGGAAAATTCTTCTTTTTTCTGTTTAACTTCTTCTGTTTACACGAGAGATAATATAGTTATTATTGGATACCCTGCACATACACATACACACACACACACACACACACACACACACACACACACACAATAAAGTTATTTATATTAAAACACTATGAAATAAACTATGATTATGATTATTATAATTATAAAAATTAAATTACAATGTTTTTAACATAAAGGTAGCTATAATTAGGAAATGACTTATTTCAGGACTTATATAACTTTTTTCCTTCTTTTTGGGTCCCGAATCACTTTTCGAAGTATTGCGGGCAATTTTTCGGACACCCTATATATAGTATACGCGTATATATATAAAATCAGAAATTTATTAAGAAGTAATAACATGATTATTGATAATATAATATAAAATATTATTTATATCTTTTTTAGAATTTTATTGTATTTATTTAAAATAGCACAATATATTTTATATATAATTATTATTATTTTTGTTAATATATATTCGTCAAATATTTTTAGTGTTGAGAGGATACGTAAAGACAAATTTTGCTGAAATATATAACAATAACATGAACAAAATTATTGGATGTGGTGCAATAACTGATGGCACATACAAACTGGAAGTTCACATAATAAATTTTAGTAACGATGATTACTTTCTACTTGATATCAAAAATGGTGATCATGTAGAAATCATTGGCATTAAGCAAACTACAGGTAATAAACTAAACCATTAAATTTTTACTTATTTTATCCTTATAATTGTTTAAATATTACAAAATCAATTTATATAAAAAAGTAAGATCCATTTTAAGAGCTTTATTTAAAAAAAATGAAATTTTTAATCTTCAAATCTCTGAAATATAAAACTTTTACTTATTAAAGTTATAAATTTTTACTTATAAAAAATAAATATAATACGTAATTAACATCTCAAAATCATTCAATTTTTTTTATATGTAATAACCATATAACATAATTTTTTACAAATTAGAAACTCAAGTATATAAATTAATAGATACCTCATGCTATATAGTATATTACAATAAATAAAAATATTTTTAATAAATAATTACAATTTTGTAATATTATATATATATATATATACATATATATATATATTTATTTATATTTATTTATACTATTTATATTTATTTATTAATATTTTTATACTTTTTAATTATACCGTCGTATTTAATTGTTAATAATATGGAAGATATAAAAAATATTGCTGGACATATGCCATTATTAACATTGAGAAATGGTACAAAAAATTTAAAAAGAAAAATAGAAGAGATAATTTCATCTAATCAGGTATAATTATTATAAATAATATTAAAACTATTAGTTTTTAATAAAACTTATTAAAGAGAGTGGTGAAACTCTCAAAGTTTCACTCTAAATTTTTAGTCTTACAGTTAATAACATTCGTAATTTTAAATTATTTTTTGATAAAAATTGTAAAAAAAGGATTATAGTTTCTAAAGTAAAGTGGGAATAGATTAAAAATAAATATCAATATATTTTTCACTATTTGAAAGAAAATGTTTAATCAAATATTCTTCTATTCTTGAATAGACAATATTGTTAACTCTTATAAAAATGTATAAGTTAATATTTATAAGGATAGTAATAAGTCAGCTATATATACAGACGTATCAAGGATGGCTTTTTCTAAACTTTAATTAATTTAATCGTCAATTAATTGCTTTGTGATCAAACAGACACAAACACTTTGTATTGACAGAATACATATTTTTTAACCATTTTTTTCAATTAGTGAAACGCATTATTTTGATACCTCTATATAATTATGATATAATTACATAATTATAATTATATAGTACACACACACATATATAAAATTAATTTATATATTTTTTTATTGGATCAGAATAAGAGGAATCTAACTTCCACATAATGTCATAGTTATTGTTACTTTACCTTATCTTCTCAACAAAAAATTGATAAAAATTTTTTTTTGTGATATTATACTTGTGATTTTTTTAATGTAATATTACTTTACATAATTCGAACTTTTAATAATATAGATTTATTATATTTCTTATATTAGTATGAAATTAGTATAGAATTAGTATAAAATTATTATTTAATATTATTACAAAAAATAGTGTTTGTCGGAGCTAAAAACAGCGTGTGGTAATTAAATTTAAAATACGGTTATTATTTTCATTACTTATCCATTTGACGAAACTTTTTTATGTATATTCAAAAATGTGTTTTTTCTATCTAATAACTTTTTGTAATCTATAATATTATATAATCTATAATATATATAAAATAAAAATATTAAATATTTTTGTATTAATAAAAATATTTTAAATTATTTCCGTTACACACTGCATTTTATCAGTAAATAAAATGTAAAATTTTCCAATATTAAAATTTATATTTGTAAGAAATTTTTATATATTCCCTGAACAAATTATTATTATTATTACTTTAACAAAATTGTTTTTTTCACATTTAATAAATAAAAAATTAAATATGAATTTCTTTATATACATAATTTTTAACAAATTTGTTATTTCGTTGATTACCAAGATAAATTTTTAATGCTTGCCAAGAACGAACTCGCGAAAAAGCAACATAAAGTTGTCCATGATTAAAAACATCTTTGCGAAGATCTAATCCAATTCTATCAAACGTCTGTCCTTGTGATTTATTAATCGTCATGGCAAAAGCTAATTTTATTGGAAATTGTCTCCTAGAAAAAGTAAATGGAAATACATTTTCGCAATATAACGTTATATGATTCAAAAAAACAATGTCTCCTATTTTGTCACTTGTTAAAATCTTACATTTTAATAAATGATCTTTAAGCTCTATAATCATTAATCTAGTGCCATTACAAAGACCTTCATTGATACTTAAATTTCTAATTAACATAATAATACAATTTGGTCTTAAACGCAATTCATGAGGAGAAAGAGACGATGGAGATAAACTATTTAAATATTCTGGTAACAATGCTTCACTCATGTCACCATTGTCATTATTCACGACAGTATCTACACTTGTATAAATTCGTTCTTTATTTATATCTAATAATTCCACAACTTTCTTATTAATTTCATCTACATCAATATTTCTTGCAGAAAGTATGGCACATTTAGACATTTTAACAAATTCTTTTTTTCTTATTAAATCACCATATATATCTTCCACAATATCAGCGTTAATAGATGCTATATAACATTCAGGAATTTGTATATTATTATTAAGATCATTTAATGTACCATCTCCAACATTCAATAAAAACTTTACAAATTCAATTTCTTCTGGAAGAACTCATATTTTGTATTAAAAAGAATTTTACGAAATGTTTCCAAAGAGAACTAAACTTAATAGAAAGATTTACCTTCGAGTAGCATGTACTTTAATAGGCAAAAGTTGTCTAAAATCACCACCTAATAAAACAATTTTTCCACTGAAAGGAATATCATTATTCATAATATCACGCAATGTTCGGTCCATTATTTCTAAAGCATATCGTGGTGCCATTGGTGCTTCATCCCAAATAAAAATATCAATTTCTTTTAAATATTGAGCTTCTTTTGATTGGATTTTAATAGTTGATGATGAATCAGCAAATAATGGAACTGGTAATCCAAATATCTTATGGACTGTTTTTCCAAAAGGTAATAATGTAGCTGCAATACCTGTAAATGCCACTGTACATACACGTTTATTTTTAATTTTAGCTAAATAATAGATAGTTGTGTATATATATGTTTTACCTGATCCACCTGGACCATCAATATAAAAACAATTATTAGAGATAATATTATTTTCTAATTCATTTAATATAAGATCGACGATCTCTTTCTGCTTATTATTTAATTGTTTATATTGTTTGGTACCTATTTCCATAGCTTCTTCAAATGCCATGCAATCCTCTTCTTCTTCATTTTCTGTTAATTGTTCCATTTGTGGAAAATCAACAAAACTTACCTTCACCACGAAGCATACTATTAATTTGTACATATGCTTTTTTTTGTCCCTGTAACGTACCAAAATATCGAATATAATCCTCAGACATTGCTATTTTAAAGTTTTCCCACAACTCTTCAGGATGTAATGGTTGACAATGTAATAATATACGTACAAATAATCTACGAAGTTGTCGTGGCATCATCCATCCAACAGCTTCATTTATAGCTCTTTTCCATTCATCATCATCTTCAATCAAACCTAAAGCTAAACATGCTGCTGAAAATGATTGACAAACTTCTCCATTTACAGTTCTTAAATCGTTAAAACTTGTGGCCCCTTTTACTGTGAGTAACAATAATCGTAAATGAAATAATTCTATTTGTGTTGGACTAACGGAATACATTCGTCCTATACAATTATAATGACTTTTACGTTTGACCCAACGTGATACATTTTTACCATTAACTTTCTCTTTTTTAAATGTATAATAACTTGGAATTTCTATATACAAATACTGTTTTGCTTCTTCATCGCGTAAGTTTAATGAAAAATAATCTATTAACATAGTAACTTGATCTAAAGCACAAGTCATTGCATTGTCAATGTTTTCATTTTCAATTATAATATTTTGCTCATTAGGAAGATGAACTGGTAAACGTATTATAGCGTGACTTTTATCTTGTAGTTTTTTACCAAGAATACGCCAGCTAGCTTCAACAGATCCAACATAACGAGCTTCAATATAATTATGTATCTCATCATGATCAATAACAACACTTTCTGTTATTGGTTCAATAGTTATAGCAGCAACATCATGTCCTTTATAAATATATTTATATAGATATTTAACTGATTTAATACTTGAAACTACTTCAACATTTATATGACTATTAAATATAATTGATAAAGTAGGACAATATGGAACAACATAACGATTATCAACTACATATCCACCAGGACGTTCAAAATTTCTTCCATTATTTCGTCGACGATAATAAGGATAAGCATCTTCATCCATTCTAGTTTCTTCGAGAAAAGGTTTCGGATAATGTTTCGAACAACGTCCATCTACTAAACACCAATCGCTACAAGGTCCATGAATCATGTCTCATAACTATATCATGTAAGATTTGATTTTCACATGGATCAGGAATTTCGGCAGAAATAAATTTATCAACGATCTGCGGAGTTGTTATTTTAAAATTATATTTTAATGTAATCAGTATATGAACATGTGGCAACCCACGTTTTTGAAATTCAATAACGTATACAAACGCTGCTACTTCACCAAAAAACTTTTGCTTAACAATCAAATCAATTAAATAATCCTTTTTAATGTTAAAAACACGAGCACATATGTCAGGTCTATCACAAGCTTGTTGACCGGGTAAAAGATTTTCCTCAATTTCACGCCATTTTGGATTGCAAGTCATGGTAATGAAAAGATCTGGTTTACCAAATTTACTAACAATTGCCATTGCATCTTGATAATTTTGCAACATATTACCTGGCGATCCAATAAATGTGGAAGGAAGTATGACCATTTTTCCAATACGCCCATTTAAGTTATTCGCTGTAATTTGTAAATAATCTCTTAAACCTTGATATGTTTCACTACGTAATTCTTTTTGATGATTTTTACAATAATCAATTCTATCTTTTTCAATTTTTACATAACTGTCTACAAGCCACTGCTGAAATAAACGACGTCCTAATAAAAAACCATTAAATTCATCGCGAATAGATATACGGTATTTAATATATTGTCCTCTAGTTATTCGTCTATTACTATTTAATTTTTTTAAATCACGATGCCATCCTTGAGTGTCGTGTGGATAAAATAAAGGATATACCCATGGTTCAACATTGGGATCCATAATACTAACTTTTTGTAAACTTTTAATATTTTTATTACATATAATAACGTATGAGTCTGGAATTTCTCCATCAGCAGTTGTATAAAAAACAGCAGCAACTTCATTAGTTCTTTGAGCATTGTATCGACGTCGATCCATATTTGGTCTGAAAGTAAACGATAATTGTAATTCCGGTAATAATTCACCAGATTCCATTTCTAAACGTCGTTGCTTTTCTAATTCTTCACCCATCATTTGATAAGACTGAGCAAATACATTAAATTCCCGCATTATTTGTTCAAGGTTTTGTACAATTTCAAAATCTATGTATGAATTTTGATTAAGACGATGATTTATTGCTTCATTTGAATCTACGATAAAAAGTTGGCCATAAGTAGGACTTTCGTTTTGTGCAGCATATAATGCTTTATTAATTTGATAATAAATCTGTCCTTGTATTTTAAAACAATATGGACCAGGTCGTCTACCTTGAAAGTTAATTAAATTAGCGTTAAATGAGGCAAATGAAAATGAACTGTTATAACTACGAATATTTTGAAAAAAATTATTAGATTTTATGTGACTACCATCAAATAAACTACGGATGAATTGAGGAAATTCAGGCAAAGGTTGCACAGATACTGCACCATGATTACAACAATCATGAAATGAATGTCCTCTATTAGAAACTTTTTCAGCTGCAAAGTGTTTTGCATTACAATGAATACAATACACATCCATAGAACCAATATAATATTCAATTACATCAGTAAGTGATAGTGTACTAATATTATTTAAACGAGGTTGTTTTTTCTGCCGTGATCGATAACGAGTTTGATATTCTACAGATGATTGTAATGTTGATCTAACACTTAAAGGATTTTCTTCAATTTCCCAATCTAATTCTATTACACGATTATTATTTGATGTACCAGCAATACAAATAGTTTGTTGATTTGACTTTTTTGAAGAATTTTCAACTAATTTGTTATTTTCACGACGGCGTCGTTGATTCTCCCTTCTTTTTTCTCGATGTCGTTGTAAAAATTCTTTTCTTTCTTCTAAAGTACGTACAATTTTACGTCTTGTCATTTTATAAGAATTTTCTATATTAATATACTATATATGAGATCTTAAATATATACACGTAATGTTATTAATAAATATTAATAAAGAGAAAATAATTTATACAAAAAATTTTTACTATTGAAATATCTTTTACTATTTAAATAATCTACATACTATTATTATATTAATAATATATTATTATTATTAGGAATCTGAGAAATGGCGATCGTTGGGGTGACAGGTGTGGAGGTGTGGGCCGAGAGGAGAAAGAAAAGAGGATGGTTGGAGGAGGAGATGGAAGCTGAAAGTTGAGGAGGAGGTGGAGTTAGACTGGGGAATTGGAAGGATGTGGAGGCAGAGATGGAGAGAGAAAGGTCAGGGAGTTTTTTGAAAGAGAAAAGCTGACGGAAAAAGTGCTGAGTTGGATATGACGGATGGAAGGAGAGGCGGGAAGAGTGATGGAAAGGGAGAGTGAAGATGGCGTTGGAGGCAGAAGGAAGGAGCGAGAAGAACGGCAAAGACGGAGAGTGGAGATGGCGCCAGAGGCTGGAGGTAGAAAGCGAGCGGCAGATAGATGGCTCTAGGGATGAGAAAAATGAAGCAGGGGATAGCAAGATCGATGCGTAGATCGATTGAGGGGAGATATAGTGGACGGAATGGACAGTGACATAGTGAGAAATGGATAGGAAGAAGGAAGGTGGAGAGTTGGTGGAGGAGTTTCGAGACAAGAGAGATAAAGGAAAGGAAAAGAGGAAGAAGGAGAGGAATGGATGCGAGGGAAGAAGAGAGATAGGACGGAGGAAGCATAAACAGGAGAAGGAGGGAAGAGAGACTGATGGATGGATAGAGAAAAGGCAAGAAAGGAAGTATGGTGTGGACGAAGAAGGGACAGGAGGCAGGAGGGAGAAAAAGGGGGAGGGGGAGGGAGAACAAGGAGGGGAGGGTGAGGGAATGTAGTTTGTAAAGGTCGCACAAGGGCCAGGCCGGGGAGGATAAAAGTTTATTGGTTGTAAGGGGTTCGGGTACACTCCCCGAAAAAGCGCCATTGTGGAGATTGGTTGTAAGGGTTTGGGTACGTTCCTTAAAAACGCCCTTTAAAACCCCTTTGGGGTAAATAAAGTACCTTATCTATCTATCTATATTATTATTATTATTATTTTATTATTTAAATATTATTATTACTTATAAATTATTATTATTATTAGATTAAATTCAATTTAAAATAAAAATTAATATTCTCTTTAGGAATGGAGTCTGACGAATTATTATCGGAGTTACAATTATTATTTACTTTAAGACCAAATATGGATCGACGTCGATACAACGCTTAAAGAATTAATAAAGTTGCTTCTGTTTTTCTCACTTTAAATAAATTAGCTTACATAAATAAGTTAATTATTATGGTTATTATAGTTATTGTTAAAATTATTATTTTGTTATCATCATTATCATCATCTTCATTATCATTATTATCATTCTTGTTATCGTCAATATTATAATAGTTTATATCATCAGTATCATCATTTATATATCATTCATATCATCGATTATCATCAATATCATAATTATTATTAATAATAATATCAATACTTCTAAATAACATTATTTATTTATTAATTACACATACATAAAAAAATAAAATAAATTACAATATATAATAATTAATACCACTGTAATAAAATTAAATAATAATTAAATTTTTATAAATACAATATAATGAAATATATTATAATACAATAAAATTAAAATATAATTAAATATAAAATACTAATTGTAATTAAATTAAAATAACATAATATAAAAAGTTCTCAAATAATTTTTTTCTTCACTCTTCCTTCTTCCCTTCCCCTTTTTCTACTATTTATTTTGTCACTTTTTATAACGACTTTCCTGAAACAAAAGAAATAAATATTAATAATATTTTAAAAAATAATATATAAAAAATTATACAAATAATACATACATACATACATACATATGTATAATTTATATATACATATCCATATGTATACAGGGTGTTTTTTATCTTGAGACATTGAAATATCTCGTAAAGTTTAAAAGATACGAAAAAATGTTTCAGACAAAAATTGTATGGTTTCAAGGGGGACATAAGACGGTATCATTAGTTTGACCTTAAAGAGTCACCTGAAGGTCACGTGAAGCTCATCACCAACTTATTAATTGGGATACCCTATATGCTTTTACATATTCTTATAGCTCATCTCGAGAACTTTCCAAAACAGTATAATTAAGTACATTTTCGTTAAGTACTTTTTGAGTTATGAGGCTTGAAATAATTTCTTAATTTTACATAACTCGTAAAATATCTTGTAAAATATTCATTTTTCGATTATCTTACCTTAATACTTTTATGTACAAAATAATGAGAGGAATCAATTGGTGTAAAGAAAACACATAGTTGTTTTGAAGAAAAAATATGGAATTGTTAATTGCAAATTACATATTTCTTCTTCAAAACAACTATGTGTTTTCTTTACACCAATTGATTCCTCTCATTAATTTGTACATAAAAGTATTAAGGTAAGATAATCGAAAAATGAATATTTTACAAGATATTTTACGAGTTATGTAAAATTAAGAAATTATTTCAAGCCTCATAACTCAAAAAGTACTTAACGAAAATGTACTTAATTATACTGTTTTGGAAAGTTCTCGAGATGAGCTACAAGAATATGTAAAAGCATATAGGGTATCCCATTTAAGAAGTTGGTGGTGAGCTTCACGTGACCTTCAGGTGACTTTTTAAGGTCAAACTAATGACAATATCTTATGTCGCCCTTGAAACCATACAACTTTTGTCTGAAACATTTTTTCGTATTTTTTAGACTTTACGAGATATTTCGAATTCTCAAGATAAAAAACACCCTGTATATAAATTATATTATATATATATATATATATATATATATATATATATATATATATGTATATATATTTAAATTGTATTATATTAATATATAATTTTATATAAATAATTTTATAGACCTTATTGTTAATATTATATTATATATATTTAAATTGTATTATATTAATATATAATTTTATATAAATAATTTTATAGACCTTATTGTTAATATTATATTAATAAGATCTTAATCATAAATCTTTTCTTGTAACGTAAACTTATGAAAAGTTAACGAATTCTATATTTGTGTCAATAAAATTTTTCACTAATCACGAGTTCATGCTAGAGAAAAAGATTTATCATTGAACTCTAAGTAGCGAAAAGATCATACCACTTGTATCATATTTATATTTACAATTATATTTACAATGTATATAGAATATAAACTATATTGTAGTGTATTTAATTATGTATATATATACTTATATATATATATACATATACAGGGTGACCCATTTTAATATTAGAATCAATAACTCGAAAACTAAGCCCAGCAAACAAAAATGTTTCAACAAAAGTTGTAGGTTTCGATCATAAGATCACTAATTTTTTTAAATGGAACACCCTATATATTTTTGCACATTCTTGTAGCTTATCTCGAGAGCTTTCCAAAACACTAATTAACTACCTTTTCGTTAAGTATATATATTTTACAAATATTTTGTAAAAATAAATATGGAATTGTTAATTGCAAATTAATATTTTTTCTTCAAAACAACTATGTTTTTTTACACCAATTGATTCCTCTCATTATTTTGTACGTAAAAGTATTAAGGTAAGATAATCGAAAAATGATATATATATATATATATATATATTTATATAAAATTAAATATATATATTATAATATAGATTATACACCTTATTTTTATTAATTTGGCTGCCTAATATTATATATATATATATATATTTATATATAATTAAATATATAAATTATAATATAGATTATATTATTTTTATTAATAGTTAAAATACATTAATAATTTTAAACCTTCTCTCCCTACATTATTACATATATACTTGTTAACCATTAGTGTGTATGCAAGATAATACATCGTATAATACATTGACTTATTAAAAAATAACAAGAATTGTACGTATCTTTATACAGTTACATATATATAACTATGTTCATTAAATTTTTATTAACATAATAAATAATAAATACTTCATAAATATTTTCTACTATAATTCTTGCTATTTTTCAGCTAAATTATTTATAAATATATATGTATTATCTTTACTTATACTTTATCTTATATATATATATATATATATATATATACAGGGTAGGCCATTTTAATCTTCGGACGTAAATATCTCGTATAGTAAGCAAGATGGAAAAAAATGTTTCAAACAAAAGTTTTTTGACTATGAGGGTGACATAGGTCAATTGGTGTAAAGAAAACACATAATTGTTTCAAAAGAAAAAATGTAATTTGCAATTAACAATTACATTTTTTTTTCGAAACAATTATGTGTTTTCTTTACACCAATTGATTCCTCTCATTATTTTGTACATAAAAGTATTAAGGTAAGATAATCGAAAAATGAATATTTTACAAGATATTTTACGGTTTATGTAAAATTAAGAAATTATTTCAAGCCTCATAACTCAAAAAGTACTTAACGAAAAGGTACTTAATTATAATGTTTTGGAAAGCTCTTGAGATAAGCTACAAGAATATGCAATGAAAAATAATAGGTTCCATTTAAGAAATTGAAGGTGACCTTTATGTGACCTTCAAATGATTACACAAGGTCAAATAAATGACACCATCTTATGTCCCCCTCATAGTCAAAAACTTTTGTTTTAAACATTTTTTTCCATCTTGCTTACTATACGAGATATTTACGTCCGAAGATTAAAATGGCCTACCCTGTATATATATATATATATATATATATATATATATATATATATATATACACACAATAATTATTATTTAAGAACATATTCACTATAATGCAAATAGAATTCAACATTCTTAATCTAATTTAAATTTTGCAAGAAAAATTGCTAATAAAAAAATTTGTATAAAAAAGTGATTATTCATTTTCTGGATTATTATTGTTTGCGCAAAATAATTTTCGTAACATAAAACTTTAAAAATAACGATTCTTTGAAAACTAAAGAATTATATATAGGAAATGTTTATAAAATATATATTGTTTGTTTTATTGACAAAAATTTAGTGAGTATATTTAATATATTTTGAATATTTTTTAAATATTTTTTAAGTATAACCTATACACAATTCTTATTAGTTTTTTTCAATAAACTAAACTATTTAAAAAAATATATATATATTACATATATAAGTTATCTTGTATATGCAATAATCTAAAAAATGTATAGGCACTTTTTTATACAAGCTTCTTTATAAACAAACTCTTCTTGCAATATTTAAATTAAATTAATAAATTTAAATCTATCCACATTAGTACATTATTATGGTATATATAAGATAAAGTTTAATACATATTTTTATAAATAACATATTGTAATGATTTAAAAATATACGTACTAACTTAAATAGAATTCAACATTATTAATCTAATTTAAATATTACAGGAAAAGTTTACTTATACAAAAGCTTATATAAAGGAATAGCTATATATTTCCTGGATAACAAGCTTGTTGTACAAGCTTCTTTATAAGCAAACTCTTCCTGCAATATTTAAATTAGATTAGTAATGTTGAATGCTATTCGCATTAGTACATATACTCTTAAATCATTACTACGCAATAGAATTCAACATTATTAATCTAATTTAAATATTACAGGAAGAGTTTACTTATACAAAAGCTTATATAAAGGAATAGCTATATATTTCCTGGATAACAAGCTTATTGTAGAAGTTTCTTTATAAGCAAACTCTTCCTGCAATATTTAACCCTGATAAGGGTTCAGTCACACTTCCCGAGAATCCCGTACCGGTCACACTGGGTGAAATACACCCCAGCGTGTTTGCACGTGTATAAAAAATTGTAGGTGACCTTAAAAAAAAAAATATCCTGTTGTAGTTTAAGTCTTCCTTAAAAAGACTGTATAGGTTTGATTTGCAAAAAATTAATTTAACATGGGTAAAAAAATTGTTGAAAAAAAAGTCGGAAAAGTGACTTTTTTTACAAAACCTTTTTTACCTGTAGATGGCGGCACAAGGCCCATTTCCATTGGTTTACCGTAGGTACCGCCCGGCCACGCGTCGTAGATACCGCCCGAGAGAGTTCTCGTAGGTACCGCCCGGCCACGCGTCGTAGATACCGACCGAGAGCGTTCTCGTAGGTACCGCCCGGCCACGCGTCGTAGATACCGCCCGAGAGTGGTCTCGTAGATGCCGCCCGGCTAAGCGTCGTAGGTACCGCCGAGAGCGGACTTGGTGCGTGGTGAGTCGCGCCGAGGCCGTAGGTGCCGCCCGAGATCCGTCTCGTAGGTACCGCCCGGCTTGGAGTCGTAGATAACGCCCGAGAGCATTCTCGTAGGTACCGCCCGGCCACGCGTCGTAGATACCGCCCGAGAGCATTCTCGTAGGTACCGCCCGGCCACGCGTCGTAGATACCGCCCGAGAGCGTTCTCGTAGGTACCGCCCGGCCACGCGTCGTAGATACCGCCCGAGAGCGTTCTCGTAGGTACCGCCCGGGCAGGCTTCGTAGATACCGCCCGAGAGCGTTCTCGTAGGTACCGCCCGGGCAGGCTTCGTAGATACCGCCCGAGAGCATTCTCGTAGGTACCGCCCGGGCAGGCGTCGTAGATACCGCCCGAGAGCATTCTCAGACCCCCCCCCTCTAGATACCGCCCGAAGCGTTCTCGTAGGTACCGCCCGGCCACGCGTCGTAGATACCGCCCGAGAGCGTTCTCGTAGGTACCGCCCGGCCACGCGTCGTAGATACCGCCCGAGAGCGTTCTCGTAGGTACCGCCCGGCCAGGCTTCGTAGATAACGCCCGAGAGCGTTCTCGTAGGTACCGCCCGGCCACGCGTCGTAGATACCGCCCGAGAGCATTCTCGTAGGTACCGCCCGGCCACGCGTCGTAGATACCGCCCGAGAGCGTTCTCGTAGATACCGCCCGGCACTTCTAATACCCCGAACTCGTAGGTACCGCCCGGCCACGCGTCGTAGATACCGCCCGAGAGCATTCTCGTAGGTACCGCCCGGCCACGCGTCGTAGATACCGCCCGAGAGCGTTCTCGTAGATACCGCCCGGCCACGCGTCGTAGATACCGCCCGAGAGAGTTCTCGTAGGTACCGCCCGGCCACGCGTCGTAGATACCGACCGAGAGCGTTCTCGTAGATACCGCCCGGCCACGCGTCGTAGATACCGCCCGAGAGTGGTCTCGTAGATGCCGCCCGGCTAAGCGTCGTAGGTACCGCCGAGAGCGGACTTGGTGCGTGGTGAGTCGCGCCGAGGCCGTAGGTGCCGCCCGAGATCCGTCTCGTAGGTACCGCCCGGCTTGGAGTCGTAGATAACGCCCGAGAGCATTCTTGTAGGTACCGCCCGGCCACGCGTCGTAGATACCGCCCGAGAGCGTTCTCGTAGGTACCGCCCGGCCACGCGTCGTAGATACCGCCCGAGAGCCCTCTGATACCGCCCGAGAGCGTTCTCGTAGATACCGCCCGGCCACGCGTCGTAGATACCGCCCGAGAGCGTTCTCGTAGGTACCGCCCGGGCAGGCTTCGTAGATACCGCCCGAGAGCATTCTCGTAGGTACCGCCCGGGCAGGCTTCGTAGATACCGCCCGAGAGCATTCTCGTAGGTACCGCCCGGGCAGGCTCTACCCCCGATCCTACCCCCCACGCTCGTAGATACCGCCCGAGAGCATTCTCGTAGGTACCGCCCGGCCACGCGTCGTAGATACCGCCCGAGAGCGTTCTCGTAGGTACCGCCCGCGGCTTATTTCGTAGGTGTCGCCCGGAATTTGGAATAAATTTTTTATATATATAATCGTGGCAAAATCATAACTTTAGTCGTTATTTAACGTTGCCTTCGTTTTCCGAACACGTCCCGTGCACTCGCGTCTATCGGCGATCGCGCCCGTATGCCGCCGGCCTATCGACCGTGCGTCGCCGACCGCCTGGGACGTCGGTTGGGTACTATAAGAGGTACGTCGCGCTCGGCGCGTCTAAACGAGTCGGTCGCGAACGAAACGGGCCGGAGCGCGTTCTGCGCGTCTCTGGCGCTTCGTTCCTTCGCGAATCGTCTCAAACACACTTTTTACAAGCACAGCATTGCCACGAGTCGGTGTCGCAAGACCGAATGGCTCTTATGTGGCGCGCACGCATCTGGTGTGTTGGCCGCGCGATTCGCTCACGTCTTGGACGGAAGCAGCTGAGTCGTCGCGCTTACCGAACGCTTACTCCACGAATACGAGTGTCGGAGGAGAGAGATCTCTCTTCCCGCTCTCCTTGTACGCCATAGCGAAAGAAAACTACGCGTGCCTTAAACGCATGCGATAGAGACAAAT
>JALHBL010000562.1:72500-75000 GCA_023638675.1 Camponotus pennsylvanicus | reverse complement strand
CGCGCCTCTGCGACAAGCAGCAGCGCGCGCGCCGACTTTCGCGCCTCGTGGTGCTGTCCCGACTCTGTCGTCGTCGACGTCGCTCGCGTGGGAGATGAGAGCGTTTAACAATATCCGAGACGCTCCGTCTCTCGCTTCACGCGGTGTCGCCGTCGCGTTCCGCTCGCGCGCCAGTCGCGCGAGTCGCGATACGCGCGCGCGCCCGTTGAACTTTGAAATTCTCATATTCGAACGAAGAAAAATATATATGCGATGCGGAGTGCCGAGACGCTTGACGCGATCACGCATCTCGCCACGAGCGGGAGCGTCGATTCGGCGTTAGCGCAAGCGAACCGGTGGTAACCTACGTCTACGCGCTCGCTCTCAACGTACGTGCGTGCCAGCACTCGTCGTCGTCGTCGTCGTCGCTACGCGCCCTCCCCGCTAATGTCGGGGCAGAGGCCAGCGTGCGACGCGCGCCGCGCGAGAAGCACCGGCCGAACGCGTGTGATGAGGTGTGTGGCTGGCGGACGAGAGGACCATGGTGTCCGATGGTTTATTCAAAGAACTTTCCGCCCCGGCTCTTCCCCCGTCGAACGGGGGAAGTGACGCTCCGATCGCGAACCAACTTTGTGCCGTAGCCTCGATCCCTTTACCGGGATTGCGGCGGCGGTCCGCGCGTGCTCGGACGCGCGGCCAGGCTGATCGAAGAGCCACGATTTTCTCTCACTCTTCGGAGTGGAGACCACGATGGATGAACTGTTGTGTCGCGTTCGACGAACGCGACGAATGAAAAACGATTACCCTGAACGGTGGATCACTTGGCTCGTGGGTCGATGAAGAACGCAGCTAATTGCGCGTCAACTTGTGAACTGCAGGACACATGAACATCGACATTTCGAACGCACATTGCGGTCCACGGATACAATTCCCGGACCACGCCTGGCTGAGGGTCGTTTTAACAAACCTAAACTGCTTGCGCCTTTACGCAAGCTGACGAGCCACGACGTAGCCGTGAAACGACGAAATGTCGTCGGCTGTCGTCGCTGTGCCCCCGTCGCATTGCGTAAACGGCGTACGAGCGATCGTTGGACGTTCGCCCGAGAGAGACTATAGAGAGCCTCTTTGTCACCCTCCCAGTATGTTATTGGCGACGGGTTCGACGAGAGGCCGTCGTCGATTGGCGTCGTCTGAAATGACACCGAAGGTATGTGCAGCGAGAGGAGAGTTATAAAGAGGAGGAGAGAGGCGCGCGTGTACGCACAAAGCGTTTAAAGGATAAGCGAAGCGCGCGCGAGCGGCGCCCGGAGGCTGTCGAATGTTATGGGAGAGAGTTGTCGGCGGTGATATACACAACGACGACACACGAGAGAATATGCGAAAAGTTTAAGCGAGAGGAACGACGACGAACGACGCGCGACACTCGAATGATCGATCTCGCTCTCTACGAGTGATCTCGTAGTTGGCGAGAAAAATGCAAAAAGAGAAAGCGGCGCAGCAGCACATTCTGTGCGCGTCCGTCTTTCTAGCGCGTCGTTGTTTCTTCCGATCGCGTCGTCGCGCTGTGCGACTCTCTCTCGGTCTCTCGGTGCGCCAGCGCGCTCGCGCGATACCGCGCCTTTTATTACACGCGAGGCTTCGCCTCCTATCTCGCGGCGCGAGATACCTTACGGTAAAAATATATGGAGAAGGGAAACCGCGACGCGCGCACAGTCGTCGTCCGGCGGTACGCGGAGGGAGAGAAATTGCGAGAGAAATCCAACCTTAAAAGAGCGGATGAATCGCGAGCCGACCGCGTGTCCGAGTCCACGAAATTTTCGAACGAAGATTGTGACCGGCACGCGTCGTCGTGTACTCGTCGAATCGATTCCATACCGCGCCCGTTATATATATACACGCGCGCGCGCGTTATAATTACGCCGCGCCGTGTTATTATAATCGTGGAAATTAGAGGGACGGAAGAAGAAAGCGCAAAACGATATTATAATATATCTATCTCCTCTCTCGCGTCCCCGCGAAACAAGACTAGATTGTGCCGCGCGCGCAATATCCGGTCGGTGCGTTACCGCTAACAAAATAGTAGTAGTTAACAAACAATAATGATACTACTTAGCGCAATAACTCCACCACCGGCAAAAACTCCCTCTATCTCTCTATATCACTTTGTAGAGAGTTTCTCTACAAAACTCTGACGACCTCAGAGCAGGCGAGATTACCCGCTGAATTTAAGCATATTATTAAGCGGAGGAAAAGAAACTAACTAGGATTTCCTCAGTAGCGGCGAGCGAACAGGAAAGAGCCCAGCACCGAATCCCGCGGTTCCGCCGCAGGGAAATGTGGTGTTTGGGAGGATCCGCTTATCCCGAGGCGTCGCGTCGCGTCCAAGTCCATCTTGAATGGGGCCACTTACCCGTAGAGGGTGCCAGGCCCGTAGCGACCGGTGCGCGTCTCGGGAGGATCTCTCCTTAGAGTCGGGTTGCTTGAGAGTGCAGCTCTAAGTGGGTGGTAAACTCCATCTAAG
>JALHBL010000562.1:65000-70000 GCA_023638675.1 Camponotus pennsylvanicus | reverse complement strand
TTAAGGTAGCCCTCCCCCTCCCCCCCCCCCCCCCCAAATCTCTCACTTTTCTTTCTAAACTCCCCCCCATCTACTCATTGTTGTCCGTCATATCTCGTTAGAGATCAGATGCAAGTGAATGATAAGTACATTTAAAGATCTTGGTATAAAGCAACCGCTGCCTGTCCTTATGAGTGCGGCATACAAAAATACCTCTGGCCTTAAGCGACCCGAAAAGCATAACCCAACCCGATGCCGAATATAGATCAAGAAAAACGTAAAGTTATCTTCGATCCTCTCGCCTGCCAGGCTCCGATGCGATTCTCCCGAACACTATCTTAGGCGCGGGATTGCATCTGATGTTGAGACTAGTCATCATTCCCACTCCCCGATCTTTGTCGGGCGAGGTTACCTCTGCGCGTATACTGGTTTCCGTCTGGTGCAATCCGAAGATCAGTCCAAGACTCTTACTCTCGTGTTTCACACCTCCCACGACACGAGATACCTAGGTTCAATGCTCCCCACCCAGAGGGAAAATATTTTCCCTTTTTTTATTTTTTTATAATTTATTTTTATTTTTATTTTTTTTCCGCTGCTTCTCTCCTCTATTTTCTTTTTAGAAAAATTTTTCTTTTTTATTTTCTTTTGGGTCGCCCCTCACTCACTCATGCTGACCTCAAACAACACGCCGCAAAACATCTTAGCGTTCGAGGTCACTTCTAAACAACACGCCGCCACACCTAGCGGACCCAGCATGACCTGGATTATATTTTCAAATTTTAAAGCAACACGCCGCCAACCATCTTAGGCGACCCAGGCATGACCTGTAAATTTTGAAAAGCAACACGCCGCCAAGAACACATGACCCAGGATGACCGGTAATCTGAAAATAACACGCCGCCCGACAACTTACATAACCCAGGTATGACCTGGTAAATTTTCACCTCTTGGTGCTTAGCAGAACCTGACCTCGTGAGGTCATATCTTGTTATGCCGCTGCCCTGTATTGGTACTGCTGGCGCACCGGCCGAGCTGGGCCGGGCCGCGGAACGACGCCCAAAAATTTTGGCGGGACGGCGAAAGCAACACGCCGTGGAATGCTGTCGCTATACACATCGGCAGATTTAGGCACCGTCAGCATGCGCCGGGAACGGTGGCCTTTGGTAGTGCATGGCTTGCTTGCGGCTCTGGTCGATCCAGCGATAATAGGAGAAAACACCATCTCTCTCCTGCTGGGCAATGACCCACGATACGGGGCGGCTGCGTCCTCCCAGAATAACCATGCCTCTCGCTGGGACGTCTGGGTGTCACTGCCCTACTGAGCTTGTGTTTAAAAGCGCAAGTGATGTTGGGCAGGTAAGCCCGGAGTCCTGAGGGGCGATGGTTGGGCCGTTGATGCGATCTAGACCTCTGGTTAGGTCCTTCAGCCTCTCACGTGCCCCTTGGATCTGGAAGAGGGCGTACGCCGCTGGGTGCAGGATGCGCATTTATTGCCTCTCCTGTGTCAAGTCAGCGATTCACACCTCCACGTGGTGCCCGACGGTAACGTTGCGCTTTCCAGCGCAACGGCTAAGTGATCGCTGGCGCCGTATGTTCCCCGGCCGCCGAACATCAGGCATGGCCAGGTCTGCTTAGGTGGAACATCGGTTGTTGAATACTTTGCGGGCCAAACCCCAGGGGCCGTGGCTGCCTATCGGTGGTCGCGGTAAGGGCATTGGCGCACCCAGGGTGCCTAGCCGTTCACACCGTAATCCTGGAGGCTTTTGCTTAAGGGAACGGGGGCCTTGGCTTAATCGCCCGGGTCGCGAGGTGGGTAGCCTCTATAAAAAATGCCTCCTAATCCTAAGCAGAGATGCGCGTGATGGGATCGGCGGGACCGTCCACCCACCTCAAATACCAGGCGACCTTCTAGTAAAACCTTCTCTCCGGAAAGAGCGTCACCCGAGAGTGACTTTTAAATCGTCTCAGCTCGTGGGAACCAAAATGGATAAAACAAATTTAACAAAACACTGGGGAATCGGGGGGTGTAGAGAAGAAGGAGAGAAGGAGTCGATGGCTCCGGTCGAAGTATGTGTGGAGAGTATGGATGTGAGTGGTGTAGACGTGAGAGAAGCGAGAGTGTGTCGAGTAAAAAGAGTGATGCGAGTGTGGGTGCGAAGAGAAGGAGAGTTGTGGAGGAAGAAAGGCGGGCGAATGAGTTAGCGTGTCTGAGGATGATTGGGTTGAGACTCCGCAAATTCCTATTTGCGGAGGTCAACAGGGTCTCCAAGAGTGCGAGTGAATACATATTGAATTGCGTGGGTGAATACGAAGAGCAAATGATGCGAATGCTAGCGAGGAATGAGAGATTGCAGGGGAGGCTGGATGAGTGTGTGAGCCGTGTCGGTCGAGATGTGGCCCAGAATGTATGTGGTAGCGGAGCGAGTGTGACTATGCGAGTATGGCTGGTAAGAGTGTGGTTAAAAATGTAAATGTTAATGATAGAGTGAATGTTAAAAGCGTGAAGGAAAGAAATTTTGCCGTTGTGGTGAAAGCGAAGGATGCGAATGTTAAAATGACGAGGAGCAAGTGAAAGAGAAAGTTATGCGTGATGTGAGTAAGTCGTTGGATGTGAGAGTTAAGGCGGTGCGAAAGACTAGGAGTGGAGGTATAGTTGTTGAGACAGTGAGTGAGAGTGAATTGACGAAAATCAGAGAGTGTGGTAAATTTGGTGAGATTGGTCTGAGTGTGGAGATGCCCCGTAGGATTGGTCCTAAGGTGATTATTTATGATGTGCCGAATGAGATGACGAGTGATGAGTTGATGAAAGAATTGTATGAAAAGAATGTGAGGAGCTATGTGTCCGAGAGTGAGTTTAAAGAGCGTGTGAGGATTGTAAGCAGAGGCAGCAAAAAGGGTGCGGCTTGTGGGAATGTCATCCTCGAGGTGCCAAGTCGTGTAAAGAATGTGGTATGTACCGAAGGACGAGTGTTTGTGGGATGGAAGGCATTTAGAGTGAGAGAATTTGTGAATGTTTTGAGGTGCCATAGGTGCTATGCCTATGCCACATGAAGCGTGAGTGTACGGAGAAAGAGAGTTTGTGTCTGAAGTGCGGTACGAGTGGTCATATGGTGAGAGAGTGTAAGAATGTGTTTGCGTGCAGAAATTGTAGAATTAAGGGGAGTAAGTGCGACCACTCGGTTTTGTCCGAAGAGTGCCCGGAATATAGACGGGCGCTCGAGCGTGAAAGGGCAAGAGTGAATGATGATGAATGAGTCTTGTCTGAATGTTGTGCAGTGTAATTGCCAGAAGGCTTACACTGCAATGTGTGATTTAGGTGAGTGGTTGTGTGAACGGCGCGTGAGTGTGGCACTGCTGCAGGAGCCGTATGTGAGATTTGGGCGTGTGACCGGTCTGCCGGTGAGTATGAATGTTATTGCATGTGAGAGTGAGTCGATTAAGGCAGCAGTTGTTGTGAGTGATCCTAGCCTAGATGTGATGTGTGTGAGAGAATGTACGAATGAATTTGGTGTGTGTGTATGGATAAAGGGGGACTTTGGCGAGTTATATGTGGTGTCCATGTACTGCCAGTATGGTAAGTCTATCGAGCCTTACTTGGCATACATGGACAGTGTGAGAATGATGTCCAGGGGAAAACGAGTGTTGGTGGGTATGGATGCGAATGCCATCTCTCCCTTGTGGTTTAGCAAGGGGGAAGGTGGTAGCAGAGAGATGAGATGCGCGGTAGAGCTCTCGAGGAATGGATTGTTGCGAATGGTATGAGTGTGCTAAACGTGCCAAGCGAAAGCTTCACGTTTAGCGGCCCGAATGGTGAGAGTGACATTGATGTCACTCTCGTGAACGATGCGTGTGTGGGGTGCCGGTTCGAATGGGAAATAATGCCTGACTGGGGTATTAGCGATCACAATGTGATACTGATACGGATGATGTGGGACGATACTGTCGGCGTGACTGAAGATGTGTGTAGATGGATATGCAAGGGTGCAGACTGGGAAGGGTATATGAGTGATCTTGTGGAGAGTGCGGCTGAAAATGCCAGATTTATAAATGATGAGATGGATGCGAATGAAATGTTGGAGAATGTGATGAGATGGATCCTGAGTGCGAATGATAGGTGGCTGAAAAGGCATAAGCCCAAGTTAGTAAGGAAGCTTGTATGGTGGACGGAAGAACTAGAGAGACTGAAGAGGAAAGTAAGGAAGTGTAGGCGTGCCTACCAGCGTGCGAGGAAAAGTGATGATAGGGAAAGAACGAATGTGAGGGCGGATGAGTACAGGCGAGCGAGGAATGAATATAAGGAGTGTATATGGAGATCGAAAGAGGCAAACTGGAAACAGTTTGTGGGCACGAAAGGTAATCAGGATCCGTGGGGTGAAGTGTATAGAGTGTGCATGGGGAAATATAGTCGTGACCTATTGAGCAGTATGAAAGTTGGTGATAGAATGACGAGTACGTGGAGAGAAAGCGTGGATGTGTTGTTCAATAGGTTCTTCCCGGCTGCACGAGCGAGTGTGGAACGTGTGGGTATAGTGCAAATGGAGGAAAGACAGTTTGAATGGGAAGAAGTGAGTGAGGCTATTAAGTCGATGAGACTGAAAAAGGCACCCGGTCTGGATGGGGTAAGACGGAGATGTTGCGTATGATTTGGAGAGCGATACCGGTTTGGTGAAGAGAGTGTATGATGTGTGTCTGAGCACTGGCTGTTTTCCCGTGGCGTGGAAGTCTGCGAGAGTGGTTGTGTTGCTCAAGTCCCCTGATAAAGTGCGGTCTGAACCAGGGTCGTACCGGCCCATTTGTCTACTATCTGTGCTTGGAAAAGTGCTTGAGAGAATGATGGTGAGAAGACTAGAGCGAATGATGTATGGAAGAATGTGTGACGCACAGTTTGGTTTCACGAGGGGCCGGTCGACCGAGGATGCTGAACTGTGTGCTTGAGTGGGTGAATGCGTCCACGAAGAAGTATGTTCTAGGTGTGTTCGTGGACTTCAAGGGAGCGTTTGATAATTTAGAATGGGATTGTG
>JALHBL010000562.1:0-60000 GCA_023638675.1 Camponotus pennsylvanicus | reverse complement strand
GTGTCGCAAGACCGAATGGCTCTTATGTGGCGCGCACGCATCTGGTGTGTTGGCCGCGCGATTCGCTCACGTCTTGGACGGAAGCAGCTGAGTCGTCGCGCTTACCGAACGCTTACTCCACGAATACGAGTGTCGGAGGAGAGAGATCTCTCTTCCCGCTCTCCTTGTACGCCATAGCGAAAGAAAACTACGCGTGCCTTAAACGCATGCGATAGAGACAAATTTATCCTCGACGTCTAAGCAATCGGCATCGTCGATCTAGCGTCAGGGTAAATCGGCGCGGTCTTCGCGACCGTGCCGTTTATATTATATATGGGAGAATAAGAATCTATGATCTTTTAAAGAGCATTTTATATAAAATGCACGTGTTGCAGTTTGTGTATTATAATATTAAGTTTTGTGGAGACGAATGATATTTTGAAAACGCTTGGCTATTTCGCCAAGACGATTTTCATAAAATACAGAGTACAGAGTTTAATTAAAAAAATTTTAAATAAAAAAACGGCGCGCTACCAATTTGATTGGCAATAATAATAAATGAACAATTACATATTAACATTATTTCAATAATTACTAGGTAGCGCCGTTTTTTTATTTAAAATTTTTTTAATTTATATTTTTTTTAATTTTTAATTTTTAAAAAAATTTGTTCTTTTATTTTATTTTTGTAGAAGATTGAAAAATTATTGACGTACTCTTTCATTTTTTTGAATTTTTAATTTTTAAATAAGTTTTTTAATCTTATTTTAATTTTCTAGAAAATTTAAAAATCATTTGACGTAATCAACTCTAACAAAAATATTCTTCTTTATGACAAAAATGTAATGTAGATTTTAAACGGAACTTCTACCTATTTGTCAGCAGCGAATTATATAAAAGCACATATGTATAAAATTTTATAACACTAACAAACTTAAAGTGAAATTGCACCCCAACTTGACGCAATTTTTCATATCAGTACTTTTTGTAATAAATTTTTACATAAAGATAGCTATTTTTTGTGATAGCTATTTTTTGTGAAACAATTTTTAGATAACTATTTTTTGTGAAAATTTTTCACAGTTAATTTTTTATTATTTTACATAAAGGTAGCTAGTTTTTGTGATAGCTATTTTTTGTGAGATGGTTTTTAGATGAACTCGACGCTTTTTCTTTACCTTTTTTTAAAAGGTATTTTTTTAGGGATATCACTTCTTTTTGTATAAAAAATTGCGAAAATGCAACGCGGGATGCATTAACGGAAGGTTTTATGAGTCTCTTGAAACATACGGTGGATCAACTGGACGAGAGAATTCGCGCCACAAGGTGACGTCAAGTTTTCTGTTCAGCGCGCATGCACTAATAGTAACATTTATTTTCTTCTTGCAAATTTACGTATATTTATTATTTAGGTCTTATGAGTCTCTTCAAATACTATATTTATTATTTCCTTATATTTCTTTCACAGTACGTACTATTTATTGCAAAAAATTTATTCATCGAATTAACGATAAAAAATTGCGATTACTTACACACCAACTATTTACCTATTTTACAAGAATTCTTGAGCATTTTGAAAATCATTTTCAATTTTCATATATAATTATTGGAATGTTATAAAAAATTGTTTTCTATCATACTACAGTTCTACAAACGAAAAATTTATGCATAACTACTCTTTGTTATAGGAATCAAAGACTGAGCGGTTA
This sequence comes from Camponotus pennsylvanicus, assembly GCA_023638675.1. NCBI lineage: Eukaryota > Metazoa > Arthropoda > Insecta > Hymenoptera > Formicidae > Camponotus > Camponotus pennsylvanicus. The sequence continues at coordinate 58,312 of JALHBL010000562.1, read as the reverse complement.
ATCCTTAACAGAGGAACTTCAAAGAATTAACGACGCACTACAATATCCGCTAGAGACAATTTTTATTAAAGAAACTTATTAATCTAACACAAAACTATTGTTACAACATCTTACAAACCACTCAAGCGATTAAACAAAATTCACAAGCTATCGAAAAGACACTGCTAAGAGAAAAACACTCTTAGATAATAGTTCTGCGTATGTATACTACTGTTGAGTCGGATAAGGAAGAGCCAGCCAAAGTAGAAGCTGAGAAACAACAATAATTTTAAATTAACATATTATTAATATTTTATTTTAAATTATTACTTAAATTATTACTTTAATTTTATAAAAGAAATTTCTTACAATTTTCATCGTAAATTGGAAACTCCAGTAGTTAATTTATCATTACTTAGTATATTTATCATTATTTAGTATATAATTATAAATATATTAATATTTATATAGTTTATTTATTATTATAAATATTATAATTTATTTATTATAGATAAGAACTCAAGACGTTTATGATCCTTCTGAGATTCGTATCTTTTAATAGATCTTTGGAAGAAGATTTAGACATTCTGCATCGATGAAACCTGTGATTTGTTTAGAAATAGGTAGTGGTTCTGGTATATCATCACAGCTCTAGCAATGGCATTAAAAAAATAATGTATTTTATTGCAATTGATATAATCATCATAACATAAATATAAATTCAAATTTCAAAATTAAAAATAATTTATGCTTTGCGAAAGAAAATTAAAAATAAAAGTAGTTTATGCAAAAGCATAGAAAGAAAAAATCATCATAACATAGAATATAAATATGGTTATATATAATATTATTAATACGATACTATATCATGTTCATTTTAATTTATTCAATAATATTTGATTTACCAAATATAAAAAGAAATTCGAACAAAATAAAGATAGTGTTGAAAATTATGGGTGACTAAACTTTAAAACTAAACTATGACTATATTTATCTATTATATATATTATAACCAACTTAAAAAATTATAATTAATTAATATATAATTAGACCTCTTCAAATAAAATTAACAAATTTCTTATATTATACCTATACACTTTGTGTTATGAGTTTTATATATATATATACAATAATACAAAACCAAATAATACATTTCACGCTATCGAACTTCATAATATATATAAAAAACGGAAAAATTTATACGAAAATAATATATATATATATATATATAAATATAATATATAATTATATATATATATATAAAATAACACCAATTGAACTTGATAACTACTTTTTATTTTTATCCTTTTCGCAACTATTTTTAATTTTGAAAATTAAAACACGTTAAATAATATTTGTTTTAATCGTGTCGTGTAGTATATACATATGTATATTATTTTTCTTTCTATCTTTTACTTTATTTAATTTTCTTCGCAACAATATTTAATTTTGAAATTTTAATTTAATATTCTATTTATATATTTTTTCTTTCTATCTTTTTTACTACTTTTATTTTTAATTTTCTTCCAAAAATTTAAATCTATTTATAATTATATCAATTCAAAATTCAACCCTACTTACAACCAAACCCTACCTATTTCTAAACAAATCACAGGTTTCATCGCATCAGAATTCTAAACTTCTTCCAAAGCATCTATTAAAAGATACGAATCCTCAAAGATCATAAACTGTCTTGTTCTTCACTATATATATTATAATATTTATAATAATAAATAAACTATATTATTAATAATTATTATATACTAATAATATAATATACTAAGTAATATTAATACTGGAGTTTCCATAATTTACGATAAATTTAGAAATTTCTTTTATAAAACTTCAAATAATCAAAGAATAATATTAAAATATAATTATTAATAAAATTATTTTTTCTCAGCTTCTATTTGGCCTCTTCCTTATCCGACTCAACATATACTACTATACGCAAACTATTATCTAAAATGTTTTTCTCTTACTTCTTTTCGATCTTGATGATTTTGTTTAATCGCTCTTGAGTGTTTTAAGATGTTCTAACATAGTAATTTTGTCTTACATCAAGAAGTTTCTTTACATAAAAATCTGTCTCTAGCGGTATTGTAGCGTCGTTAATTCTTTGAAGTTCCTCTGTTAAGATTCAATCCGCTGCTTCAGCTCTATTTGACATATCCTATAACAAAGAGAATAGTTATGCATAAAAAATAATACTCTTCGCAACTTTGTACCAACTTGTAGTACATGATAGAAACACAATTTTTTATAACATTCCAATAATTATATATGAAAATTGAAAATGATTTTCAAAATGCTCAAGAATTCTTGTAAATAGGTAACATAAGATATATATGTTGCTTGTGTAAGTAAATCGCAATTTTTTATCGTTACAATTCGATGAATAAACATATATTTTGCAATAAATAGTACGTACTGTGAAAGAAATATAAGGAAATAATAGATATACGTAAATTTGCAAGAAGAAAATAAATGTTACTATTATTGCATGCGCGCTGAACAGAAAACTTGACGTCACCTTGTGGCGCGAATTCTCTCGTCCAGTTAATCCACCGTATGTTTCAAGAGACTCATAAAACCTTCCGTTAATGCATCCCGCGTCGCATTTTCGCAAAAGTCATCTATCTTGTCGTCGATAGATATATTGTCACTCGCTGTGTCCACGTTATAGCTGTAGTGAAGTAAAGGTTATCAAACATATACGTTTCTTGATTTGACATGTATATGTTTGACATGTATATGTATGTCAATTACGAAGCGCCAGGCGCCAGCGCCTCCGCCATCTGGTGTCGACAGCGGCAGTCTGGTGTCGGACGCCAATTTTGTTCTATATATATTGTTTGATGATATACCACGACGTGGACGTTTCTTAATCGTATTTTCACGATTTTAGAATTATATATCGCGATATTTCCACTTCTACAGCTCGTAGAGTAAAAATAAAGACACTTTTACTATATAATTCGAACATAAGCTATCGATTAAGCCTAATAAGAGCTCGATCCGTTCAGCGGTTATCGTAATATAATAATATGAAATAATCTGAACTGGTCTCAATTTCCCGTCTCGCGTAAAGAGACACGGCGCGCGTCTTGCTAGAGAGATGAACTCGACGCAAGACACTACCGTGTCTCTTGATATGAAATAATCTGAACTGGTCTCAATTTCCCGTCTCGCGTAAAGAGACACGGCGCGCGTCTTGCTAGAGAGATGAACTCGACGCAAGACACTACCGTGTCTCTTGATATGGGAGAATAAGAATCAATGATCTTTTAAAGAGCATTTTATATAAAATGCACGTGTTGCAGTTTGTGTATTATAATATTAAGTTTTGTGGAGACGAATGATATTTTGAAAACGCTTGGCTATTTCGCCAAGACGATTTTCATAAAATACAGAGTACAGAGTTTCGCCGACCGGCCAACGAAGGCCGGCGGCGGCGAGAGAGCTTATAACAGGCCGCGACGGGTCATCGCCTCTCGAGGCGTGGGATCGCTCGCGAGTTACCGCTCTCCCGAGAGCGCGTAACCGAACACGAAGCTCCCTGGTTGATCCTGCCAGTAGTCATATGCTTGTCTCAAAGATTAAGCCATGCATGTCTCAGTGCATGCCGAATTAAGGTGAAACCGCGAATGGCTCATTAAATCAGTTATGGTTCATTAGATTGTACCCACATTTACTTGGATAACTGTGGTAATTCTAGAGCTAATACATGCAAAACGGAGTCCCGACCAGTGATGGAAGGGACGCTTTTATTAGATCAAAACCAATCGGTGGCGGGCGGCTCGCCGTTCGTCCACCGTTTATTTTGGTGACTCTGAATAACTTTGTGCTGATCGCACGGTCCTAGCACCGGCGACGCATCTTTCAAATGTCTGCCTTATCAACTGTCGATGGTAGGTTCTGCGCCTACCATGGTTGTAGCGGGTAACGGAGAATCAGGGTTCGATTCCGGAGAGGGAGCCTGAGAAACGGCTACCACATCCAAGGAAGGCAGCAGGCGCGCAAATTACCCACTCCCGGTACGGGGAGGTAATGACGAAAAATAACGATACGGGACTCATCCGAGGCCCCGTAATCGGAATGAGTACACTTTAAATCCTTTAACGAGGATCCATTGGAGGGCAAGTCTGGTGCCAGCAGCCGCGGTAATTCCAGCTCCAATAGCGTATATTAAAGTTGAAATCTGTGTCGCACACCGTCGGTTCACCGCTCGCGGTGTTTAACTGGCGTGATGTGGGACGTCCTACCGGTGGGCTTAGCCTCGCGAGGGGCGGCCCAACTAATATCCCGTCGCGGTGCTCTTTACTGAGTGTCGAGTCGGGCCGGTACGTTTACTTTGAACAAATTAGAGTGCTTAAAGCAGGCTACCTTCGCCTGCGTGCATGGAATAATGGAATAGGACCTCGGTTCTATTTTGTTGGTTTTCGGAACCCCGAGGTAATGATTAATAGGGACAGATGGGGGCATTCGTATTGCGACGTTAGAGGTGAAATTCTTGGATCGTCGCAAGACGGACAGAAGCGAAAGCATTTGCCAAAAATGTTTTCATTAATCAAGAACGAAAGTTAGAGGTTCGAAGGCGATCAGATACCGCCCTAGTTCTAACCATATACGATGCCAGCTAGCGATCCGCCGAAGTTCCTCCGATGACTCGGCGGGCAGCTTCCGGGAAACCAAAGCTTTTGGGTTCCGGGGGAAGTATGGTTGCAAAGCTGAAACTTAAAGGAATTGACGGAAGGGCACCACCAGGAGTGGAGCCTGCGGCTTAATTTGACTCAACACGGGAAACCTCACCAGGCCCAGACACGGAAGGATTGACAGATTGATAGTTCTTTCTTGATTCGGTGGTGGTGCATGGCCGTTCTTAGTTGGTGGAGCGATTTGTTTGGTTAATTCCGATAACGAACGAGACTCTAGCCTGCTAAATAGGCGTACCTTATGGTATCGCGAAGGCCCCCGGCTTCGGCTGGCGGGTTTTTACTACCAACGTACAAACAAATCTTCTTAGAGGGACAGGCGGCTTCTAGCCGCACGAGATTGAGCAATAACAGGTCTGTGATGCCCTTAGATGTTCTGGGTCGCACGCGCGCTACACTGAAGGAATCAGCGTGTGTTCCCTGGCCGAAAGGCCCGGCTAACCCGCTAAACCTCCTTCGTGCTAGGGATTGGGGCTTGCAATTGTTCCCCATGAACGAGGAATTCCCAGTAAGCGCGAGTCATAAGCTCGCGTTGATTACGTCCCTGCCCTTTGTACACACCGCCCGTCGCTACTACCGATTGAATGATTTAGTGAGGTCTTCGGACTGGTGCGCGGCAATGTCTCGGCATTGCCGACGTTGCCGGGAAGATGACCAAACTTGATCATTTAGAGGAAGTAAAAGTCGTAACAAGGTTTCCAAAAATATGGAATTGTTAATTGCAAATTACATATTTCTTTTTCAAAACAACTATGTGTTTTCTTTACACCAACTTGATTCCTCTCATTAATTTGTACATAAAAGTATTAAGGTAAGATAATCGAAAAATGAATATTTTACATGATATTTTACGAGTTATGTAAAATTAAGAAATTATTTCAAGCCTCATAACTCAAAAAGTACTTAAGGAAAATGTACTTAATTATACTGTTTTGGAAAGTTCTCGAGATGAGCTACAAGAATATGTAAAAGCATATAGGGTATCCCATTTAAGAAGTTGGTGGTGAGCTTCACGTGACCTTCAGGTGACTTTTTAAGGTCAAACTAATGACACTATCTTATGTCGCCCTTGAAACCATACAACTTTTGTCTGAAACATTTTTTCGTATTTTTTAGACTTTACGAGATATTTCGAATTCTCAAGATAAAAAACACCCTGTATATAAATTATATTATATATATATATATATATATATATGTATATATATTTAAATTGTATTATATTAATATATAATTTTATATAAATAATTTTATAGACCTTATTGTTAATATTATATTATATATATTTAAATTGTATTATATTAATATATAATTTTATATAAATAATTTTATAGACCTTATTGTTAATATTATATTAATAAGATCTTAATCATAAATCTTTTCTTGTAACGTAAACTTATGAAAAGTTAACGAATTCTATATTTGTGTCAATAAAATTTTTCACTAATCACGAGTTCATGCTAGAGAAAAAGATTTATGATTGAACTCTAAGTAGCGAAAAGATCATACCACTTGTATCATATTTATATTTACAATTATATTTACAATGTATATAGAATATAAACTATATTGTAGTGTATTTAATTATGTATATATATACTTATATATATATATACATATATATATATATATATATATATATATATATTTATATATAATTAAATATATATATTATAATATAGATTATATTATTTTTATTTATAGTTAAAATACATTAATAATTTTAAACCTTCTCTCCCTACATTATTACATATATACTTGTTAACCATTAGTGTGTATGCAAGATAATACATCGTATAATACATTGACTTATTAAAAAATAACAAGAATTGTACGTATCTTTATACAGTTACATATATATAACTATGTTCATTAAATTTTTATTAACATAATAAATAATAAATACTTCATAAATATTTTCTACTATAATTCTTGCTATTTTTCAGCTAAATTATTTATAAATATATATGTATTATCTTTACTTATACTTTATCTTATATATATATATATATATATATATATATATATATATATATACAGGGTGTATAAAAAAGGTCGGAACCCTTGAATATTTCGAAAAATATGTTTTATCAAAAAATGTTTCAGACAAAAGTTGTAGGGTTTAAAAAGTTCTATTTACTGGCAATATCATTTTGACCTTGAAGAGTCACTGGAAGGTCACGTGAAGGTCACTTCAATTTTTTTAAATGGAACACCCTACATATTTTTGCACACTCTTGTAGCTTATATCGACAGCTTTCCAAAACACTATAATTAAGTACCTTTTCGTTAAGTACTTTTTGAGTTATGAGGCTTGAAATAATTTCTTAATTTTACATAAACCGTAAAATATCTTGTAAAATATTCATTTTTCGATTATCTTACCTTAATACTTTTATGTACAAAATAATGAGAGGAATCAATTGGTGTAAAGAAAACACATAGTTGTTTTTAAGAAAAAATATGGAATTGTTAATTGCAAATTACATATTTTTTCTTCAAAACAACTATGTGTTTTCTTTACACCAATTGATTCCTCTCATTATTTTGTACGTAAAAGTATTAAGGTAAGATAATCGAAAAATAAATATTTTACAAGATATTTTACGGTTTATGTAAAATTAAGAAATTATTTCAAGCCTCATAACTCAAAAAGTGCTTAACGAAAAGGTATTTAATTATAGTGTTTTGGAAAGCTGTCGATATAAGCTACAAGAATTTGCAAAAATATATAGGGTGTTCCATTTAAAAAAATTGAAGTGACCTTCACGTGACCTTCCAGTGACTCTTCAAGGTCAAAATGATATTGCCAGTAAATAGAACTTTTTAAACCCTACAACTTTTGTCTGAAACATTTTTTGATAAAACTTATATTTTTCGAAATATTCAAGGGTTCTGACCTTTTTTATACACCCTGTATATATATATATATATATATATATATATATATATATATAAAGAATATAATTGTTGTTAACAAAATCTTGTTTTAGCGTGCAATAATTTATTTTATGTCGCGGTAAGATATGGTTAAAAGAGTAATATAAATTAATTCCATTTCATAATGCAATAATGTATTGCAGCTATTTTATATCGCGATGGAATACATGTAAATATAACTTTGATTCGCGGTGGGATAAAGTAATGGGAATTAATTGTTTTTAATAATGGTAGTAAATTATTGCAGCTGTTTCACGCGGTGGGATATAAGTGAATATAATTTTAATTTACGGTGGGATAAAGATTATTAATTAATTATTTTAATATGCAACAATTTTTATTCTTTGGATTTAATTTTAATATTTATAACCGTTAGGTTCTTGAATTAATAAGAATTATTGCATATACTTAATTCTAATAATTAACGGTAAATTCGTTTCTCTTAATAATATTCGTATGAAATAATATTCGAGCGGAATATTCCTTATCCTTGAAGATTGGAATGCGTTGGGCTCGGGCGCTTCTGAGAAATGCAATCGCTCGGCGCTTCCAGGAAGCGATAAGGAAAATAGCGCGTTGTATTTAGCCTCGAATTTATATACAATCGATATTTCTTAAGTCGATAACGTTACCCTAGGTTGGATAACTATCCCATGTCGGTAAGGTAGGTATTATCATTATCCAATGTCGGTAAGATAGGTAACTCGTTATTTTACGTTGGTAATTATCATATGTTGGTAAGGTAATGACATTATCTTCTGCCGGTAACGTCGGTAACTATTTCATCATATGTCGTTAACTTTTCATGTCGGTAATATTATTATATGTCGGTAATGTAGGTAACTATGTTATCATATGACGGTAATTTTTGTCAGTAATATTTCTTATGTCGGTAACGTCGGTAACATTTTTGTCTTATGTCGGTAATGTTACCTTACGTCGACAGTTAATGAATTAAATTTAATTATATCTAGATAACTTTAAGCTTATACTAGTTTAAGGGCTTATTCCCGGCTTAATTTTTTTTGGTCCATTTTTTTTTATTAGCTTAAATCATGCCAAAACATCCCTAGAATCAAAATCTACAACGCCCAAGTACCGATCTAAATTCAAAATTTCTTAAAATCAATGTTTCCGAAGCAACTTTGATGCTCCAAAATCACAATTTTTGCCCATTTTAGCGACGCTCGCTTTTTTGAATTTCGCGGCTTTGGAAATCAGTAGAAGTTACCTACGGTCGATATCGTAGTTCAAATTTGAAGTATAGAGGTCGCTGCATCAAATTACGAAGGTAATATCGTCTATATAGTACGTGTTTACTCACACTCGCCCTGTGTTTAATCGATCAGTTGTTCTCGTCATTTCACGTTGTTATTTCGAGTTTTGCTTTGCATTTTGACTTTGAATTATATTTACAAGTACTTAACTATGAGTGAAAAAGTGTATAGTGGCCACAAATGCAGTAAAACAAGCAGTTCAAGTCATAAACGGAGTAAAATTAGTAATCGACGTCCGCCTAACCGCCACTCGTTCGAAGGCGATTCGGAGCACGTTAGTACTTCGGCCAAGAAATTGAAAATGGCTGACCTAGACCGTGACCGTGATGTTGACAATAATTTTGGCTACTCTTTTATCAATTTTTTCACTGTGTTCACTGCTCTTTCTCAATTAGTAGTATACAAACAATGTCAAGGTGACGTGCGATTTTTGGAGTCGGGCAAACGTGGACTAGGCTTCAAAATTATTGTGTCTTGTGCAAACTGTGGAGAATCTTCTATTAACAGCTGTCCTTTAATTAATGAGCGTGCTTATGAGATAAACTGTCGCATTATTTTTGCTATGCGCGTCATAGGCATAGGAATCAACGGTATAAAAAAGTTTTGCGCTATGATGGATCTCGCAAAGCCCGTTTTTAAAACAACTTACTACATAATTATCTCTAATATCGCCACTGCTACTTCATCTGTTTGAGCACTATCTATGAAAAAAGCAGCTGTTAAAGAGAAAGAACTTTCTATTGAACGCGATGAAAATGACGGCCTCACGGTGTCAGGCGATGGATCTTGGCGAAAGAGAGGTTTTTCGTCTCTTTTCGGTTTGGTAACTTTGATTGGTTGGTATACTGGCAAGGTGTTGGATGTGTGTGTAAAATCAAAATATTGCAAAGTGTGTGAATATTGGAAAAAAAAGGCACTGCCGAATACGAAGAGGTATACCCTTTACACAAAGAGCACTGCGATGCCAACCATGAAGGATCTGCCGGGAAAATGGAAGTCGACGCAGTTATCGAAATGTTTAAGCGCTCTGAAGAACTTCATAACAACAAGTACTTGAAATACATTGGCGACGGCGACTCGAAAACCTATAAAGGTATTGTTGACGCAAGACCGTATGAAGATGTCGTTGAGAAGAAAGAATGCATCGGACACGTGCAAAAGCGTATGGGGACTCGTCTGCGCAACTTAAAGAAATACCGAAGGTCTCGGCGGTCGAGGGAAATTGACCGGAAAACTTATCGATGAGCTCACAATTTTTTACGGGCTTGCTATTAGAAGAAATCCCGATTCCATTGAGCAAATGCGGAATGATATTTGGGCAACATTATATCATAAATTGTCGACGAACGAAAATCCGCAACACGAGTGTCCCGTCGGAGTTGACTCTTGGTGTACTTGGCAGCGCAGTAAAGTGCTTAGTACTCTTTCCACATATGAGCATAAGAATCCAATGCATAAAGATGTTTTCGATGCAGTCAAACCAATTTACGAAGAACTCAGCTCCGACGATCTTCTTTCACGCTGCTTGGGTGGATATACCCAAAATAACAATGAGTCATTCAACGCAGTCGTGTGGTCGATTGCTCCAAAGACAGTGTCAAGCTGTAAGACTGCTTGACATTGCGACTGACATAGCTGTAATTACATTTAATGACGGCTTGTCAAGTCTGTTTGCCGTCTATGATGCCCTTGGATTAACTGTTGGGCCAAATATGCATGAATTCTGCTTGGAAACAGACGCCAATCGGATCCAAACCGCTGAGCACAATATGTCCGATATTGCGAAAGAGGCCAGACGCAGCATTACATCGGCAAAAAAAGATGAAGAAGAGCAAAATAAGGTCCTAGAAGGACAATTGTATGGTGCAGGGATAGCAGACTGAAGGTAAAAAAATTATTATGTACCATATTTTTACGATACTTAAGATTTATAGCATTTTGAAACTTTAAACGCGTTTTTCTCGAAATCGTGTTTTCAAAATCGGCCGGCAGTAGAACTCGAAAAGTTTTCATCCGATTGACTTGAAATTTGAACTGTAGCTTCATCGTTTGATTATCTACTGAATTACACACGATTTTAGCGATTGTTTAACAGGAAAAAAGGTTATAAACAATTTAGGTCATTTTTTTCGTCAAAAAAAAGATTTTTTGTTAAAACAATCGCCATTTCGCGAAAAAAATTCTAAACATATAATCATGTGTACTTCAGTAGCGAAACTTATGTAGATAATAAAAAAAATTTTTTTTTGTTCTAGGTTGAGTTGGACGAGACTTCTACTGCCGGCCGCGGAAGGCCTTTTTGAAATAGTGGTCTACGTTAACTACTGTACAGCCGCCATTTTGTAAAAAAATGCCAATAAAAAAAATTTTTTTTTTTACTTCAAGAATTGCTTAATCCAATGATATATTATTTGTATACCATTCATCTCAAATGTCTGCAAAAAAATCATAAAAAAAGCTATTTTTTGGGGCATAAGCCGGGAATAAGCCCTTAACAAAAGGAAGATTATATGTATATTCTCAAGAATATTAAAAGTAATATGCTACTAAGCATTGAAAGAAGTATTTTATATGTTAACTTGTGGGATATTATAATGATATTGAATATAAGTCTTGCACGTCTGAGTGAATAAGGAAAATTTTGTTGTGGGACGTAACAACATAGAATAATACATAGAATATGACTAATAATTAATGAATTATTAATATTCAAAGCAAAGTTTAACATATATATGGGACGTTCCACGTCAACCGGATCACGTCTGTCAAAAATTTGATGCAACGTACAGGGACGTGTAATGACTCAAAAAATTTGTCTACTCAAGTACTTTCAGAAGCCATATGCCACTTTGAAAAAATCAAGATGGCGGCTCCAATATGCCACCTGAAAATGCCAAAAATCGCATGAATCCCTGGATAATCATACGTTATTAGCTGTCCAATAATTGAATCGACCTCAAAATGACCTCAGTAAAAGTTTTTGGAGTTGCTGATCACGAATGTAATGTCTGACGTTTCACGTCAACCGAATCACCTCCCTGTCTAAAATTTGATGCAACGTAAAAAAACGTGTAAGGGATCAAATTACTCGTCTTTACTAGTACTTTTTGGTGAAATATGTTTCATTGCAAAAAACAACATGGCGATATTAATATGGCGTCCGTAAAGAGGGAAATAAAAAGATTTAATCTCATTTTCGATTAAACCGTTTCAATGTACCGGAAAATACCTTTTTTTACTTAAAAGCCACTTATTGTTAGTATCTCTAGGAATCAATCACCGTATTCAGTTTCCGGGAAGAAAGAAGATGACATATGTTATGCTCTAATATTGCATAGTAATTATAGTATCTACTGCGTGTATCTTTTTACCTCTAATCTTTTATTAGAAGTAGGGATGAATGCGTGACACATCTGAATATTGGGCACAGCAGGTGCATTAGAAAATTTTTTATTCAGAGATTTCAAAGTCTTCTGGTGATCCTCTTTAGTGTAATAAAAAAATCGTATGTTAGTAAATTTTCCCTTAGCCCAAGAGAAGAGAGATCTTGAGTTCAAAATAGCATTGTTTGGATCCACTTGTAGGCTAAAGCGAGTCGCCTCCCTTTTCCAGAGTCGCTCCAAGACCATCACATGGTCCTTGGGAGCAGTGTTCCGATTAGGGATTCCGTGCGCGCGCATGTGCGGTTCTGCGCATGAGCAATCGTAACGTCACAGTTGACTACAGTAACGTAATAAGCAATATAAGCATATGTGATGTCCTATTTATGCTTTTCCTCTTTCCTTTTATCCTTTATAATAATTAATATGTATAAAATAATTAAATTATATATATATATATATATATAACGTGTCTTTATACACACATACATATTTTTATCTATAATTTTTTCATACGTTTTTATATAGCTGGGTAACGGTGCCCTTTTTTATTAGTATAAGGTACTTCACTAACAGCGCATTGCCGCATATGCGCGTAGAGGGAATCCCTAATCGGAACACTGCTTGGGAGCGGTGCAGTCGAACACAGTACAAATGGACACGTGGCAAATGGACACGGAGCAAATGAACACGAAACATTGCACACGGTTCATTTGGACACGGTTCAATTGGACACATAAAAACGCACACCGATCAGTTGACACGTAAAAATGCACACCGTTCAGATGTACACCGTTCAGTTGCACACCGCTCAAATGTACACCGTTCAGTTGCACATCGTTCAATTGGACACCGTTCAGTTGACCACGAAAAAATGCACACCGATCAGTCTGCCACGTAAAAATGCACACCGATCAGTCGGCCACAAAAAAATGTACACCAATCAGTCGGCCACGAAAAAATGCACACCGATCAGTCGGCCACGAAAAAAATGCACAACGCTCAGTCGGCCACGACAAATGCACACCAATCAGTCGGCTACGAACAAATGCACACCGCTCAGTCGGCCACGAACAAATGCACACCGCTCAGTCGGCCACGAACAAATGCACACCGCTCAGTCGGCCACAAACAAATGCACACCGATCAGTCGGCCACGAAAAGATGCACACCGATTAGTCGGCCACGAGAAGATGCACACCGATCAGTCGGCCACGAAAAGATGCACACCGATCAGTCGGCCACGAAAAGATGCACACCGATCAGTCGGCCACGAAAAGATGCACACCGATCAATCGGTCACGAAAAGATGCACACCGATCAGTCGGCCACGAAAAGATGCACACCGCTCAGTCGGCCACGAACAAATGCACACCGCTCAGTCGGCCACGAACAAATGCACACCGATCAGTCGACCACGAAAAAATGCACACCGCTCAGTCGGCCACGAACAAATGCACACCGCTCAGTCGGCCACAAACAAATGCACACCGATCAGTCGGCCACGAAAAGATGCACACCGATTAGTCGGCCACGAAAAGATGCACGCCGATCAGTCGGCCACGAAAAGATGCACACCGATCAGTCGGCCACGAAAAGATGCACACCGATCAGTCGGCCACGAAAAAATGCACTATGCTAAATTTACAATGGAGTGAGAACACGGCCTCCACATACGTTGCAATTCGCATCTGATTCCTTGTCTTGTTTCCCGAAAGTCCGGATGTTGCGATTAATTACGGCTGCTTTACACATGGTGTAATTAGAGTAAGGTTAAGATAAGTTTGGGAAACGTTTTATTGAATCTCATAAACGGAAGTTATACAAAAGTTTTATTTTGTTATGTGTATCTTCCTGGTATAATTTATTTTGTATCTATGTTATATATAACAGTATAAAACAACACTTGTCTTAAATTGTTATCTCCTGTTATGTAATATTTATTTACTGAAATAAAAATATTTATTTTTCAAATTCTTGACATCATAAAACTTTCTTTAAAGCTAAAATATAACCGTAGTTCCTGGTACACTACATTTAACAATGGAAAAGCAGTCAAACAATCTTTGGCGTTACATGCATTTGAACAAAATTTAAAAATCTATATAATAACAAATTATGTATTTATATTGATTAGAGAAAATTATCTTCGATTTCTATAATCAAACATCTTTTGAAAAGTAACAATGTCTACTTTAGAAAATGAACTTATAGCTAAATTGTAGAATTAATTTGATAAAACAAATAATGTACATCACTTTTACAATTATTTTAGGAACGACAATTTTTTTTAGCAACGACAGTTTTGTAGACAGTAAATTCAAATAATACTGCTTAATACCGTTATTTGCCTTTTATCATTTTTGTCTTTATGTAATCTTTAAATAAATATCTATATGTATTTAACGAACTTAAACTTATTTTGGCACAATACAATTCATAATTTTGTCCGCAAGAACGTAATCAAATTATATAAAAGAATATTTAAGAGCTTTTAAAAAATAACATATTGCACATATTGCACAAGTATGATATTGATTCTAACATAAAATAATTCTATCGTATATCAAGTAATACTGCATTTTTATATCTAAAACTTGTGAAGATCAGTCTTAAAAAAAAATATATATATTGCTTGGAACATATCTTATGGTGTTATAACTCGAATATAGTTTTCATAAGTCACATTACATATCGGACATCGATTAGCCTCTAAACGTTCAATGCATTGGAAACAACAAGCGAGGTGACCACAGGGTATGAAAATGTGTATTCGTTCGTCAGTGTAGCACACCGTACAAATGTCTGAGGAAGATTTTTCTTTGGATGTACTTTTGAAAAGTAACAATGTCTACTTTAGAAAATAAACTTATAGCTAAATTGTAGAATTAATTTGATAAAACAAATAATGTACATCACTTTTACAACAATTATTTTAGGAACGACAATTTTTTTTAGCAACGACAGTTTTGTAGACAGTAAATTCAAATAATACTGCTTAATACCGTTATCTGCCTTTTATCATTTTTGTCCTTATGTAATCTTTAAATAAATATCTATATGTATTTAACGAACTTAAACTTATTTTGGCACAATACAATTCATAATTTTGTCCGCAAGAACGTAATCAAATTATTAAAAGAATATTTAAGAGAGCTTTTAAAAAGTAACATATTGCACATATTGCACAAGTATGATATTGATTCTAACATAAAATAATTCTATCGTATCAAGTAATACTGCATTTTTATATCTAAAACTTGTGAAGATCAGTCTTAAAAAAATATATATATATTGCTTGGAACAAATCTTATGATGTTATAACTCGAATATAGTTTTCATAAGTCACATTACATATCGGACATCGATTAGCTTCTAAACGTTCAATGCATTGGAAACAACAAGCGAGGTGACCACAGGGTATGAAAATGTGTGTTCGTTCGTCAGTGTAGCACACCGTACAAACGTCTGAGGAAGATTTTTCTTTGGAAGTACTTTGGCTATTCTGCAGAGTCCAATCCACAGTATGAAATGGAAGATCTGTGGAGTCATTTCTCTGATTTGCGTTTGTGGACGAGTACAAATGTCCGTAATCATCTTCCGGAACATCATATATTGATCCATCTGTAATAAAATAGAAGGAAGAAAGAAGTTTAAAAATATAGTCTATGTATTGTCTATAAATCATTTATATACTCTTATGTAAATATAAGAGTGACTTAAATATCTTATCTTAAAGCAATTAGAATTGCTAAATGATAACATTACGTTGTATATTTGTAAATTCATCTTCCGAATTAGAAGTAACATAGACTACTTGAGATTCTTCATTTTGCGTCATATGCGATGTTTGCTCTATTGCTTGTATAATTATTTTTTGTGTATCGGAAGAATTTTCTGTACCTTGGTCTGGAAATGAAAGATTATGTTTATACATTTTTTTGAATATTTAATACATACTAGTAAAAGTGTAAACTTGTAAAGATATGCAAGCATAATTATTATGATAAAAAAACAGTTGAAGTGGCATTAAAGACTTGTAAACTATGAGAAAATGTTAGATGAATTTGATGAATTGAATTTCTTATCTTAAAGCAATTAGAGTTGCTAAATAATAACATTACCTTGTATATTTGTGAATTCATTTTCCGAATCAGAAGTAACAGAGACTGCTTGAGATTCTCCATTTTGCGTCATATGCGATGTTTGCTCTATTGTTTGTGTAATTGTTCTTTGTGTATCGGAAGAATTTTCTGTACCTTGGTCTGGAAATGAAAGATTACGTTTATACATTTTTTTGAATATTTAATACATACTAGTAAAAGTGTAAACTTGTAAAGATATGCAAGCATAATTATTATGATAAAAAAACAGTTGAAGTGGCATTAAAGACTTGTAAACTATGAGAAAATGTTAGATGAATTTGATTAATTGAATTTCTTATCTTAAAGCAATTAGAGTTGTTAAATAATAACATTACCTTGTGTATTTGTGAATTCATTTTCCGAATCAGAAGTAACAGAGACTGCTTGAGATTCTCCATTTTGCGTCATATGCGATGTTTGCTCTATTGTTTGTGTAATTGTTCTTTGTGTATCGGAAGAATTTTCTGTACCTTGGTCTGGAAATGAAAGATTATGTTTATACATTTTTTTGAATATTTAATACATACTAGTAAAAGTATAAACTTGTAAAGATATACAAGCATAATTATTATGATAAAAAAACAGTTGAAGTGGCATTAAAGACTTGTAAACTATGAGAAAATGTTAGATGAATTTGATGAATTGAATTTCTTATCTTAAAGCAATTAGAGTTGCTAAATAATAACATTACCTTGTGTATTTGTGAATTCATTTTCCGAATCAGAAATAACAGAGACTGCTTGAGATTCTTCATTTTGCGTCATATGCGATGTTTGCTCTATTGTTTGTGTAATTGTTCTTTGTGTATCGGAAGAATTTTCTGTACCTTGGTCTGGAAATGAAAGATTATGTTTATACATTTTTTTGAATATTTAATACATACTAGTAAAAGTGTAAACTTGTAAAGATATGCAAGCATAATTATTATGATAAAAAAACAGTTGAAGTGGCATTAAAGACTTGTAAACTATGAGAAAATGTTAGATGAATTTGATGAATTGAATTTCTTATCTTAAAGCAATTAGAGTTGCTAAATAATAACATTACCTTGTGTATTTGTGAATTCATTTTCCGAATCAGAAGTAACAGAGACTGCTTGAGATTCTTCATTTTGCGTCATATGCGATGTTTGCTCTATTGTTTGTGTAATTGTTCTTTGTGTATCGGAAGAATTTTCTGTACCTTGGTCTGGAAATGAAAGATTATGTTTATACATTTTTTTGAATATTTAATACATACTAATACAAGTGTAAACTTGTAAAGATATGCAAGCATAATTAACATTACGATAAAAAACATCTGAAAAATGTCATTAAAGACTTGTAAAATATGAGAAAATTATTTATTCCTGCACTTTTTTCGAATACATCTGTTCTTGGACTAGATGTATTTGTATGAACATATCGAGATTTTCGTCTAATTTGCGTTCCTGAAGTTAAAGAAGATGATTTATGAAAAAAAGTAATTTTGAGCTAATTTCTTTCAATTAATATTATTAATATTTTTAAATATATAATTTTTAATATTATTGTAATGAAATTTAAAATAACTGAAAATTATAGAAATTAACAAGCTGAAAGTCTATGATCGTAAAAAATTAGATTAAGAAAAAAATTAATTTAAAATCGTTATCAATTCATACAATTAATAAATAAATACAAAAAAAGCAAAACTAATTTACTTGTGTAGGGAATGTGTTCTTAAAAAAAAATAAAATAATGAATATAAGTTTATTAACACACTACAAGATAGCTGAGCGGGTTCCGTTAGCGCACGGTGCGATAGCGCACCAACCCGATAGCACACGAAAAATTGACACATTTCCCGATAGCACACCAACCCGATAGCGCACGAAAGCACTATCCCCTCACACACGCACTTTCACACACACACACACACACACACACACACACACACACACACACACACACACACACACACACACACACACACACACCGGGGGGGGGGGTGCAAGGGGGCCTTCGGCCCCCCTCCCGCACCCACCCCGTCCCCCTCGCTTCGCGAGGATTAAATAAATATTTAATATTAATATTTTATATGATAATAGTAAAAGTAATAAATATTTTAAAAACACTTATTTAATCTAATTAATTTTTAAATAGATATCATACGATGTATGGATATCACACACATTCATGATAATAATAATATTAATATGTTAAATGTTTATTATGTTTACCGCATTCTTCAATCGAACACATGATCGCGTTCGATAGCGCCAGTAATACCTTAACCTACCGCAACCTACCATGACAAAAAACTGCTTGCAGTCGCCGAGTAATTATCGTCGCATTGTCGCGTCGTCGCGTCGTGTAGTAACGTGTCCGCGCGTGTTTCTTTCATCGAGTGATTTTTAATCGCCAACAGTTATTATTCGACAGTGATTAATAATGATTAGTGATAGAGTCATTAGTAAATTTCTCGTCTCATCGAGTGAGTAAATAAATGTGATTACGTTAAAGTTTATAAAAGAATACAGTTCATGAAAGAAGAAAAACTTTCAGTTAATAATTTAGTGTGGATTTCTTGTCTTTTGCAACGTGATATCTACGTTCAATTTGAGAACGTACAATCTATCGGAAAATTCATTTCTCCTTCAAGCAATTACAGCAATACATCAAAAGTCATCGAACAAGGTAATAATAAATATTTTTTGACGTTATGTGAAAACAGATCTCGGGAAGTCAGAGGGACAGTGTGTCAAAGGAAATTCGTGAAAAGAGAGGGGTTTTTAGTGGGTAGGGAGTACCGAGTTGGTAATTCGACTTGGTACTCGAGTCCCACATAACTCACTGGATCGACCGGTGGGTATGCATAAAATGCATTTTCCCCTCTCTCGTAAAAAAAAAGAAAAAAAAAATACAGGTGAGTGAGCGAATGAGAGAGAGAGAGAGAGAGAGAGAGAGAGAGAGACAGACAGACAGACAGACAGAGAGAGAATGTATGTGTTCGCATGTGTGTCTGTATGTGTATAGCGACCAGCTGATCGCAGCAGGCGCCCCGCGTAAGCACCAGCGTCTGACGGTGAATCGCGCCACCCTTGCCTGTCTCTTGTATTCGACCCGTCATACGTTAACTACTTTTTTTAATAATTCAAAAACTAAGCTTCAAACGAAATTTTGCTAAAGGAAAAATCGTCTTAGAATTCGGTCAAGATTTTGTTTTTGCAAAAGCATAACGTTATTTAGAATCACCCTGTATATACATAATACAGGGGAGACGATAATTCTCGTTTTAACAAAGTGAACGCCGTATTACAATTATTATCAAAAATGAACGGCACATCTTTTTTTAGTAGCGCTTGAAGCGGTCCGGTTTTTACAGCAAAATTTTGAATAAAGCGACGAAAATAATTACACAATCCGAGAAAACCCTGTAGCTCTTTCACACTCTTAGGTTGCGGAAATTCTAAAACCGCTTGGACATGTCTTTTACATAATGTAATGCCGCTTTCTGAAACTAAGTATCCTAAATACTCTATTTCCTTTTTTAGAAAAGAACACTTCGACAAATTTAATTCAAGTCCATATTCTCTTAATCGTATCAATACTTTCTCCAAAATTTCCAGATTTTCTTCGATATTAACTGATGCTATCAGCAAATCGTCAATGTAAATCAACAATTTATTTTCTCGTATCAGATCATTAAAAACATGTAATATTCGTTTTTGAAATTCTGCGGGCGCTTCCGAAAATACAAAAGGTAACCGCAAATATTCATATTGACCACTCGGAGTTGCGAAAGCGAAATATTTTGTAAATTCCGGATGAATTTTTATCTGATGGAAACTATCTTTAAGATCTAATTTAGTAAAAAACTTTTTGCCATGCAACTTGTCCAAATGGTCCTCAATAATTGGAAAAGGATATTTTTGCGGATGTACGCGTTGATTTAACGGTTTCAAATCTATACACATTCTTTTCTGACCGTTACGTTTGGGAACTAGAATTGCTCGTGAACAATAAGGAGAAACGCTAGGTTTAATAATCTTTCTTTCTAACAAATCATTAATAATCGCATCGAGTTCGTTCTTTTCAGTAAATGATAATTTACGCGGAGCAAAACGGAAAAACGATTCATCTTTTATATGTAATTTTACGCTATAATCGTCCTGTATCGGCTCAATTTTCTTTGCATCGACCGATTTAAATATCTTTAGCAATTTCTTTCTCGCAAAAAAAGGAACTTCTTGATCCAAATTATTTTCAATTTGATCATATTGATCAAATTTTTCTATTTCCATGACTAATATCGCATGTATAAAATCATCGGAATTTTTCCCTCTCTCAAAGCTAAATCCTCCCTGATGATAAATTAATTTAATATGCGCATTTGTAAAAAACTGTCGGTCTAACAATAAATCATATTGCATTGTGCTATCATTAACAATAAATAATTCTACATCAAACCAAGAATTTGCAATATCAGGAATTGAGATCTGATCGTATACTTTACCAAGAATTGAAATTACCGAATTATTTACGCCCTTCAAATTAATATTATTTACTATTTTAAACCTTTCTTTATTTGGAAAAAATCTTTTATATACTGAATTACGTATAAGACTCACCGGATTTCCTGTGTCTATTAACGCTTTAAGACTTACATGTAGATTGCTAATTGATTGGATTCTTACGCACGCATCGTCTTTAGCCGCAAAGTTCAACGCATTAATATTCAAATTTCCAGAAAAGGCGATATCCCCCTCCGCAGCAGAATCTTCTTGCACGATCACGTGACTAGCATTCCTCTCTGTCCTTCTCGGGCAGGCAATTCTGATATGTCCTTGTTGTCCGCACTTGAAACACGTTGTCTTCCTTTGTGTACAATTCTTCGAAATATGACCGGGCTGCTTACAGTTGAAACACACTTTCTCGGAACCAAAAGGTCGCGTGATTTGACTTCTGTTTGTTGAATTTCCTCGACCTCCAAATCGATTGTTGCTCGATTCTTTGTTTTTCGGAGCAGTTGAATCTTCCGTTATTCTTCTAACGTGTTCTAAGAAATCTGGAATATTCGATATCTCCAGGTGCTTAACACTAGCTTTTTTATTATCGGATCCTTGACACCGTCAGCCAACAAATCAATTTTTTCTTTTTCCGTTAAGGAGTATCTGCATTAACGTCAATTTACCTTCAGCGTAGTCAATAAATTTTTCAGAATGTGCCTTCCATATCCTTTGTCCAATTCTTGCTAATGTAGCCGTATATGATTCTTTAACTTGAAAATGTCTTTCAATATAATATTTAAAATCTTCCCAGGTCGATACCGATACCAGTCCAGGGCTCTGTCTTTTAATTGTGACACCGCAGCCAGAAATAATATATCGTCTCTTAAATGATATAAACCAGCTATACTGGCAATTCGATCCAACCACTTAGATACATTCTCTTCCTCTTTACCAGAAAAATTTGGAATCAACTTTGTCGCAAATTTAATCTGAGACCAATTATTTATATCTTGATTACCGGAATTACCAGAGCCGGACCCTGTCTCAGGAAAAGGCGTCTTTCCCTCCTCGGCTCACGCTCTCTCGCATCCAACACGCTCACCACAGCTCTAACAATCTCCTCCAGATTGACTGTAGCAGCTGGTCCAGATCGCGACACACCAGGCCCACTAGAAGCCGCCAACACTTCCGGCTGCATAAGATTCTCTTCCGACGCTCCTTCGTCGATACCTCGCACCGGCTCCATTGCACTACTAATCACTGGACCACTTCTATCGTAAAAATCCAAGATTCTATCCAGAATCCTCCCTCGCGAGCCCGTTACCGTTAAATTCAAACTCGCCGCTATCGACCGTAACTGATTTATTGATTTTATTTCCAAAGTCGCACGATCCATAAAGACCGACAACAGACACCGACCTTCTTCACGAACACGTTATCTCTAATCACGTGAACACGTTCTGTACGTTCGAATTCCTTCTCGAACATTCGAGCGTTCAAAGTTCCGAATCGCACGTTCACTTTTAATCCACTTTAGAGATCCCACTTCTGAAAAAATTTCCGCTGTAGGGAATGTGTTCTTAAAAAGAAATAAAATAATGAATGTAAGTTTATTAACACACTACAAGATAGCTTATCCGTCTTTTCGATTTCAAGTGTATTTGATCACGATCGGCGCTCGAATCTGTCTCGTCCGTCGCGCTCTCACACATATAGGGGCTTATTCCCCCACTCTCACCTGCTACCGTTATTTCGAAAATTCTTGCGAATAAGTATATATTCTCGGTAGCCTACACTTGTTTGAAACGTTTCGCTCAAATTTTCCGTGAACAACTGTACGTCTGTAGCTTGTATAATAATATCACGACGATTTAGCATCTAAAAAGAAGAAACAGTTATTTTTTAAATAAAGTTATTGTAATTTATTATACTTTATGATTCTGTAGTTTGTATTTAAATGTAATGAAAATTGTAAGATTATGATACAGACATCTATTCGTAAGTATATTTATATATTGTATTAAATGAAGGATATTTACCTTCTAAAGATGTTATGCGTTCCATTTCAGAGATATGTATATTCGTAAACATCAACAAAAATTCTTTTAGTGGCAACTTTAAAACAATTAAAACTTTAAATATAATTTTTTATGTATTATGTATACTAATATAAATAATTATTAGATTCAACACATTAAAGTAACAAAATTTAAAAAATAATACCTATTATTAACTAAGTCTGTTTGAGCATTAAAAATTTTGGTATCGCGTTCTCTATTTATTCGTGTGCGGCTTCGTCGAGATCTAATACCATTTGTTAAGCAGCGAAAGTCCAATTCTTGATCGGCAATTAAATTTGATAATTTTTCTACAAAAGATTGACATTAATTACAATTTATATATAATGTAATATTAATAAAATAATTGTTATTAATAAAAGTAAGAAATTTGTTTATATTAATATTTGTAATAAGACATTCAATAAAAGTAATACAAATATTATATACCTAAAAATGTCCAAATATTAATATTCCTTGTGCCTAGTTTCTCCACTGCAATATTATGGAAACTCTGCTATGTTATTAGTACGTACAGGACAACCAAAAGTACTAATTTTTGATGCCATATTTGACCAGGTAAGTCTCAGATAGGATGTGAATTGTAAAATATCTGGATATTCACAAGAAAGTAGATCGGCTTCAGCTTGAATAATGGTTAAAGCTTCTTTAAAAATATCTGGTGGTAATAAAGGCAATGCCATTGTCATGGAAAGTATAGTTTTTCGAACATTTGAAAGGTGTAGTTTTCGCCATTTACGCAATACAGCCTATAAAAAATGAAAACAATGTAGTTAAATTTAAATAATGTAATTTAAATCATATTTGTTATGAATGTAATCAAGAAATTAAGAATTCTCTTGTCATGTGCGACAAAACTATAAAAAATCAACACAAAATATTTTCTTTTCTTAACAATTATGTACCTGATTAAAATGAAACCAACATCCAGTTAAATTTGCTCTGGGAAACTTCGTACTAAGCGATTTTACTGCAGCCATTTCAAAATCGCTCATTATAAAATTAATGTTTTGTTCAAGTTGTGGTACCATCTGTGTAATTTTATCCCACAAAACATCATACATAGAAGTTGTACGCGTATCACACAATATAAATAATACTGCAATGCCCTGGAAAAATAAATTTGTCTGATGTTTCAAAAATCTTAATAAGGTTTTAAAAATTTAAATAAAATATCTTACCGTATCCATGTATCGTATATGTACAGAGTAGAGTTGCGCAATGTGAGGCTTGCGTGGAAGGATCTGAAGAAAGATCCTCTCCGTGGTGTACCACCTTGTCGTGGTGGAGGGGCTCCCATTCTCGTTGGAGAATGGGTCCAAGAGTACACCATTGCACTTCCCCATCTTCTGCTGGCAGTCTGCCGGCAGGATTTGGGAAGGGGGGTTGCGCTCCCTCCGGGCACCTTGGCCTGATGCGCATAGGGGTAGGCGGCCCTGACTTCAATCGCCCGGTTGACTCCGACCGTTAGGGACGACCTCGCTGCTTGCGGCGGGGTCTACCGTCCCGGGGTTCGGTGGGTGCTCCCACTTGAGGGGACATGGCGGCTTCGGGCTGCGTAGGGGGAGGGGGCAAAGGGGGAACCTTGAGTCTGGGGATGACGTCCTTTTTAGGGCGTGCATCCTGGCTTGGGGAACCTCCGGATCCCCAAGGATAGAGGGTAGGAGATCGGCAGAGCCACTCGAACGTATTTCGAGCTCGGGTCTGCCGGCCTGGCCACTGGAGCCACTCGGACATATTCCGAGCCCGGGTCCAGTGGCGGAGGTTCGGTCCGTCAAAATACCTTTCTGGGGGTATGGAGACGGTCCGGTCGCCGGGGCCGCTCAGACATATTCCGAGGCGGGGCCCGGCGACGGAGGGATCCGAAAGCCGCCGCGACTGCTTCTCTTCCGAAGCGGCGGCCGTAGGACAGGCGGCGCCCTGTATTCGGTTCGCCGGTACAGGTGCGTGGGCGCGCTGGTCGCCACGGCGGGTAAGGCTGGGCCGGGGAGCAGCGACCCAGCCCCAACCGTCCGTGGGGCCCTCCCGGGATACTCAAGCCTGGCAAACTGCAGCACGGTGCCCGTATTGTTCGAGGTACGGGAGCCCCGAAAGCCCACCCTTTGCGGGGTGGGTGTGTAGGGGCCCGGAGCCCAGTGGGGGAGTTGAGTCTCTCCTCCCCCGCGAGGCATAGTCCACTCCCCGGGGGAACTTGGGGCCCGGTCGGGAGTGTTGCCGGTCATGTTTCGGGACACTCGGCCGGTGAGGGTATACCCTGGTGGATGGAGCCGTGCTGCACCCGGGAGAAAAACAGAAATGAGTTGCCTAAATCAAATTTCTACAGACGACGGGGGAGCGTCCCGTCCAACGGAGACGTTGGATGGAGACAATAATGGAGGAGCCTCAAGATCAGGCTTACGGTCCGGGAGACTGTCGCTACGCGGCACATCCCGCGACAGAGGAAAAGGCCGTAACATTAAGACCGGGAGTGGATCGGAGTATGGATCCGCTGACGAGTCAGCGGAAGTTTCGACTCCGAAGGACGGAAGGGACATGGGAGAGGGAGACGGTACCTTTGCTGTCCCTGCCCCCGTCAGCGATAAGCCGGGACCACGGTCCTATAAGGCGAGCCGCAAAAGGAGTGGGAGCGTCGCGTCGGTGGCATCTTCTAATGAAGATGTCGCAATGGAAATCGATCCGACTGAGGGTGATTCCACCAATAAACGCCTGAGGGAGGACGATTACGTCTCTGACGCCTCTACCCATTCAAAGTCCTCGAGCTCATCGAGAGGACGCGGCAGGCCCCCAACAACTGGGGAATATGTAGGGGTGGCTGCGGCTAAGGCTGCGGTAATCGAAGCGGAAGCCGAGGAGCTCCTAAATCGTGCGGACCGAGAACTTTTGGACTCTTGGACAGAGCCCAGCGTTACCAGGGCTCGCGGAGTCCTTCTGGGCAAAGCCGATAAGACGGCAGACGGATCCGAATCTCATCTGGATCCGGCTAGCCTCTCTGCAGCTGACCTCGCCGGGCAACTGCAGAAGAGCGTGGATATAATGAAGACGGTAGCCTCCTACAGAAAGGGATACAAGGGTAATTCCCAAAAGGTACTGAGGGAAGCGGCACACGTTGTAAGGGCGGTCGGAGATGAGCTGCTTGGCCGCACACAGGACGACGAGAGTCGTCGTCTGAGAGCGGCTAACGCCCAACTGAGCTCGGAGATGGAAGAGCTCAGGCGGCAGTTGGGGGAACTGAAGAAGAAGGTAGCTGATATGGCGAGCTCAAAGAAGCCCACGCCGCCCCCATGTCCAGCGCCGGACCCTCCGCTCATGGAGGTTAGCTCTCCCCCGCTACCGCAGCGCAAGAGGCCGCGCCGGAACGCGGATGACGCGCCAGGCCTCTCCCACTCCTCATCCTCCACTCAATCGGGAGGAAAAGAGAAGGAAGGCGGACAAAGGACGAGCCTCCAAAAGGCCCCCGAGGAAGGGATCGACCCGGGAGCAGAAGCGATTATCAACGCCATCACGAACCGCGTTGCAGCATTTGTCAACGCGCGTTTCGCGGCAATCGAGAAGCGACTGCTCCCGGAAAAGATCCGGCCTGCTCTACAGGCTGAGAAGAAGGCTGCAGAGACTGCCCAAGCGAAATCATACGCTGAAGCAACTGCTGCAGCTCCCTTGAAAAAGACCAGAGGCGGTGGGGGTAAGGGGGCTAAGCCCAAACCCTCCCCCGCGATTAGTGACTCCGAATCCGGGAAAACGAGGGGTAGGAGGGTAGAAGGCAAGACTGCCGCTGCAACGGGAGGAGGCTCCAAGGCCAACAAGTCCCCGCAAGAGACCAACGAAACGTCATGGACGAAAGTCGGACGCGGCGGCGGGGCACTGAAGACGGCGGAGAAGGGCAAAACCGCGGCAAACGAGAAAGCAGCGGGCAAAACCGCCAAGGCAGCCTCGAAAACCGCGGAAAAAGCACCCGAGGAGGTCCCTCCCCCTAAAAAGGGAGGGAATAAAAACCGAAAAAAAAATAATGGCAAGGGCGGGAAAAACTCCCAAAAAGGGAATCGTCCCCCACCCAAGCCCAGAAAGATTCATCCTCCTAAGCAGGCAGCCGTACTGCTGAGTGCGGACCCTGCGAAGGGGGGCAAAAACAGATCCAGGTAGGGGAGGCAATTTCCGGAGTCCGCTCCAGCATTCGGCTGGCGGATCTCGGAATTACGTCCCTTCGGCCAAAGAAGGCGGCAAGAGGGGGGATTCTGTTTGAGGTCCCCGGCCAGGAGAGCGGCCCGAAAGCCGACAAGCTGGCCGAAGCTTTGCGAGCTCTGTTAGAGCCCAAGGGGGTGAAGATCACGCGTCCGGTGAAATTAGCGGAAATCCGCGTCACCGGACTCGATGACTCGATCACCCCCGACGAGGTAAAGGAGGCGATCGCCGGATACGGAGGATGTTCCGCGGGGGAGGTAAAGGTTGGAAAACTCAACCGCTCCCCCGCGGGAAGGCTAGGGTCCATGTGGGCCCGGTGCCCGGCGGTCGCAGCCAAGAAGGTGGTGGAGGCGTCGAAGAGGGAGGCCGATAAGGATCCCTTTATGATCGGCTGGATAAGGGCCCGTGTTGAGGCCCTCGGTGCCCGGCCCCTCCAGTGCTATAAATGCCTGGGGGCCGGCCACATAAAGGCGACCTGCACATCGGAGGAGGACCGCAGCGGACTCTGTTACCGCTGCGGTGAAAAGGGCCATAGGGCCTCAGTGTGCTCCGCCACACCCAAATGTCCGTATTGCACGGCCAAGGGTGTTAAAGCGGAGCACCGATACGGGGCACCTTCGTGTGCCTCCTTGCGGCCAGAGAGGAAACAGAAAAAGAAGGGTGGGGGAGGAACCGATGCCTCCTCCTCCACCCAACAGAAGGCGAAGGGAAAAGAGGGTGCCCCACCGACTTTGGAGCCCCCTCCAACTCCCGGGCCAAACAACGACCCAACAAGAGGAAGCCAGGAGGAGGCAATGGATATAGCTTAGGATTCTAAGCAATCGCCTCCTCCAGGCAAATTTGAACCACTCCGCCAGGGCGCGGATCTACTGCTACAGACTCTGGCGGAGTGGAACATTGATCTGGCAGTGGCGGCCGAACCGTACCACGTCCCCGCTAGGACCTATTGGTTCGGTGACACGGACGGTTTGGTCGCCGTCATTGGAAAATGTGGTGCGGAGGCTCTACCCCTCTCCCTATTAGGGAGAGGCGACGGATTTGTAGCCGTACAATGGGGGGAAATTGCTGTGGTGGGGGTGTACTTTTCACCCAACCGCGACCTGGCCCAATTTAACGCATATCTGGACCGGGTGGCGACAATAATACGTCGCCAGTTACCCGGTTCAGTGTTGGTAGCGGGGGACCTCAATTCAAAGTCGGAGGATTGGAGTTCCCCCGTGTCAAATGCGCGGGGTCAGGTATTGGCGGAATGGGGGGCAGAGCTGGACCTCGTGGTCCTGAATCGAGGCTCGGCATGCACATGTGTCGACACAACGACGGGTCCATAGTCGATGTGACTTTTGGCTCCCCGCCGGTCGCGCGCATGGTGACCGGATGGAGGGTCATGGTGGGGTCGGAGACATTGTCCGACCATCGGTATATCCGATGGGACATCTCCGACCCCTCCCTCGGCCGGCAGTCACGCCCCCCGAATGGTGGTACACCCCCGCCCCCCGCTGGGCGTTGAAACGCCTAGCAGAGGACGCCCTGATGGCAGCCGCTTCGGCAAAGGCTCTCGAAAACCCAGAGCCAGGCCCCTGCGACGTGAGCGGGGAGGTATCCTGGTTCCGGGAGGCGATGACGCAAATCTGCGACGTCGCCATGCCCCGGATCCGAGCCCTCCCCGCACGGAAGTCGGTGTACTGGTGGTCGCCAGAAATTGCGCAACTACGCGCAACCTGCGTGAGGGAGCGCCACCGGTACACCAGATGTCGCAGGAGGCGTCACTCGGAGGCCGAAGCGGCGGCGCTGCATACGGCCTATAAGGAGGCGAAGAAGGCGCTGCAGCGCGCCATCAAGAGGGCCAAGGATAAGGCCTGGGCAGAGCTCCTGGAGACTCTCAACGAGGATCCGTGGGGGCGCCCCTATCTGATCGTGAGGAAGAAACTCCGATCCGGGGGCCCCCGCATTACAGAGAGTCTCCACCCCCAAGTCCTGGAGGACGTAGTCTCCACCCTCTTCCCCTATAGAAGGGGAGGGACGGGGCAACCTCCGGGACAATCGGTCCACACAACACCGTGGACCGACGAAATGGGGGTAACGGAAATGGAGCTAGTCAGGGCAATTCGTAGGCTCCGGGCGAAAAACACCGCTCCGTCGATCACGGGAAATCAACTCTGACCGACTCCCTTGTATCCAAAGCTGGCATTATCGCTGGCGCCAAGGCTGGTGAAACCCGGTTTACCGATACGCGCAAGGATGAGCAAGAGCGTTGTATCACTATTAAATCTACCGCTATTTCCATGTTCTTTGAACTTGAAGTGAAAGATATAGTCTTTATTACAAATCCCGATCAACGTGACAAAGAGGAGAAGGGCTTTTTAATTAATCTGATCGATTCGCCTGGACACGTAGATTTTTCGAGCGAGGTCACAGCCGCCCTTCGTGTTACTGATGGAGCTCTCGTTGTCGTTGATTGTGTATCTGGTGTATGCGTACAAACTGAAACTGTACTGCGCCAAGCGATTGCGGAACGTATCAAGCCTGTTTTATTTATGAACAAAATGGATCGTGCACTGTTAGAACTCCAACTGGATACGTTGGAGGCGGGGCCGGATGGAATCCCTGGCCGCGCCTGGGTCCTGGCCCTCGGCGTCCTCGGGGACCGACTGAGGAGGCTCTTTACAGCCTGCCTCCAGTCGGGGCAATTTCCCCCTCAATGGAAGGAGGCGGCACTGGTCCTCCTCCACAAAGAGGGGCGTCCCGCGGAGAGTCCCTCCGCCTATCGCCCGATATGCTTGTTGGATGAGGCGGGCAAGCTCTTTGAGCGAGTGCTCGCTGCCCGCCTCCATCGGCACCTGTCCCAAACGGGCCCCGATCTGGCCGACTGCCAGTTCGGATTCCGGGAAGGCCGTTCGACGGTGGACGCGATAAAACGCGTAAGGGCCTTCTCGGAGAAGGCTGTCTCCCGGGGTGGGGTTGCGTTGGCAGTGTCGCTGGACATTGCCAACGACTTGAACTCCCTACCCTGGGAGTGTATAGGGCGCGCGCTCGAATACCACCGAGTGCCCTATATGCGGGAGGTCATATCGGACTACCTCCGGGACAGGGCCGTCGCATATCGGGCTAGATATGGTGTATCGGTGCGGAGGGATATGTGCTGCGGGGTTCCACAGGGGTCAGTACTAGGCCCCATCTTGTGGAACCTCGGGTACAACGGGGTTCTGCGGGGCGCCCTCCTCACGGGCCTGAGTGTCGTGTGTTATGCGGACGACACTCTTGTATTGGCTCGTGGGGATTCGTGGGAGGAGGCCATCGGCCTAGCTAAGGTTGGGGTGGCACTGGTTGTCGGCCGCATTCGCACCTTGGGACTGACGGTGGCACTTCATAAGACCGAGGCTGTATACTTTAAGCAGCCTCGGCGGAAACCGCCACTGCAGTCCCACATTACCGTCGAGGGAGTCCACATCGAGGTGCGGTCCAGTATGAAGTATCTGGGCCTGCACCTCGATTGCCACTGGAGTTTTCGGGAACACTTTTGCCGCTTGGCCCCCCGTATAAGGGCAGCAATCAACTCCTTCGGGAGCCTGCTGCCCAACATAGGGGGGCCCCGAGATAGGGTGCGCCGTCTCTACATGGGGGTGGTTGGGTCTATGATCCTTTATGGAGCTCCCGTGTGGTCCAATGAGCTGATGGCCAGCCGTGAAAGCCTTGCCCTGGTGCAAGGCCTACAAAGAAGGTTGGCCATCCGGATCACACGGGGCTATAGAACCACCTCCGCAGAGGCGGCGTTAGCGGTGTCGGGCTCGATACCGTGGGATCTCCTGGCGGAGACATACGCCGCCCTGTACGAGTGGCGCGCTATTCTCCGCCAGCGAGAAGTCGTCCCGGCACCGCAAGCGGTAAAAGCTGTCCGAATCCAGTTCCGACAGCTCGCAATCAGCAAATGGAAGGAAAGGATGGCCCACGCCAGGGTCGGCCTTAGAGGTGTTGGAGCCATTCGCCCTGTCCTTGAGGAATGGGTGGATCGGCGGCCAAATGGACTCCCGTTTAGGACGGTGCAGGTACTCACCGGGCATGGATGCTTCGGTGAGTACCTGCACGAGAAGGCAAGGCGCGAGCCGACAACCATGTGCCATCATTGTTCGGAGGTCCGCGACACGGCGCAGCATACCCTTGAGGTATCCCGCATGGGATGAGCAGCGCCGTGTCTTGCGGAGCATAGTAGGCGAGGACCTCTCGCTTCCGGCCGTGGTCTCGGCCATGGTCGGGAGTGAGGATGCCTGGGTCGCCATGGTCTCCTGCGAGCAAGTAATGTTGCAGAAGGAGGCCGCGGAGCGGGACCGCGAGGACGACCCGTCCTCCGATCCCATCCGCAGGAGGAGGGGAGGCGCAAGAAGAAGGGCGTATGCCCGACAATTCCCTTAGTGCTTCCAGCGGGGAACTATTACCCCGCACCTCCTCCAGAGGCGGGCCGAGGGTGTGACAACAACATGCTCCCTCGGCTAGGGGCAGCGGGGGCTCTCTTTCGACAAAGCGAAAGATCCCCCAGCGATCAAGGCTCCTACCCAGAAGGACGGCGGGATCAGGGAGACTGCGTCCCGTCGTCACTATCCCGTAGAGAGGTGGGGCGACCAACACCCAAGCCTCACCACTTGCGGAGGGACCCCTCTCAACAAATGAGAGGGGGCATGGCGCTGGGAGGACTGCGGACGAATGCGCGAGCGATCCCGCGGTCCTCCCTAAGAGCGCAAAGCAGTCACCATGGGGTTTTAGCGGGTAGTCGGGAGGCAGATAGATCTCCCGGAGTCCCGCATAACCCCCGCCCATAACTCTGTCTAGCGGGGGTATGCGTAAATGCATTTCCCCATGTAAAAAAAAAAAGGATCTGAAGAAAGATATGTACAAAACATTTTTCTTAATTTGACAAAAAATTACATTATTATACACTATAATAAGTTACTATTATAAATACTGTTATTTGTTTGCCATTGTAAATCCCATACAGTACAGAATATTTCAATCACATTACATTACAGCAATGTTACAATGTTGTAAGTTGAAATGCAATACTATATTACAATGTTTCAATGTAAGATCTGTACAATGTTTCTGCAATCTTCCAGTATTGTATGGATTCTATTACAACTTTTTATAAAAATTTTATATATATAGAAACAATGTACTTACAGAAAATGTTCTATCCACGTAGATTTCAGTAGCAGATGATAAGGCTTCTAGTAAATAATTAGTTGATAAAATTATTGCAACTTTTCCATCATTTGTAGTAATGCTTTCTTTATAAACATTTTTCATTATATCATAGTTTCCAAGAATATTGCGTAATGATGCTAATGTATCAGGTACAGGTGGTCGACTCTTTATACGTTCACGTAGCATGTTACATCTTATAGATGAAAAACTCAAATATTGTCCTGCATCTGGATTGCTAGTAAGAAAAAGTACATATTATAAATATAAAAAATAGAAATTCTGTTGAAAAACATACAAAAATACAATTTTATTCATTACCATAAATATATTTAGTATTTAATCAGATATTTCATTTTATAATGTTGAGATAGTAATGTCATCTTCTATATATATTGACCGATATATTTTTTAATTATTTAAAATTAGCAATATGAAAATTATAAGGATAATAAATATTAAAAGTATATCCACAATAAAAATACGAATTGGTATACTTGTAAAAATATCTGTGCAATTCATGGTGAAACTGATGAATACTACAAATATATAACGTTCTAAAAGTGTAGAATGGATATCCATAAGTGATTTGAAAATTGCAATCGACCTTGAAATGTGAAAAATGCATATATATTATTTGTACAGCAAGTGCAATAACATATATATGCTTTAAAAAAAAAAACCACAAAAAATAGTGCAATTCTATACAAAACAAACCTTACAAAAATAAAAACATACGTCAAGTACCTACATGAAAAAGTATCCGAATAACAACGTAACAAAAATGTTTAAAAATAAATTTTAATTTGAAAGTAGTGACATCTGGCAAAAAATCTTGCTAAAAAAGAAAAAATACGCCAAGTATATTAAAAAATATTCAAATTTATATTCAATAAATATTGATTTTAAAAAATGTTACACTATTAACTAATTACTAAACTGTTTACAAAAAAATGTGCGATGAATGTAACTAATCAAGTATTGATGTTATATGCGTGCTATATCAATTTATAATAATCAATGTTGAGTGTGCGATTAGAAGTCATATAATTTGCAAAGTATATCTTATATCTTATATGTTTCCTCATGGTAATACTTCCAATTGAACTACACTCAACTTTGGGCCTATTAACCCAAATTAGAGATGGTCCCCTTCAATCGGAAAAACCGTGAGCCTATTACAACTAAATATGAATACTCTTAGCGTTTTAAATTGCTTCCACTCGATTATAAGGATTGGAATTGTATTTAATATATATCTTTTCTGCATATTTTTTCTGCAAACTGTTCTGTGAAATTCCCTATACGTGTAACATACCTTGCACTGAAGATGACTTAAAAATAAGTCGAAACGTTCGTACATGACTTGTAAACATCTATATGTATCTTATAATTATCTGATTTTTTAATTTCTTTTCTTATTTTATATTAACTTGTAATTATAAATTATTAATATATATATTATGAATTATATTATGAATATTAATATATATATTATGAATTATTAATATATATAATTTTTACCAATTTTTTAGTCTTGACATTTGTCATTAACTCTCTATGCCTACTTAATCACATTAGTTTGTAATTTACAGAGAGCTTAATTACTTTTCGTTCTTATATAGGTATTATATTATATCTTATATATTATAGAATATTTAATTTGAAAGAAAATTTTTTGTAAACTATATGTAAGTCGTATAAAACAAACTTACAAAA
This sequence comes from Camponotus pennsylvanicus, assembly GCA_023638675.1. NCBI lineage: Eukaryota > Metazoa > Arthropoda > Insecta > Hymenoptera > Formicidae > Camponotus > Camponotus pennsylvanicus. The sequence goes on along the minus strand of JALHBL010000562.1, from coordinate 24,242 downwards.
GCAAAGTTGGTATGGCCAGGTCGCATTAAAACATCGTTACAAATTTGTGTTGCTTAATTATTTCATATATATGTATATATATTGTATATAATTCATATATATTGTATATGTATATATATTGTATATTTCATATATATTGTATATAATTTTTATATCATATATTTATATATTTATATAATAAAAATATATTAAACATTTATTAACACTTTATACAAAATGTTAGTTTTATGTAAAATGCATATATTGAAAAAGAATATATAGAAAAATATGATTTATAAAGTATTAAAAGAGTACTTACATCAAAATTTCAATTTCTAAATATATATACACTTTTATATATTATGTACATATAATATACATATATCGTCTTTAATACATCATGCATATATTCTTATCGACATATAAGTACTCTCAACATAGTAAAAAGATAGTAAAAAATATTTAATTTAAGATACTACGTAAGTAGTACCAAAGATAATACGAAAGTAGTAAAAAATAATTGTAAATTAAGATTTCTCACTGTTATATTGTTTAAAATTATTATACAAATATTTTAGAAAAAGTATAAAAATATTCTATATATATTTATAAAATGTACCATAATGTGACTCTTTTGATCATGCCAGTTTTGCTTTGGTAATTTTGTTTTATACGACTTACAGTTTACGAGAAATTTTTTTTCACATGATACATTTTCTAAGATATTTTAGAAGGAATTCTGCTCGAATTCAATATTGATTATAAATTGATATAGCAGATAACATAAATATTTGGCTAATTACATTGATCTCATCTCTTTCTAAACGATTTACCATTCTGTTAATAGTTACATTTTGTAAGATCTATATTTATTGTATATTTAATTTGTATTTTTTGTACTTTTACACTTGGCATGTTTGTTCCTTTTTTTAGAAGTTTTTTGGGAGATGTTTTTTATTACAAAAAAAACAACAGTTTTATATTTTAGAAAAAGAGAAGAAGATGAAGAGAAATATATTCTGAAGGTAGATATATAGACATATTCTGAAAAGATATATTCTAAATAATTTATTACAATTATTAAGAATTTATTAAATTGATTACTTAAATTGTCATTATAAAAATAATATTTACAACATTGATATACTTGTTTAAATGAGATAAATAAACAGAAATGTTTCAAAAAACCTTTCTATAATAGAATTACTACGTTTTAAACGTCTTATTATTTGGAAATTGAAGACAATGATTTTAATCATATTTATCATGCCAAAAATTTATTAAATGTTTACAAACTTGTAGCACAAATAATAGTTACTTGTAATCTGTAAAGATTTGAATGCATTTTTTTTAATAGTTCAAGAAAAACCATTTATATAAATTATTATATAAATTTGATTGATTAATCCAATCGCAAAGCAAATATTTTTATATATTAATGATATAAAAACCTTTTTAACACTGAAAATTGTGCGATATGAATATTACATAAAATATTTATTAATTAATCCAATCGCAAAGCAATGTCATTATATATTAATGATATTAAAACTTTTTTGACATTGAAAATTGTACGATATGAATATTACATAAAATATTGATTAATTAATCCAATCGCAAAGCAATGTCTTTACATATTAATGATATAAAAACTTTTTTAACACTGAAAATTATGCGTTATGAATATTACATAAAATATTATAATAAATAGATAAATATTACATAAAATATAATCAAAATTAATTTTACCTTCTGCAAACTGAATCAAAAATTTCTTTAAATCCAAGATAAGTATCACGAGAAAGCCTTAGCATTTCTTGTTTCATTTTCATTTGTTCTTTAAGAAATGTTGACTTTGGATGATTATGTTGTCGTAAAACGTGTACGTTATTATTATCCATAAGCAAAACTGAACCACGACATTTATACGTCCGACGACCACTGCATCGAAAAACATTGTCATAGCGAGTGTCTATATGATATGCATAATTATCATATAGATAAATGTTTGTATTTTTCTGTCTTCCAGGCAAAACTTCCATCTGTAATTGAGAAACACTTTCTCGAAAACGTGTCGAATAAACGTTTTATATATTAAATTATATGAGTAAAACTGTTTCCTTAAAATAAAAATATTAAATATATGTAGGGATCTATCATAATACTTCAATTTAACTTAATATAATATAATGTTTGAATTTCATTCTCAAATATATAATATGATAGCAAATATTGAATGTCTCGTTTTACAATCAACACATCGATTATGGCATAGACATCAGTCGAGGAAATATATCTCTTTATAGTAATAAAACGATGTCAGTTGAAATCTCTTAAAATATTTGTTGCTCAACAAAACGGTTTATTTACTTCAGAAATACGATACAACAACGATGATTACAACAAAAGCGTTATCACGACAAACAAAGAACGACGTTAACAAATGAAGAACGACATGAGTATGCGGACTACGCAAAATGGAATTTTCTGCCGCGAAAAACGCGGGAAACATGTACGTGCATGCGCCGCATCACGTGACAATCATGACAGAGGCCGTGTTCTGAAATTCATTGCCATTAAGCGGCGTCTACAATGAAATTTTAAGGAGACTTAAGGCGTAAGACTTAAGAAATTGACCAATCACAGTCGAATATTCTCTTAATACTTGACTGTGATTGGTTAATTTCTTAAGTCTTACGCCTTAAGTCTCCTTAAAATCTCATTGTAGATGACGCATTAAGCGTAGTCTACAATGAGACTTTAAGACGTAAGACTTAAGAAATTAATCAATCACATTTATGATTCTTTTCTAAACTCAATTGTGATTGATTAATTTTTTAAGTCATACGTCTTAAAGTCTCATTATAGACTACGCTTTATTGAAAATGTAGGATCTCTCCTTTTTTACTGAACTTCTACTGTTCTTAGTGAACACATACATGTGTAAAGCTCGTATCAGAGAGAAACCTGAGAGGCGCCACGCCGCCGTTTTTCTTAAGTCAGTTTCCCTACCGGATTCAGTGGCTAACTGGATCGATATTTTGGCCAGCGGAACTACATGGCCGGATCGACTTTCCAGTGCCGTGGTAAAACGCCCACTTGGTTCGTGTCCGTACTAGAACGACAATTGTGGATCTCGAAATAAATACGGAAACATGGATTTATTGATATCCTTTATTACATATTATTATTTTTTTTATTTAAATATATTTTATGGAGTCATATATGTATACATATGTATTAAAATGACCACATAAGCATAACAAATCGAATTATAATTATTTATATTTATACAAATATATATGTATATATATATATATATATATGTATATATATACATTATATATATATATAATTTGATTTTGTGTGTTTAAATTATATAAGCAAAATATAATTTTTAATTTATATAAATATATCTATATTTATAAACATATAACACTTTTTTATAATTATAATAATAGATCAGTCAAATATATATATGCGTACTCGATAACATGCTAAAATGAAAAAGATATATTTTCATTTCGCATTTTCTCGATTTGAAAATGTTTTTAATAGGTAAATAAAATTTTTACGATTAAATTGACACCAAACACGACATAAATCGGATAATTTTTAGATTAATAATCAAAATTTTCATTACATATTAATTAAAAATAATTCGATTTATGTCGTATTTGATGTCATTCTAATCGTACAAATTTCATTTACCTATTAAAACCATTTTCAAATCGAGAAAATGCGAAATGAAAACTTTAGTTTTGATTTTATTCGATTTTAATATTTGACAGATAAGGAACGTTCACCGATGCTCGAGAGTCGTCGAAAGCGAAAGCGAGAACGTCTAAGGAGTAAGCAAGATGACGGACATCAAACAGTTCCGAAGTCTCGCTCACGAGGCTTCCCCCTTGTCCCCAGCCTTCTGTATTAAATTTCATTTTACCGTAGAAAATAAAATTTTTACATTCTGCATTTTATCAGTGCGAAAATAATTGTAATGGATGAGTGACATTTTTGTGATTAAAATGACACCAAACACGATATGAATCGGATAATTTTTAATTAATATATAATTAAAATATTAATTATTAATCTTGTTAAATAATATCCGATATATATCGTGTTTGGTGTCATTTTAATCACAAAAATCTCATTAACTCATCACAATTATTTTCAGATCGATAATGTGCAAAATGTAAAAATTTTATTTTCTGTGGAGAAATGAAATTTGATACAATGGATTAGAGATAAGGAAGCCTCGCGAGCGAGTCTTCGGAACTGTTTGATGTCGGTCATCTCGCTTGCTCTTTGTTCGTTCTCGCTTTCGCTTTCGACGACTCTCGAGCGTTGGAGAACGTTTCTTATCTGTAAAATAAAAAATCAAATGAAATCAAAAGTTAACACTTTTTTGTTTCGCGTTTGATCGATTTGATAATAATTTTAATAAATTAACCAGATTTTTGCGATTAAAACGTCACCAAACATGACATAAATCGAAATATTTTAAACTAATATATAATAAAAATTTTGATTATTAATTTGATATATTATATCCGATTTAGATGCTTCATGTCATTTTAATCGCAAATATCTTCTTAATCCCATAAAATTACTTTTCAATCGATAAAATAAGAAATACAAAGCTTGATTTCTTATTGTTAATGATATATATACGTGAAGGATTACAGATACATGAATCTCAAAAGTATTATTGTAACTGCGCATGTATGTTATAAAATAATATACTAATATATCTTTTTCATTTTAGCATGTTATCGAGTACGCATATATATATTTGACTGATCTATTATTATAATTATAAAAAAGTGTTATATGTTTATAAATATAGATATATTTATATAAATTAAAAATTATTTTCTGCTTATATAATTTAAACACACAAAATCGAATTATTTATATATATATATATATATATATATATATATAATAGTAATAATAGTAATAAGAATAATAGTAATAAGTATAATAGTAATAAGAATATTATCTTATAAAACCAGTGCCAATAAATGCGCGACTTTTTGTCTTAAATCGACTAATATTTTTCTCATTCCCCTCATCCCCTCCTTTATACGCCTGTATAGCGTCCCAAACGCCCGAACCTGTACATCCCTGTCTTTATCACCTTTTCATATCTTCTTTTTTGTCAATGCGATGACGCCAATGCGGTGGCGTCACCTACCGCCGTCTACCGCGTCACAAACGTACCCGCGCGTGCACGCTCCGTCTTTTACAGCAACGGTAGGGTGGGGATCATGGATGGACATAAACCTAACGTAACCCCAATGTACCGATTCTTCTTCGCTACACCACGACCGCCATTTTGTCGGGGTGCCGCCATCTCCTTTCCCTCCTCGGCCATATTGTCGGCTCCTACCCACGTGCTATATTTTCTCTCTCGTTTCCCCCAAATCCGCGCCAATCAGAGCTTGGGCCACTACCGGGCGAGCCAATCAGAGCTTGGGCCACTACCGCGCCAGCCAATCAGAGCCTGGGCCACTACCGCGCCAGCCATTCAGAGCGCTCCTTCGTCTCAGACAAGCCACGCCTCCGGCGCCAGTGGGCGAGTGGTGGGGGTTTGTTTTGACGCCCCATAGTGGCCCACTAACTACTAACATTTTAGAAATATTATATAAATAGTTCATGTCCGCATTCAGATACTTAGATATGAAACTTTATAGAAATATCTCTTGATATTATGTCATGAACATTTTTTAGAAATAATATTTAAACGTTGCTGTGATATATTACTACAACATTATTCACAGCGGTATCATAAATATCACATGAAGATTCATCTCAATAGTTTCAATTAATTTAATCAGATTATATATCCCTATAAGCACGTGATATTATTTAATATTAAGTAATATTCTATGTATATTCTTAGAATATTAAACGTTTAATATTTTAAGAATATACCTAGAATATTACTTAATATTAAATAATATCATATGCTTATAGGGATAGAGTTGCTAATAACAAAACTTTTAATTAATATTTTTTAATTATTTAATTGTATAAAACATAAAGTTATTAATAAAATAATGAAATAACACTTCTATTATATGACAAAATATAAATTAATAAATTGTAGATGTAGAAACTATATATATAAGACAAATTTGAAGCAAAACGATGAAGTAAAATAAATAAATTATCTTTAAATACTTTTAATCTTTAAATCATTTTATTATAAAATATGACAGTAATATTATAATACAATATTACATAACATAAATATATTTACTCTTTGATAGTATAAAAAAAACTATACTTTATATTTCTAATTTAAGAAATTATATTTTTATATTATATTTGTAATGCATTTAAAATAAAAACATTTTTCAAAAATATAATGAAAATTATACATTCAAAACATATAATAGAATATTGTATTGCATGTAACTTTGGCAACTCTAAAGAAAAATTAAAATAAAATTAAATTAAATTAAATTATGAACTTAATTTATGTGCCATATAAATAAAGTATTTTTAATTAAATGCTATATAAAAACAAAATCATGGGATAAAAATAAAATATTATGTATAATATTATGTACAGAGTGTAACTGAACAAACAATAAAGGAAGTACATCAAATTCTGTGGCCAATTTAGAGACGATTTTTCCTCAATAAAAATGTTAAGATACCGCAATAAGTTTAAAGTTATAAATGATTGAAAAAAAAAGGTTATTCGCAAATTAAATTTTGTGAAGTTGAAATATTAATGAAACTTTATTATTCAGTTAATTTCAGGTAGAATTTATATGTTAATAAAATTTTAATTTAAGGCTTAGTTACAAAGATGATAACAAAAATTGGGAACGTGCAAAAAATGATGATCTTCCTCGACATTTTCACTGAGGAAAAATCGTCTTAAAATTGGCCAGAGAAACTTATGGTCTCCATGTATATTTCTTCAGTTATACCGTGTATATATATATAAAACAGTTTTTTTTTAAATAGAAACAAAAACATTATGCATCATTTCTCGCATTATCGTTTCTCGCATTATCGTTTATCGCATTATTGTTTCTCGCATTTTTTATATTTTCACGATTTAATCGTAGATTTGCTTGTCTAAACCATGCTTTTAAAATCTCTTCAAATTGTGCTTCTGTTACAGTGGGACAAATTTTTTTTATAGCATCTAAAAAAATAATATATATGTATATACATATAAGACTTATTAATTAAAAAATAATATAGATTCGATATAATTAATCAGAAGTAGATTAGAAATATAAATAATAGACAAATAAATGATATTGTGTGCAACAAACTTACTTTTAATGCACATAATAATTTTTAAATCTTTTAATTTAAAATTATTTTTTGCTCCAGTCCAAGAGCATTTGGAAGCGAGATTATTTGTAAATAATTTTTGCAATGCTCTTTTCATTGCATCTTTTATTGTAGTACCACCAACCATGATTAACATATTAATCTACCAAAAAATTATACTAATAAATCGTATTCTTAATGATAATGTAAAACCACAGCTTTAAAACTATTTAGAAAAAAAATACATTGTAAAATATATTGTATTATACATTGTAAAATACATTGTAAAATATATTGTATTATACATACCAACTGTGATTGTGCTTCCTCAGATGCTAATATAATTTCGAAAATATTAATGTCTTCAAAACAATCCATTGGTAATTGTGGAAGCATATCAATATTACGATGAGTGTTTTTATTATCATTATTTTCTAAAACATGTAAACGTTCGTCTATTCGTTTACACATTAGATTTATTTCAAGAACATATCGTAATAGAGAAGCAAGAGTTTCAGAAGCTGTAATAGCAAAATAATTAAAATACAATTTTTTAACAACTTGTTGGAATTATTGCATTAAGTATAAATATAAAAATGTACTATAACTTACTACGATTGTCAGCAAAAATAATATCATTTTCTGCAGGAATAACATTGTTTTCTGCTTCTATGACAATAGGAATTTCGTCTATATTTATGATTTGTGAATTATGATCATCAATATTTTGATTGGTACCATCATCTAGAAATACATACTTTATGAAAATTTTATCTTTGTTTTATAAATATATTGTTCTATAAATGAAAAAAATATAAATAGTAAAATGTAGAATATCGATTATACTTTGTTCATGTAAACTGTTATTTAATTCAGGAATGGAATCATTGTCACTGATTTCGTTTTTACTGGAATTACTAAATGATTTATCTAAAAATATTTATTATTTAATATTATTTAAAAAAATATCTAACACTATCTAATATAAAAAAACAATAAAATAATATCTAAGCAAAGAATAATTTTGTATATACATTTATCAACAGGACAAAGTATGTAATCTTATAATAAATTTTTAAAAATTATAAAATTTTATAAAAGTATTAAATTTTATAAAAATTTTTATACCATTTTCTTTTGAAATGTAACGTGAAATCTTTTTTTTCTATAACCACGACCTAATTGAGATTCAGTTTCGGTAGTGCTTCTTTCTTCAATCTTTTCTCCTTCTGTAGAGCATGTTCGTATGAATCTAAAAAAAATTAAATTTTTCCAAGACAATATTAATATTTTGTATATAGTTTACTAAATATATTAGATACTCTATATTAGATATATAAAATTATAAAACATACCATATTTAGCAAGTACAGTAACTGGATAAAGAACCCAATCATTTTGTGGTTTTTTACATTTTATAATACAATTACGTATATCTTTTCTTGGCCAAAAAGAATACTTATCATTCTCTTTTAACCAGAAAGTTGGAATCACAGAATATGTTTCGTCTTCGTCATATTCAGTATTAAATTTGATAACTGAATAAATTAGATTATGCTGCAGAATATAATGTTTGGTAATGCAACACTTGAATTTATTTATTTTATCATTAATTTATCATTAACATATAAATTTTATAACAATCACAAATGTTATCTATATTATGTAAAACTACAAAGAATAACTACTGATGTTAATTTGCATACAGCATCTGTATTAAATTAATAATTTTATTATGAATAAAAATACATTTTATTTTATTATGAATAAAAATGACATATTATAAATATAAGAATAAGTTAAAGAAGATTATTATAAAGATTAAATAAAATAAAATAAATAGATTAAATTAAATAATATTAAAATTTTATATTAGCGCATCATTATACTTTATAAGTGCAATAAATTACAATTCCTTATGTAATAATGGAATTACTGCAAATTTATCATGTATTGGTAAGATTAAACATTTTGCTTTAATATCTTTACAATCAAACGTCGATGTATTTGATATTTCATGTATATTAATGACTTTTATAGTTAAATTAAATGAAGGTTTTTCTATAAAATTATATGCATTTTGAAAAATTTTTCCAACTATTTTTATATTATCATTTTCATTTTTATAAATATTTGAAATAAGCATGTAACTAGAATTCTTTAAAAGGACACAATTATTCCTTTGACATAACGATATTGTAAAATTGCCATGAGAAAATTTTTTATAATATTTATAAATTGTTCCATTTTCATTACTTATTAAGGGCTCGTCATCTTTTTTAGACAAATTAAACATGTTAACAGATGTTTGACATTTTCTGTCTTCAACAACTCTATTATATATTTGTTGCAAAGGATACCGTGAATTTTTCATTTTTCTTTTTATTTTACTCATATAACTTTTTCAAATTTAAATGCACTAAAATTATCAACTTTTCCGAATAATAATACATCATCGCAAAGATGCAGCAAATTGTGTACATTATATGTAATATATTCATGACCGTATATTTTTTTGTACTTTTCAACAAAATATTGAATTAAAGATTTTGCATATGCATTAAGCCTGATACATTCTGATGAACACAAAATTCTTATAGCGATATGTAAGCATAAAAAATGTTTATATTGCATTTTAGGCAATTTTTCTTTCAATGCAATGGGACCTGTATATAATAAAAATTGTCTAAATTCGGTTGCTTTCCAATGTTTTACGTCTTCTATAGATCTTGGTAAACGACAAAATTCCTCAGATATATTTACGAAAAATTTTCATACTTTTTGATATTAATTTTATATTATAATCCTTTAATTTGAAGCGATTATTTCCCTTCTTTCCAGACCAAAACATTATAAGTGTTTTCATTACACCAAGGCATACTAAGTGCATATAATCGAGTGGCACATTACTAACTAAACCGATATCTATTTTTTCTAAAGGAGTGAAACCTTTATGATGTTCTGGCTGTGATTGCAATGCAAAACTTTCATCAGTTCTTAATGTAGCATCGAGTTCTGGAAATGTCATTTTGCCTCTAAAAAATTTACCCTTTTGCATACATTTATTACAACCGAAGTACCCTGTATGATATTTTATTGAAAGAACAAATGCCGTAGCAGGTGCATCACAAATAATTTTTTTTAATGTCGGTCTAACTAATTTATTGTTTAAGATAATACCATTCTTTTTTAGAAACAAATATTCTTTCACAAATGCATCCAAAAAATTTATTATTGACTCTGGTTTTTTAAATCCGTGATAAATACCTACAATAAAAGGTTCTGAAATTTCTAATAGATCAATTGACATTAAAATAGGCCAAAACTGACTTTTTGATGATTTACTTAATGGTAAGCCGTCAATATTAAGTGTTAATGGAAGGATTTTTAAATTATCTATTAATTATATATTGTGATGTAATTTTTCAAGTATGCCTTTCTCAATACCTAAATGTATATATGCACCAGGTGGCATATTTACAATATCATTACATAATGGAGTTTTTAGCAATGTCCTACAATCTTTTGGAACAAGCAAATTTTCTGATCTCATTATTGATAATAACTCATTTGCAGAATTATGTGAGATATTATTTTTAATAATCCAATGAGCGAGTTTATCTGCTAAAGTAATTTTGTTCTGCGACTGAAATACATCTCTATCAACATTAAAATGTACTGGTTCAGTTAATTTAGAAAAATTGCAAACTAAATTAACATTCTTATATTCATCAGCATCATTTGAATTAGGCGTGTTTGAATTAGACATGTTTGACTTAGGCGTGTTTGAATTAGGCGTGTTTAAAATATTTTCATAAGTATTACAAAAAGAATGCTGTATTTTATTAACATGTAATTGTTCTCTGGTCTTACGATATTCATTATAAGCGATTCTACGGAAATGTCTGTTTGTCACCTTTGATAATTCTTTTGTTTTTCTTTTTGGTATCTATAAATAAAAAGAGAATATACGTATAAATAAATAATGTGGAATAAAGAAATTATATATATATATATATAATTTTTTACACACATAATATATACATAAAATATTCTTATTACATTTGATATTTTGTTAGCAGATTTATTACAAAATAGATTTATATAATTTCGGAGAGTTTAATTTCCAATATATATACATAAATTCCAATAAATACTTTAAATGCAAATTAAAGATGATAAAGATTACAAATAATGTTTTACTTGGATGAACAGAAAAAATTATTATTGCGTATTAAAGCAGGTATTAAATCTGAACTGATTGTCAGTAAAAAATATTGTATATATATACTAACCTAAAAATCAATTACACTTTCAATTTATAATTTTTTGTTTGCACTGTGATGTGTTAGAAAATACGTAACGTATGAGAAATATACACAATTACAGTATTATAAATAATACTTCTAATAGCAATAAATAATTATTAATATAATATATACGTAAGTAGATATGGACAGCTATGGTGCGTCAAAACAAACCCCCACCACTCGGCCCCTGGCGCCGTGGGCGTGACCGGGTGAGGCGGAGGGGGGCGTTCTGATTGGCGGAAACAGCACCCCACATCCCGAAGTCTCGATTTTGATTGGCTTGCACCATAGTGGCCCAGAGTTTGATTGGCTCGCACCATAGCTGCCCAGAGTTTGATTGGCTCGCACCATAGTGGCCCAGAGCTGTGATTGGTCGACGCCGCCTATGTCTGGGGATTTATCAAATTTTTATTTCCCTACCTCCACGGTACTAGACTCGAAAAAGCAAATCTCCTACTCCAGCTCTGCCCTACCTGTACAGTGTTCCAAGTCAAATTCCCGTTACCTAGCGCTAGTCTCGCTACGTCTTGGCAGAACGAACCCCCCGCCTACGGACTTTCGCGGGATAGTCGGTATATGTCTCGAGGAAACAATCCGTACCTCTCCCACTCCGCCTCGGGACCTACTATGGAATATCGAAACAAGCCCCTCCATTCGAACGGTTCATGGCGCGCTTTATCGGAAAAAAGACAAAGCATCTCAGCACGAGGCAATAATTATTATAATCGGACTACATTGCGCTACAGGGGTAAAAAGATGAACATGCGGATGATTGAACGCGAGGTGGGGTGTTATAAAGGAAGAAGGGAAAAGCTAAAAGTATTAAACACGTATTAGGATAAAAAATTTTCACATTTATTAATATTTTTCAAAACCAGGCATTTTTTGCTTATTATTAATATACAGAAATATATACAAAGAAGAATTATATTTATATTGTTATAAATTTTACATTTTTTCTTATGCTACTTACAATATTTTTAATTCTATTTTTTTAAATAAAATCGGAAAATGCGCGACTTTTATTTAAAAAAGGAAAAGACGCACAAGAAATAAGAATATTGCTATACCGTCGCATATCCATACGGTAGCGAATATCTGCTATTGATAAATCTACGCTTTACTAGTACCGGCGCGCATATTTTTGTTTCACTTCGCGTAACAATTTCATGAAACGCCGTACGTCGAATCGCATTAAAGCGTAGATTTATCGATGTTTCGTTATTTTCTTCTTCTTCGTTTTCTTGTGTGTCTTTTTCTCTCGCTAATAGTAGCTTTTTTATAGCATTAAAATTAATTCGTCGCGAGTTCTCGTAATTGAGAGTAATACCCTTAACTTTATAAGTTTCGTGAGTATTACCCTCCGGTGTTCGCACGATGTAGGCGTAAAATTTCGGGCCCCCGGACACGAACGCCTCGATATAGCTACCACGGCCGTAGCTTTCGAGTTCGTCCGTCATGTCGCCTAGAAAATTTCCCGTAGGCGGCACGTATTCGTTCGAATCACCGGTGCTTATAAAAATACACGAATCCGTATCGTAATATAATACACGACGATCTAAACGTTCTAGGTACTCGTACAATTTTAAACGCGCTAGTGCAGTCGTATACGCGGCTATCACGACGTTTGTTATCGGCGAGGGAACGAGAGCCTCTTCTCGCAGTCGTCACGAAACATACATTACCTCGTCATTCACGGGTAATATGTCGGTTATCTCGTATTCGGCGCTTGTTAATAATGTCGCGAAACGTTGCTGTGTTTTTACGATTTCGGTAGTCGGTAAATTGGATCGTTGGCCGAATTTTCCCCAAAATGAATTTAAGCACAGTTTCGCAACCGAGCGTAAACCGGGATTCCGCGCGATGTTTCGCTTATCAAGTGCGATACCCTCGGTTTTTTCATATTCCCTCAAGTATCGCTCTTTTGCCTCATCGTCGTTTTCTTCGCATTCGCTCGGCCAACCACTGGCTTCCTGTTTAAGCTGTAAAAACGTATTAATATATTCGGCGAACAATCCACCTTGGCGCAACGCGCGATCGTATTGGCTAACTCTATATTGCCAAATTTCGCTTACCGACGTTACGAGATAACCTTTCTCAACGGCCTTGCGTAATTCACAGGTTACCCAGGTACCCTCGAATTCACGCTCGCTATCATTATGAGTGCATGGTGTCTGAGAAAATGTTTCGCAGCAACTACGACATAACGCGAAGAGTAATTTTCCTCGCGCGCGATGCGGAAGTACGGGGTGAAATAAATCACGAGGAGGGAGTACTCTACAGCGTATGAGACCCTCGATCAAGTCAAAATTATAATTCGGCGACCTTCCGACCAACGTGCTACATTCTTCGCCGACGTAAATTTCCGGATGACCAATCGGAAAAGCGCCCGTCTTCAATACATACGGGTATAAAGAGCATACGTCGACGTAGCGTATTTTCTCCGTACCTGTGACTTCGTATTGAGTTGCGATATTTCCTGTACGCCCACCGAAAAACGCGTCGCGAGGATCGAGCGGTGGTGTTTCTACCATTGGATGGTTCGCGAGAAAATCATACATTACGCGATTGTCGCTCATTTCTCGGTCGAAGGCGCACTCCCACTTTTCCGACACTATGTATCCTCGCTGACGAAAGCGCCATGAAACAGCGAGAGTTCGTTCATATCGCGAATTTAATGTATCTCCGCGATCCTCCCCCGACGAAAGCGCTTTATCGCGATTTTCAGGGAAACAAGTTGGACATCCGTGCCAAAAGCAACCGTGAAATTGCAACACGTGACGCTGCGTCCTTCCCAGACGTTTCGAAATAACCATCGACGAGCGTACCCTCGATCGTGCGATATTCCCGCGCACGCCCTGCGTGATTTATACGACGGTCGAGTTCGCGCTCCATCCATATCAGCCATTGTAAGGCTTTACGCGAATGATTGCTTGCGCATCTGTATCCCTCCGTAGGAATAATGCCTATCGTATCGGCTTGCAAAAAGTTTTTCCAGAAAACCGTCATGCAGGTCGAAGCAATAGTTGTACATTCCTCGAACGGGCATACATTTCCGCGATCTAAGAAAATTTTTCTAAACGCTACGCACGCTCGTCGAAGAATATCAACATCGTTACGACAATAACGCACTATCTCGTGTTGGAAGTTGAACACGGTATTTTTTTCCCTCATTTCGGTATGCGAGAAAGCGTTCGCGCTCTTGCGATTTCATGCTATCCGGAGAATAATATTGTACATCGGGAAACGGTCCGACGTACGTTTGATTTTCGATAGTATTAAATAAATGCGGAAAAATGCCCTTCTCCTCGGTATCCTTTAGCCCGAAAGCCTTAGGTAATTCGGATAAGCGCATCGGCATATAATTAACGCTATCGATGAATTTTGTATGTCCCGCGGTTAAAAGAATAATTTTTGCCGTTTAAAATTACTTTCGGTTCAATATCTCTACAATTTTCCACGATATATTTCAAAATAAATTGAGCGTCGAACGCTTTCGCATTATGCGCTATACAAATTATCTGTTTAAAATATTTTACCGGACGCGTAACGAAATCTACAAACTGTTTAACCGGATCGCGATGAAATACGAACTCTCGCACTCCGCACCAACGACACCGCACGGACATGTTATTTTCCCCCACGCATGCTTCGCAAATCTGTTGCGCGATGCATAGCGTCGGAATATGCTTTTTTATATTTACCGTACCTTCGACCGTCTCGTCCTGGCGCGTTTCGAAATCGTAAAATACGAAAGCCACACGTCCCTTTCTGCGTTCATATGCACGTTCGTTTGTTTCCGCGTTATCACTTATGTTCCGTGCTTCTTCTTCTCTCGCGCTAGATAAAATTACCTCATCCGGTACCATCGTTGACGTGGATGGTCCGGCGGAGGAAATATAGCCGCGATGACGAAGAGGTTGCATATAACACAAATGATTGCGTGGCTGTTGTGAACGACATAATTTGCAATAAGAAACGCCCCATTCGTGTTTTAAATTCGATTTAACGATACGACCGCAACTGTCGCAAAATCGCACGATGCTACAAACATTAGCGCGTGTTCTACCGTCGTACGATTTCTCGCTACGATGACGCTCGAAACACCCCGCACCGTAAAATAACCGATTGCACGCGTCGCATTTTATTTCGGCGTAAGTGGAATCGCACGGAGGTACGGATAAGCATCGTGGGCATTTATTTAAGCACCGGTGACTATTAGGCCTATCGTTTCGAAAGCCTACATTGCACGCTACGCAATAATCGCGAGTACCAGCGGCGGCTTTTAAATTTAAAATAGGATTATAATGTTGAGAATCCTCGTAATACATGATATTTAATCGCCGCGAGGACTCGCGTCCGAGAGAAGCAAGTATTTCGGTTCCGTCATACAACGGTTTTTTGCCGCGACCGAAAGTATTAAAATTATATACAACAATCGCGATATTGTCGGCGGCGAAATAACGTTGGAAACGTTCAATTTCACGAATTCCACAACCCTCTTCCGGTATTACGACACCGGCATTTCTCGTTAATTGCAAAGCACATTCGCGTTGTAACGAAGAATGCGGATATCTTATCGCGTTCCATCTTTCATGCAGCTCACCTGTACGGATATTACCGCGCTCACTATAAGTTTGAGCTATTACGAGGGCGCGAGGAAAGCACAGGTTATCCGAATTATTAATTTCGACTATCGAACGTTTCGCGACATCCCCGCGTGTTAACGTGTCGCGACCGCGACCTGAAGGCATCGAGACATTATAAACCCGTATGTTAAATTGCTCGGCGATATCGAGACCGCCGGCACTCTGTGCTAACGAACTCACGAGTCTCCAAATATCCTCATAACTCAAATCGCGCGCTGGACGAAAAGATATACCTGCAGGACCACGCGATAAATTCGGCGAATCAAACGATAATCCTACGTAATCGCTCGGTTCGTATGAATTTAACGCATACGCGTGAATTTCGCGAAACGCGTTTTCTAACGAGTGATATATATCGACGCGTTCAGTCAACGGTCGTATCGCGAAACTCGCTTCTCTACCGATTACCCGGAATCTTTTAAATTGTCGCGCATTTTCCGATATTAAATTTACAAAATTAAAATTATTATTTCCGACCTGTTGCCGAAGTTGTTGCTGCTGCTGTTGTTGTTGTTGCTGTTGTTGTTGCTGGTGGTACTCGCGCTCCTCCTCCTCCTCCTCCTCTGCGTCCTCCTCACCCTCCTCGGTCTCGGATGAAATATTTTCCGAGCGGGGTAACTCGCCCTCAGTCTCCTCCTCCGCCGCTTCTTCTTCTTCTTCCTCCTCATTGCTGGGGGAGAGCGCAGAAGTTTGTTCGCCGTCGACACCGCCTCCGTATTGCACTGTTAAAAATAAAAATCCGTATAAGTTATAAAAATACTATTTTTATTATTTTTATTATTTTAATATTTTTATACTCGAATGTAATCCGTACTATGAATGTTAATACAACGAAATAACTCACCTTTTTAGCAATATTCGTTGTTTTTTATTCCGTTACTAATATTCCGGGGAATAGCTAATCCCCCAGCGACGAGTTTCTAAAGAAAAATTAAGAATATGTTGGATTAAATTCGGGCATAAAAATATACCGAGAAATAAATTAATAAAGTTACTTTCTCTGGAGGGAGCGTATACATTTTCCTCTTCTTCATCCCGCTCTTCTTCCTCTCTCTCTGTCTCTTCTTCTCCTTCTTCTTCTACCACTATCACTTCTTCCTCTTCCTGCGCTTCTTCTTCTGCTTCCCCGCTCTCCTCTGCCTCCTCTTCATTAATCTCCTCTATCTCGCGCTCCTCCATCTCTCGCGGAAATTCTAATAATATTTTAAGATTTGAATATTTAATATTATAGAAATAAAATTTAAAAAAGTTTTAAAAATACTTATATTCGGATTTTCGTTTTAGTATATATTCTACATCAACATCATCTTACCCGGCGAGAACACTTCGCTATCGGGGGTGCTGACTGCGTATGCGATGTCGGCTGCGTCAGCGTCCATGTTTTCCTCGCCGTCATCATCGTCGTCAAGAACGACAACGGGAATCGCCGGATTTTCCTCGAGTAATCGCGGTCTTCCTGAAATGTAGAATATTTTTATTAGTATTAATTATTATTTTTATTACTACCGAACAATTCATCTGAGAAAAATTAGCACTCGTTTTTATTACGTGCAAACTTACGTGAAGAACCTGCCTCGGGTTCTTCCTCAGCGCGGCGTCTACGCGAAGGTCGCACTATCGCTGTTCTCGCAGGATTATTGTTTCCTGCGATTATAATTAGTAATTAAATATTTAACTTTATAATCGCGATTTTCGTATTTTTCATCGAAAGTAAAAATAAATAAAATAAGTAAAAATAATTACCCGCCGACTGGATCCTGCCGTAGTTTTGGAGTAGGTAGGCTATATGTCCACCTACATCTTCCTCTTCTTCATTTTTCTTATCTCTTCTCAAGGCTCTTCGTGCGCCAATTATTTCGCCGGCAATATTTAGTAATTCCGCGTCGCCACCGAAATGCCCCAATTTATATAAAATTGCGAGCATTGTATCGGAGCAGACACACGCGAAACTCGAAAATGCACTATAATTATGTTTGCTTGTTTCTTCACTTTCCGTTAATTTGGAAATGTAGCTCGCGAAATTTATCTTTGGAGATAAATTAGCAACCAACTTTACACAGCTTAATATCAAATTTTTATTACACGCCATTTTTTCTCAAAAGGAATAACACGCGAGTGAAAATCAACGTACAAGTTTCCTCGGGCGAAGAAAATCTCGAAAATGCTTATATTCAGTTAAACGTCCATTTTATATGTTTTCTCCCCTCTCGAAAAAGGAAAACCTAACAATTCCTTATCGCCGCTCGGAGAAGTCACGAAAAATGTAGAAGTTTGGAAATTCCTTGTAGTCATGACGCGTTGTAATTATATTTTTCATCGTAGCGTGAATAATCGATTTGATTTTTTATTTTGTTTTTCGAAAAAGTAACTGACGCCAAGCATTCTTCTAATTACCTTAATTAAGTATTGCTATACGCATGATTTTTTAAAAATTAAGCGTAATAAAAAATTTGTAATTATTTCATTTGTCAAAGATTTTTTTATTCCGCGTCGATCATAGCTATTATGCGAGTAGAATAAATTTTTAAAATGATTTTTTCTTTATAAAAAAATACTCGTTTAATGCTAATAATAATAACAATACACCTAGTGCTGCCGCGTGTTCGCGGTAAAGGACAGAAGGAGATATTGGGGATATATTGAAAACGTAGTGAAAAAAGTACTCTGTGAATTTTTTTAAGAAAAACGATATTTATTATTATTACATTTATCAATGTACGTTTATTTATTGGTTTTCATAAAATTTTTGTTTCTGCAAAATCGTACGAGAAATTTCATTAAATTTAAGCGAAAGTATTTCTACAAATACAATGCTGAAATATACATCTAAAAATGTTAAATTATTAATTTGAGTTCGTACACTTTGTTCGATTTCTTCATAATTTCCTTTAATTGTGTTTTATAATTTCACAATCTATGTACGACAAGGGAAGTTTTAATTCTATTTCGTTTATTATATAGCTAGCACATATATTGACAATATCAACGATATTAATTAATTGCGACAAATGCGTGTCTACGCATTTTATAATATTTTCCAAGCCGAGGAAAGTAACTTTCTGCATCACGATAGCGGTGTTATAAGTTTTTCGTTTCTTCAACGGAGGTTGTTCTTCTTCCTTCTCGCCATTAGTCGCGGAATGTTCGGTGGTTTCCTTGTATGCCACTAGAATAGCCCTCGCGCCATAAGCGCTGGTAAAGTTGATGGTGATATTGTTGATAATAATCGGATTTAATCCCCCCGTTCTTTTTTGATCCTCGTTCAAATACTGCCTCATATGATCCATACAGGTTTGAAATTGCTGCCACGTGTCGAAGTCGAGACAAATCCCATCGGCATTATTGCTCGTTAATTTAACAATTGGAACGAAGCAGTCTTCCTTTGTCGATTGCAATCCCACTTGTATCTTCTCAGTGAAGGATGAATTACCTGTAAGTCCATATGTTGTTGATAGCAACAAATGTCGGTTTCTTCCGCCGTTGTCGATTTTATTGTCTCCATTTCCCGGCTCCGTAATATCACAAACGTGCGCGGATTTCACAAAACTCGCTATTTTTTCCGTCGTTCCGGCCATTGCTATTAACTTTCGAGTGCACTATGTAAAAAATACTCACAACAACGATAGCGTATTCGCGTAGAATTTTTCTTCTTCGCGCTCGAGACTTAACTTCTGTTAACGGCGGAATTCGAATGAATACGCGGTTTGTCCTCGCGCTTATATTACTGTTTTCCCCCTCAAAAAAAAATCTAAAAAGAGTGGTGGGGAAAATAATATGCGAAGAAGTGAGCATAAATGCGTGTTCAAACAAAATATTTTACAATAATCAAAGAAAAAATACCGAGAAACTTCTAAAAATTTTCTCTAAGCTATATCCCGCTGATTCACCATGGGGGGAAAATAAGAATATTTTCCATATCTTCCTAAATTATTTAGAAAGTGAATTGTTTTCTTATTACGGGGGGATAGTGATTGTCTGAGTCAGCTATCGGTTGATTCGAGTAAAATACGAGTATGTACAGGTATTTTGTAATTTAGATGATACATCGATTTAAAATATATTTTCCGGAATTTAAGCATTTTATTGTTACTATAACCGTATATGGAGAATCAATTATGAGCTCATTAGCGTTGAAAACCATCGATGGTTATCTTAAGATTAGATTATTTTATTGGATGTCTCGAGTTTTTAACGCGCGTTTAGGCTTTTAAGAATTTCTAGATATTATTATATCGCGGGGGGATAGTGTTTGTCTGAGTCAGCTATCGGATGATTCATAAAATACGAGTATGTACAGGTATTTTGTAATTTAGACGATACATCGATTTAAAATATATTTTCCAGAATTTAAGCATTTTATTTTTATACTATAAGCGTATATGGAGAAACAATTATGAGCTCGTTAGCGTTGGTACTCGCGAAAGTCGCCGATGCGAGCCTACTCTCGCGCGAATACGCTTACTCGCGGTCGCGCGCGCTGTGTATCGGCTAATCAGCGGTGCTTTCCGCTCGCGCGCGCGTAACAGAGAACGCTAGCGCGAGCACGCAGCCGCCGCGGATGGGACCCCCGTGAATAAGCTTATTTTTTTCTTACATTGCTGCAAATAGTATTCGAGGAGCATGCGCATTTTTTACTTAGGTTATTGTTGTTAAATATCATCGTTTACTTTTTTATTTATGAGATTGTTCCTAAACACGAAATCGATTACTCTGTGTAATGGACGTGCGCTGGAAACATCCTTGGACGTCGATCGTCTGCGGTCCTACGGGATGCGGGAAAACAATTTTCGTGAAAACATTTCTTCGACATTTATCCAGCATGTCCGATGTCGGATTCGAGAGAATTTTATTTTATTACGCCGAGTGGCAAGATGCGTATCAGTGCTTACATTGCGACACGGGTGAGAGAGAAGAAGAGACAAGCGATAGCAAATATAGCGATAATACTTTAGCGAAATCGAGGAAAAATATAATCGAATTTCACGAAGGGTTACCGCGTCCGGAGGATTATTCCAACGATCCGCTTTCTCCGAAATTGGTGATAATCGACGATCTTATGAGGGAATCATCTTCGTGCGACGCTATCGTGGATCTATTTACCAAAGGAAGTCATCATAAGACTCTCAGCGTTATACTCATTTCGCAAAATCTTTTCCATCAGGGGCGTGGGCAGCGCGACATATCTCTCAACACGAATTATATAGTAATTTTCAAAAATCCCCGCGATCGCGCGCAAATTCGTCATTTAGCGCGCCAGATATATCCCGACGATCCAAAATTTATGGAAGAAGCGTACTACGACGCTACCTCGAAGCCGCACGGATATTTATTGCTCGATTTGAAACAATCGACTCCAGACGAATACCGATTTCGCACGTGTATCTTTCCGGAGGATACTCTACATTACGTCTACATACCGCGTAAATCAGTCATTAGGGGTGGAAGCGTATAAAAGAACGGTATTCGCACCCGCGAGTTGTAGTTGTACGATTACGGCGCAATGGTGAAAAAAGCAGATCCTAACAAAACATCATCGACAGCGACAGCGAGGAATTTACCGAATAGCGCGATAAAGACTGCAAAACGCCGCATCGGAGAGAGGAACCTGTGTCTCTTAAAAACTCTATGCTATTTGAAAAAAATCAAAGAGCGGCGTTCTTACGCGATGCCGACAATAAATTTGTAAAGTGTATTCAGGAGTGTATTTTCAATACGCTCGAAGGTAACGTACCGCTCGAATCTAGCGAAAAAAAGCGCTTGTCCAAGCATAAAACGACTTTACGACGCATCGCGGCAAAGCGGGGTAATTTGAAGACTAAGAGAAAACTATTGGTACAACGCGGAGGATTTTTACCCTATATTATCGGCCCTATACTCGGTGCTTTATTATCACGGATTATCGGCGAGTGAAAAAAAGATACAATTCTTTATATCCTTTGTGAGGAAAAATAATAATATTTGGAAAAGTATTAAAAATGGAAAAGGCTAAAAAAATGGTTTTAATTTCTACGGAAAATCTCGAAAAAATGCAACGAATGCAGCAGCAACAAAATCAACAATCGGAAAATGTTAATAATACGGAAAATGATAATAATAAATCTGTACGGACACCGGGAACCCCTTTATCGCGACTCGATGCGGAGATGTGTCGTATTCTCAATCTCTCGACTCCCACCGACGAGGGTGAAAGATGGAAAATGTATAAAGAAGTACTTCAACGTTATCTTTACTTTGTTCGGGATGCGAAAAAGCGTTTTCACAAAGATTCGCGTGGGGCTTTAAACGGCGACGGCGATGATAAAACTGAGCAGGACGAGGACATGTACTTGGAAGATGACGATACCGCTGAATTTACGCGTACTTTAATTAGTAGCGTTGGAGATGGGAGGAGGTGACGCTAATAGTTTCGGGAAAAAACGCGATCAATCGGCGGAAATGATTAAAAATATAATCGAAAGTGTGCCGAAAACTTATCGCTACAAAGCTCACACGCTATTGAAATATTTACTCGATGCCCCGTCGTCGAAGATCGGTTGGGATAGACAAGGACTCGTGACTATAAACGGTGCGGTTGTAACGGGTTCGAATATTAGCGATCTCATAAATGACGCGATACGCGAGAGAAAAACAGTAAAAGCAATCGGAAGAGTTCAGTTTGCGCGATTACTGCACGACATAAACACGCCCTCCAGTCTCATAGGAAATCGTAGTTTTTTACACGCGGGCAAAATAGCTCGTCGTATTAAAAGCAGCGAATTAGCACCTGTTACTTCCACTCCGAAAACTCGTCGTTCACGCAGCAGGTTAAACGAGACGGTTGTATCCGAAGGAGATACGGTATTTATATCCGCCGATGAGGATGAGGATGAGGCCGATAAAACATTAGCGAGTAAGGACGAGAATTCCCCGACAAAGAAAGCAAGAGGTTTATTCGGCTGGAGCAAATTCTAATAAGATGGAACTCGAAAAATTATATTACGATCCTTCGCACTACGCGGGTTATTCGGCGACGGACAATTTATCACGAGCGGCTAAGCCGAATTTCTCGCGTAACGAGGTTGTCGACTGGCTTAAATCGCAAGACGCGTACACGCTGCATCGTCCAGTACGACGAAAATTCCCGCGTTTACATTATAACGTGACAAATATCGATGATTTATGGGAGGCGGATTTAATCGATCTTCGTAATCTTAAGAGTTATAACGACGGATATTGCTATCTACTGGTGGTTATCGATGTACTTAGCAAATTTGCTTGGGTGGAACCTTTGCGCGATAAAACTTCGGCGTGCGTGATAAAGGCCTTTCAGAACATATTCTCGAGAAACAAAAAACGTTTACCCGTATACCTACAAACCGACAAAGGTAAAGAATTTATCGCCGCTACTGTACAAAAATTTTTAAAAGAAAAAAACATCTGTTTTCGCGTAGCTCGTAATCCTGATATTAAAGCGGCTATAGTCGAGCGTTTCAATAGAACACTTAAGGAGAGGATGTGGCGTTATTTTACGCATAAAAATACTCGTCGTTATATCGATATTTTGCAGGATATTGTTCGCGCTTACAATCATACTCGTCTTTCTAGCATTAAAATGCAACCCGCGGCCGTTACGTTGGAAAATGCGCGTATCGCGCGAGAAAATATGAATCGACGATGGAATATCAATGACGGTGATGATACTGAAGGGAGAAAAAATCGCGGACGCAAACAAAAGTGTAAATACAAAGCGGGCGAACTCGTACGCATCAGTAGAGCAAAAGCAGCGTTTGAGAAAGGATACGAGGCTGGTTGGAGCGAAGAAATATTTCGAATTCACCGCGTTCTCGAATGGAGAAGACCTCCTGTATACGAACTAAGTGATTTACAGGGAGAGGTTATAGACGGAATTTTTTACGAGCAAGAATTAACGCGTTATTAAAGACTTGCGAGAGGGAGAATTTATCGTAGACCGCGTGATAAAAACTAAGGGACGTGGTAACAATAAACAATTACTAGTTAG
>JALHBL010000561.1:0-84139 GCA_023638675.1 Camponotus pennsylvanicus | reverse complement strand
AAAGATAAAAGAAAATCTATTATATAAAGCAATGTTCAAAATAGTTGATTTTAAAACTAATTATTGCGCGCAATTAATTTTTACTTTTAAATAGATATATTTTAATGTTATATATCGCGTAATTACAAAATAATTTATATTTCTTATATATAAACTTATAAAAATATGATAAATAAAAAAAATTTCTATTTTTTTATACATGAAATATTTAAATAGATATATTAATATGAAATGTTTTATAAAATATAAGAAGTATCTGAAAATATTAATTAATAAAAAATTTTATAAATCTTTTAATTATTTTAAAATAAAATGGAATATTTTTTATAAGTATATGTATTATATATGTTACAATTTAAAATCACTATTGAATCACTATCAAAGAAATAAAACGAAACGAGAAATATGTATATTTTGAATATACAGGGTGAGTCAAAAGTATGTTTTAAAAATTTGTGAGCGTGTTCTTGGATAAAAAGGAAGAACAAATGTTCATATGAACATATGGTCGCAAATGCTTTGTTGTTGAGATAATGGACATAAATCAGCAGTATCAAATAATGCTTTATTTGAACGTTTACAATTTTGTTATTGTTGTTCGTTTTTTTTTTGTTTTTTTTTTATGTCCATTATCTCGACAACAAAGCATTTGCGACCATATGTTCATATGAACATTTGTTCTTCCTTTTTATCCAGGAACACGCTCACAAATTTTTAAAACATACTTTTGACTCACCCTGTATATACTATTGATAAATAATTTATATATTGTTGCGTCCGCGGAACGATATATATCGAACGCGGGTGACACAATCGGCAGGCGCTGACGCTCGTGCACTCGTAATAAATACTCGTAAAATAATAACGCGAAGGTACACAGGAATTTTAATAAATCGCGAGTAACATACAAGAATTCAGAATAATCGTAAAACGGATCACAAATAGACGCGCGTCCACACAACTTGACAGCTGGGCTTAGACTCTCTGACAGTCGTTGTTTATAACAATATCTTGATAACGCTCGCGAAAACGATCTTCTTCGAAAGAATTCAACGGGTGACGAATACAGTCAGCGGGACGGGACGCGGTGACGCAACAATATAATAAATAATGAATGTGATAAATAATTTATATTAATGACTTACATCATATTTTATTGATCCATCCACTTCCAAAACCTCCTTTTTTCTTTTGCTTCCTTCGCTCTTTCCTCGTAGCACTTTAATCCTCGTTGCACTCATTTAAATTCCTCGTTGCACTTACACTAATTCACGAAAAGTTCCTCGTTGCACTTGCAATTGTGTTTAGAGAAAGAAATTGATAATATATGAAACGTCTCACATCACTACTTCACTGCTCAAGAGCCACTGAGCGAATGATCGTAAGTCAAGAACATTACCGCGGTACTGTTTATATCGTCAGGGTTGACTATGTATAGAAAGAATTTGATAATATATGAAACGTCACTACTTTATTGCTCAAGAGCCACTGAGCGAATGATCGTAAGTCAAGAACATTACCGCGGTACTGTTTATATCGTCAGAGTCGACTATGTAAAGAAAGAATTTGATAATATATGAAACGTCACTACTTTATTGCTCAAGGTACTGTGCGAATGATAATAAAGCCGTGTAACGTATTAACAATAACGCGATACTGTTTATCGAGGTCGAACACGATGTTATTGATAATTCTCTCGTTGTCGAAATATTTTCTGTAATATAAAATATTCGCGTGCGGAATATTAAATTATGGAAGTATTTTAATTTATTGATTTAAATTGATTATTTTTTAACAATTTATCACGGTGCCTTTCGTTATGCTATTTATTTGCATCTATAATATTCGATTGTTTTATATACTTTGTATTCTCTCATAATCCAAATTATTTTTAGATTTTCAAGTAGAACGATAAAGTAACATGGATGAAATATATTTGTGACTCTAGGTATTGAAATAATAATTATTATCCGTAAAGATCGCAACGATTAAAGCAATTATTTAACATTTTGGATTCCTATCATTTAATCGATTCTCGATTAAATTGTACATTGTTTAATTAACAAGGATTGTTAAAATTTAAGGTATTGGTCGAAATAAAATTAATTCTAATATTGTTAATAAAATATAATAAGCATCAATGATCGAAAGTTCATAACATAATTAAGTCTCTTATCCCCTTTTATGTATATTTTGTTTCAATTTTTAATCACGGTAATGAATGATTGCGATTCGATAAAGATTTATAGTTGCGATACAGTTTCATGTCGTGAATTAATTTTTAATTAATTAATTAATTAATATTAATATTTAAAGCAAATTATGTTTCGATACTAATCGTAATCGTGTTTAGTAAAAAAATTACAATACAATACGAAACGTTTCTCACCACTATCTTATTACTCGAGAGTCACCGTGCGAATGATGACAAAGCTGAAACATAGCGCGCTATTGTTCATATTTTATATTGCCAAAGTCGAACATCATGTTATCAATAATTCGTTGCCAAAATATTTTATATATTATAAAATGTACATTAACGCGGAATATTAAATTAATGAAGTATTTTAATTTATTGATTAAAATTGATTATTTATTAAACAATTTATCCTTTCATTATGCTAATTATTTGCATCTATAATATTCGATTGATTTACTTCGTGTTCTCTCACAATCCAAATTACATTTAGATTGTCAAGTAGA
Source organism: Camponotus pennsylvanicus (assembly GCA_023638675.1). NCBI lineage: Eukaryota > Metazoa > Arthropoda > Insecta > Hymenoptera > Formicidae > Camponotus > Camponotus pennsylvanicus. The sequence continues at coordinate 81,436 of JALHBL010000561.1, read as the reverse complement.
ACGATAAAGTAACACGGATGAAATATATTTGTGACTAAATATTATAATAATTATTATTGTCCGTAAAAATCGCAACGATCGAAGTAATTATTTAATATTTTGGATTTCTATCATTTAATCGATTTTCGATTAAATTGTATATTGTTTAATAACAAGGATTGAGAAAATTTAAAGCATTGGTCGAAATATAGTTAATTCTAATATTAAAGCTTTAACATACCCACACAACATTATGTCGTCTTAAAGAAGTCTTAAAGACGTCATGAAATTTCTAAAGACGTCTTAAGAAGTTATCAGAATTACATCTTTATGACGTCTTTATGACGTCTTATGTCCCGATTTAAGATATCTGTCGGGCATTGTTTTAAGACGTCTCACTCAGGATGTTATAAAGACGTCTCAGACATTTCAATTAAGACGACTTTTAGACGTGCGTAATTCGATCGGTAAAATAGCTGCATATTGATTTATTGATTTATTCTATAATATAACAAAACTCATCATTTTAAGTACATTTCTTTATTATATTTTGAATATTTATAATATTTAAACACTTTCTATAAACTTTTAATAATCTTATATATATAAAATATTAAAATAAAAAAAGTAAAGAAATAAAAAAAATAAAATAATAAAACTTAATCTAAAAAATAATACTTAATCAAAGTATACTTTATACTGTGAATAATAATACTATAACAAAATAATCTTATGTTATTTTTATATTTTTTCTCTTTACTCCAAATAACAACTAGCTTAACTAATTAAGTTAAACTCTAGTCTAAATTTAGCTTAAAGAAAATGGAAGAATTTTTTCTTAAGGATTCTCTGAGAGCAAAAATGAGACATTGCACAACAGAAAGATAATAGCTCTGAAACTGTAAACTGGAAAGAATGGAGACACGTTCCTTAATGGTTAACCAGTACTATTAACGCAACCAATCCATGCCACCCACAACTCATTTGTATAAACTTCAATTGTATACTGAAAAAAAATTTTTTAAAATAGAAAATACACACACACAAAAAAAAAAGTGAAAAAAAAAAAAAAATAAAAAAAAAACTACACCATACCAACGCCCTATGAAGGGCCCCTAAAAAAAAATATATAATAGAATAACCCCCTTTCACTCCGGGCGACTTCTTCACTACTCAACCCTTAACTCGAACTTCTCGGTCCCTAAAAATTAAATAAGAATAACGCCACTCCGCCGACGGAATAAACTATAAAATGATAACAAACTAAATTAAACGGCAAACAGGGGGGAAAAGGGAAAATATAAATCTCGAAGAAATTATTAAATTCTTGAACACCGAAAGCCTTCACACATAATTTCACGATTATTTTCTCGTTGACTTACGCACTACATCCGCGTTTCTTTATTTCCGTTTATTTATTTATTTTTAATACACATTTTACAAAAATAATTAACAAATTTTACACAAATTTAAAAATTAATAATTAAAAATTCTTTTACAAAAAAAAAAAATACTTTACTTAAATATTAAATATCTATAAAATTCTTAAAACTAAATTTAAACGGCAAGAGCTAAACGCGGATGCTATGCGTAATCAACGAGAAAATAAGTTTTCGTTGAAACTTATTTGTGTCACAGGGCACAATTTCTTGGTACATACCAACAAATTTAAATAATCTCAATTCGAGAATTTATTTAATATTATCTCTCTTTCCCCTGTAATTCCCGTTTAAATTTAAGTTTATGTTTTAATACACAGAGCCTATAATGTAATAATCAAGGATGGGAAAGTTACTTTTTAAAAGTAACTCGTTACCGTTACTCGTTACCGAGTAAAATAAGTAACTCGTTACCGTTATTAGTTACTTATTTTTAAAAGTAACTAGTTAGCGTTACCGTTACTTCAAAAATAACGATTCGTTTTTTTTCCCGTTACTTTACTTAATGTTCAAGATAGAATTAAATAAAAAATTTACTTTGGTAATATTTTTTATTAAAATATTAATATAAAAGCAAAATTCTTTATTTTAAATTTACAAAACCGTAAAAAATTTAAAGAGATATAGATTTTAAAGCACTTAACATGTAACTTCACATGTAAATAAAAAAATTTTAATTTTCATTAAATTTATAAATACAGCTAAATTTGCATTCTTTTTGTGCTCTCGTCCGATATTACGTCAAATTTAAAAGCTGGCCAATCACATCCATTCCTCAGACGACTGAAATAACTGTGATTGACCAATGATGTCATTAATCGCTCCAGAGATGGCTGTAAAGCTGGCACGACATTCTACGAATTTTAATGTTCTTGACCAGTATGACATTTAGACCAGCATGACATTTAGATCATTCCGACCATTGACTATTTTATAAATAACTATTTAAAAAATCTCTGCTTGAAAAATGTTTCTAAAGAATAGAACTTTTATAGAACTGTCCAGAACTGCCGTTAAAACTACGGAAAATCATCAGCACGAAACATTTTTACTAAGTGTCGTGATGGTCGAGGACATTAAAAATTCATAAAAAATTATTAATTATTGAAATATCGGTCTGAAATTGCATATATAGGCTGAACTATAGCAGAATTATTGGGAACTCTTGCTAAAAATAATAATATTCAACGCGTTTTGGTTCTTTAGAGGGAAGAGTGTCGTGCTAGATTCGCAAAGTTAGTACATTTTTTCGATTTCAACTTTTCAATATAAGGAATGCGGAACTCTTTAATTTTTATCAGGAACTGTAGAACTATGAAAAGTGCTATCAGAACTCTTAGTAGTTTTTTGAAATTCGTAGATTGTCGTGTCAGCTTCACAGACACCTTTCAGAGCAATAAATTTCATCCGAAATATTATCGAATTTTATATGAATGTCGGTCGATGACTAAAAATTGAATATGACAGAAATACGATGTCATAAGTATTTTCAAAATATGAAAAGTAACGGTAAAAGTAACTGTTAAATTCGTTATCGTTACTAAAAAAATGTAACTACGTTATCGTTACAGTTACAGAAAAAGAAATGTAACGCCATTACCAGTCCGTTACCAAAAAAAAGTAACTATAACGGTAACGGCGTTACAAGTAACGCGTTACTTCCAACCCTGGTAATAATATATAATAATAATTATATTTATTATTATATATTAACTATTGTTTCCCCTTGTATTTGATGCCTCAAACTTTTATAATGCCGCATTAAATTATACCTGTATGGAGTGTTATATTTGACCATCGGGAATCGAACCCGTCTTTCGCTTGCCGGGCGACTGCTCTTACCACTGAGCTATTCAGACCCTTCAACTCGATATTTCTCGGTCGCCTACAATTATATATTAAATTGAAGAATAACGCCATCTTCCGCCGGCGTGAAATTTAAATAACTATAAGAAATTAGGCTCTGTGTATTAAAACATAAACTTAAATTTAAACGGGCAATTACAGGGGGGAAAGAGGGATAATAATTAAATAAATTCTCGAATTGAGAATTATTTAAATTTGCTTGGTATCGTACCAAGAAAATTTGTGCCCTGTGCACACAAATAAGTTTCAACGAAAACTTATTTTCTCGTTGAACTTACGCACTACCATCCGCGTTTAGGTCTTATTGCCCGTTTAAATTTAAGTTTACGTTTTAATACACAGAGCCTACCCACACAACATTATGTCGTCTTAAAGAAGTCTTAAAGACGTCATGAAATTTCTAAAGACGTCTTAAGAAGTTATCAGAATTACATCTTTATGACGTCTTTAAGACGTCTTATGTCCCGATTTAAGATATCTGTCGGGCATTGTTTTAAGACGTCTCACTCAAGACATATAATTAAATGTCTCACTCAGGATGTTATAAAGACGTCTCAGACATTTCAATTAAGACGACTTTTAGACGTGCGTAATTCGGTCGGTAAAATAGCTGCATATTGATTTATTGATTTATTCTATAATAAATAACAAAACTCATCATTTTAAGTTCATTTCTTTATTATATTTTGGTTGATACAAAGTTTTCAATGATACAACTAGTCTAGTAGCATCAATACACGATGATGACCAAGCAATCCATTGCGCACATCGTCACAATCTTCATTTTGTTGAATAAAATCTTCATATGTTGTCATAGTGCTGTAAAAAAATATACAAAAGATAATTAATATATTTTTTTTTACAATATAGAATTTAATTTTTTACACACACACACACACACACACACACAAAAATTAAATATATAAGTGAAATATGATATAAGATGATATACATTTACATATATTAAAAAACATATATTAATTTCAATGTTTTCTCATTTTCAACACTAAAAATATTATGCAGCAATATTATACAGCCCTATTGTTTTTTAAATAATATCGTATGGAATTTTCAATAATTTACCAACCTTTTTCTCCTTATTTCTTAAATAGTTGAGGCGATCTCCCGCATGTCGTAACCATTCTTGGATGGTCTTTTTAATATCGTGCATATTACTTTTTTCGTCGTCCGAAACGTATGCTGAAAAACGATTTGTTACATAATTATTAAAATATTTTGTGCTTTAATTCCAATAGTTAGAATAGGGTAGTCATGAAGTAAAGTAGCTATAAACGTTTGTAACTTTTGGAAAGAATATAAAAATTTTGATCCGTAAAAAATTGGAAAGAGTATAAAGTGTAGAAGAATATTTGAACGAAATTTGAAGTAAGATCTTATTAATAATTCTGAAGAAAAATTTAAAGTTAAAAGTGCACGTTACATCTAAGCATATGTTAGATACTATCTCGAATACTGATGTTCGAATACATTAAAGGTGCAACTATTTTTAAGCAATATTACATAAAAAGGAGAAATAAAAATATATCTTAAAGAAATAATAATTATCCATAATAACTGTGACAAAACTTGTGTCCTTAATTGCCGTTGATCCTTTTTGGCCTGTCCATGATAATTTGCGGCACAATTCATCCGATAATGTGTATTTTATAATTGAATGTTGCACACAAAATGGACACAGTATATATTGCGAATACACTAGCAACTTATGACAAATGACTGCTATCATAAGATAAATGAAAACTTTATCTGAGATGCTCCTTTCTTCTTTCAGTTAAAAAGAATGTCAAAAAATATATATTGATATATGAAATATAAGACCTAAAAGTATCAATAAGTTTTAAATATATCATGTGTTTTATACAAATAACAACTTACCTATAAAAACTAGTTTTATTTGGGGAATTATTGAATACTTGAAGAATTGTGATCTGCGTAAATGTTACATAAATTGTGGATACAAGGAAAAATTTTCTGCCAATCTAAAGCTAGTTGGATCATCTTTTGCATATTCTCCGAATTTTTGATACTGCAATAATAAGATTTTACACCTCAAAATAGATACAATATATATTTATGTGTAAATCTATATGTATAAATATATAAAGTTTAAGCTTTATATTAAGTGTAATTGGGCACAATTTTAATGATAGAAACTACTAACAAGTCTAATCAGAATATGATCAACCCATCTTCAAACATTTGGACCATCATCACTTTCTGCTCGAAATACAGTTAAACGTGACATAAAAACAGCTGTTGCTTCCTCAAATTCTATGCTTACATGATGCAAAGATGATGATTCATCTGCCCAACTGATAATTAAAGATATCCCTATAACATCATAAATATTTATGATATTATATTATTATTTATGATATTATAAATATTTATGATATACATATAATGTATAATAAAAAATATATTTACTTTCTTGCAATAGTAGTAACTCTAATTCGCCTTTGTCCATTACTATGTTAATATTGGATAATGAATTGAATACAGCCTCTTCCACTTTGCTGAATTGGGGCTGTATGTTAATTTGCAACTTCAAAGAATAATGCTGTTGTTGTAGATGGTGTCACTGAACAAAATTTCCACAGACAAGTAAGCCTACTTCTTGTAGTACTCCAACACTTGATCCTTTCTCCCACTGACATACACAAGATCCAATTGCTCGAGAAACTTTAATTTTCTGAGATGTTTTTACTTCTAAGATTGCATTGAATGCTATTTTCAAATCACCCTTGGCATCTGTAGCAAATATTCGTTGAAAAGTTTGTTTGAATAATGAAGAATTAAATGAATCCCCCATCATCATATGACCACCAGTAGAGTTGCAATATTGTCGCCTTTCTAATAAACCAGTTTGGTCAAGAGCACAAAAATAAATATCTATTATAAATATCTATTATAGCCATTAGTTGCAGCACGTGATGCAAGTGTATCATAATGCTTAATTGCCTTTTTATGCTTAGCATTATCTTTTTGAATATCATGATGTGATCTGATTGGTTGTCATAAATCATCAGTTACAACTTGGCCAGGTCCTTGAGAACATGGTCCGCCAACAAATAGCATAATCCTTAAATACATTGATAGCATTATATGTAGGATTACAATGAAAAACATAACATATATACATCATATTACAACATATAAATACCTAGCATCAGTATTTGCATAACTAGCTTCTAAGAGACCCGTGGCGACTGCTAATGCCACACTTGTGGCTTGTAGATCGCAATGAACGTTTCTCTGGCCCAACAGACCATGGATCACATTTCAGTTTTCCTAAAAGATCTGTCGAACTGTCTCATATCACACTTATGTACTGGTTACAAAAAGCGATTAGCAGCTGGCAATAGTTACGCACCAGGTCCTCTTGGTTGATTTGGATTTTGTCCAGGAATTAGTCTACCTATACCTATCAAAATGTAATGTGAATAAAATGCAATAAAGTAATCATGAAGAACAATGACTAATATAGTAAATATAACTTGGGACTTATTCTATTCGTACCTAACATATCTTGAACTTGTTTTGGTTGAAGATTCTTTGTGCTTCTAATTCATGAACTTGAATCATTTTGCCAAATGTGATAAGACCAATAAGAGCATTGAGTGAAAGCAGAGACAATGACATTTGTAATGAATCTTTAAGTGCCTCTAATTCTTCATCATTCAGACATATGTATCCGCAAAAAGTAGAAATATTGATGGCAAACATTGGGCACGCTAAATAATACATATAAATACATACAATTGGACTCAGATACAATAATATTTAAAGTAATATATAAGTAATATATATATATATATATATATATATATATATATCATAAATTTATATATAATAAAAACTATAATAAATCATGTAATGTCAATAAATGATAATAAAAAAAATGTTGGAAAAGAATTAAATCTTAAAAAAAGTAAAATCAAAAATATTTGTTTCATAATATAACTATTCAACATATATAAAACATATATAACACTATTATTCAAATAAATGCATACATTTTGATCATTTAAATATATTTCCCTTTTGTTTCTTATTTCGAAGAATTTCCTCATAAATTCTTTTTGCAAAGTTCTTTTCTCATAATTATTAATATAACTCACAATATGTGTATTATAATGTAACTTAAAAAAAATAATATATAATGATAACACAAATTTAGAATAAATTGATAAAGAATTCGGCTCTTTGTAATTAATAACACGATACTTAAGAAACGAGCGAATAAGAGCCAAACGCGGATGGTAATGCGTAAATTTTCTCAAACATTAAGTGTTCGCGAAAAATTTTTAACGTGCACAAGGCATGTATATACAAATATTTTACTTGGTGTATAAACCAAGATATAGATTCTCATTTTTGAGAATTCTATAAAACCCTCTTTACCCCCCGATTCAGCGACTTCGCCCCGATATTTTTCTTGTCTACATCTCTTCAGGGGGGTAAAGAGGGTTTTATAGAATTCTCAAAAATGAGAATCTATATCTTGGTTTATACACCAAGTAAAATATTTGTATATACATGTCTTGTGCACGTTAAAAATTTTTCGCGAACACTTAATGTTTGAGAAAATTTACGCATTACCATCCGCGTTTGGCTCTTATTCGCTCGTTTCTTAACTATCGTGTTACAAATTTAGAATTTATTGAAATATAAAAATACCTTTACAATATTTTTATGAATACTATATGCTCCTAATAAATAATTTGATTTTTTAAATTATCTTATATGATATAGACAGAAAATTACAAGAGAATTATGCATTAAATAAAATACGAATTTAAATGAAGTATAAAGAATAATAAAGAATATGAATGTAAATACATCATAATAAAGAAACACATTAAAATATATTTTAATTTCTAATAGAAATAAACTACTTTAATATTTTTCAAAATGTTTCTTGTGATAAATAAAAAATGATTTTTGTTTTATTCATTTATAATACCCTTATTACTTACCACGATAGTCTACTTGATATAATGGATTTAAAAAGTCTGTGAATTCATTTTGTTAGTTATACTGTTCATCACAGTGTTATTAAATTTCATTTATTGTAAACTATTTTATATAATTTTCACTTAACGCAATTTTTTATATTATTTTTTCTAGAATATATTTTACACAAAATTAAAATAATTTGAAAATTTTTTAAGTATATGTAACAGTTTTTGATGTGGACTTAGCACCCTTTTTTAAAAAGATAATTTTTTAATAAACATAATCTAATTTAAATATTGCTATAAGAGTTTGCTTATAAACAAGTGGCTATATACTTTACGAACTCACAGACTTTATATTTACAGATGTTGACATTACTGATGAGGAATGGTTGAACGAAAGTTTAGTAGGTGATTACGTATCTTGCGGTAATGCTAATGTGCGTGATGATGGTAATGGGCTTAATAATGACAATGTGCCTGATGATAATAATGATGATGATGATATTGGTGACAATATGATTAGCCCCGATAATGTGCTTGACGGTGATGACATGACAACTTTCAATGCCAATAGCTCTGCATGTAGATCTTGTACATAAAACTGGATCATATTGAATTGGCGGAAGATCTACTTGTTCCTTAATTGGTTGATACAAAGTTTTTAATAGTACAACTAGTCTGGTAGTATCAATATGCGATGATGGCCAAGCATTCCATTTGGAACGCACATCGTCACAATCTTGTTGAATAAAATTTTGTTGAATAAAATCTTCATATGTTGTCATAATGCTGCAAAAAAAATATACAAAAGATAATTAATATATTTTTTTACAATATAGAGTTTAATTTTTTTACACATACATACATATACATATATATATATATATATATATATATATATATATATATATATATATACAGGGTGTATAAAAAAGGTCGGAACCCTTGAATATTTCGAAAAATATGTTTTATCAAAAAATGTTTCAGACAAAAGTTGTAGGGTTTAAAAAGTTCTATTTACTGGCAATATCATTTTGACCTTGAAGAGTCACTGGAAGGTCACGTGAAGGTCACTTCAATTTTTTTAAATGGAACACCCTATATATTTTTGCACATTCTTGTAGCTTATCTCGAGAGTTTTCCAAAACACTATAATTAAGTATCTTTTCGTTAAGTACTTTTTGAGTTATAAGGCTTGAAATAATTTCTTAATTTTACATAAACCGTAAAATATCTTGTAAAATATTCATTTTTCAATTATCTTACCTCAATACTTTTACGTACAAAATAATGAGAGGAATCAATTGGTGTAAAGAAAATACATAGTTGTTTTGAAGAAAAAATATGTAATTTGCAATTAACAATTCCATATTTTTTCTTCAAAACAACTATGTATTTTCTTTACACCAATTGATTCCTCTCATTATTTTGTACGTAAAAGTATTGAGGTAAGATAATTGAAAAATGAATATTTTACAAGATATTTTACGGTTTATGTAAAATTAAGAAATTATTTCAAGCCTTATAACTCAAAAAGTACTTAACGAAAAGATACTTAATTATAGTGTTTTGGAAAGCTCTCGAGATAAGCTACAAGAATGTGCAAAAATATATAGGGTGTTCCATTTAAAAAAATTGAAGTGACCTTCACGTGACCTTCCAGTGACTCTTCAAGGTCAAAATGATATTGCCAGTAAATAGAACTTTTTAAACCCTACAGCTTTTGTCTGAAACATTTTTTGATAAAACTTATATTTTTCGAAATATTCAAGGGTTCCGACCTTTTTTATACACCCTGTATATATATAACGTAGCATAAAGTTGTAAGCGAAATGAACCAAATCCATTTCCTACTATGGCCATGTTCCAAAATTCACTGCCAGCGCTGAAAATATATAATATACGTAACGTGAACTAAAGATTTTCAGCGCTGGCAGTGAATTTTGGAACACGCGTCCTAAGCCCATTCTACAATGGCAATAACAAGGCTGTAGGAGTAAAGAATAAACTGTTTCTAATGAAGTAAAGACAAGAAGTAACGAAATAGAAATTCTCATTAGTACTCTAAGGTAATAGTAGTACAAAATGAGAATTGTCTATTTCATTACTTCTTCTTCTTTACTTCACTAAAAACGATTTAATCTCTACTCCTACAGTCTTGTTACTGCCATTGTAGAATGGGCTCTATGTATGTTCTACCGCGGACGCGCAATAAGAATTAAGAACGCAGAATTCTTCCGTGACTGCGTATGCGAGACCACCGTAGAACGCACGAAATCCATAGGAAATGGATTTGGTTATTTCGCTTACATCTTACAACCTTATGCTATGGCCATTGCAGACCCGGCTTTAAATATCATTAATTCTTACCTGTGCAAAGCACTGCTCAACTTTGGTAAATGGAATAATTTAACATATCTTTAAAAACTATTTAATTTTGATAAATATTTTATTTTAAATGGGATCTCTATAAATAATATTAAAAATCTAGCCTTTATAACATCTATTTAGAATTAAAACTGAATAATACTTTATGTATTTGCGTTCTTTTTTGCAGCAAAGAAATACGATGCATTCTTAGCGAGTGAGTCTTTGATCAAACAAATTCCCCGTCTTCTCGGTCCCGGTTTAAATAAAGCCGGTAAATTCCCTGGACTATTGTCTCACCAGGAATCAATGGTCGGGAAAATCGACGAAGTCAAAGCTACCATCAAGTTTCAAATGAAAAAAGTGCATTTTTATCTATGTTTTTTTCTTAATTCACATAACATTTGTAATGTTTGGTAATGCTTAATTTTATTTTACAGGTTTTATGTCTGTCAGTAGCTGTTGGACACGTTGATATGACACCCGATGAGTTAGTGCAAAATGTTCATCTCTCGATAAATTTCCTCGTTTCGTTGTTGAAGAAACACTGGCAGAACGTACGTTCGCTTCATATCAAATCTACTGTGGGACCACCACAGAGATTGTACTAAGTACGTGTACTTGGTACAAATACATGTCGAATGTAAATTCGTTGCAATAAAAAAGAAAAAAAATTTTGCCATACATTCATCCTTCTTCCTTTATGACATATCTCGTCATGTTTGCGAGAAAGAAAGTACTTTCTGTCGTTTGAAATGCGATGCTAATTTTGATAAAAATTCTTAGAATTTTAATACAAAACATATCCATACATATTCATTGCACAGTAAAGTTATTGATGTAAGAAATTCGCTGAAGAGATTAATATTTATCATAATATGTTATACTTTTTCGCAGATAGAACATATGTATATGTTTATATGTCATTATGAAATAACGATTAGAAGAGGGAATATTTTTCAATAACTATTTTATTTTAATATTTTAAAGCTGTGAAAAATGTGAAATTTTATATATACATATACATGCATAGAGTAATATAATATTGATATTAAATATGCACTAATCTATACATAAAGCTTTTGATTTTTCACTGATAAATTGATATCAGAAGTGAGAAATCTCGTGTGAATCTGAAAATGATCTTGCTACACTAAAAATACACTACAGGATATCAGTGAATAATTTAAAATATTCTAAAATATTTTTCTATTATTTGTATTATTTGCGTTTCCATCTAGCAATATTCAGTGTATTTATTAAACTTTTGAATAGTACCTATATTATAAACAAGATGACATCACTGTTTATCAGTTTAATTTCAAACTGAATTTAAAATAATTTATTTAATAATCTGGATTCCTTGTTGGGATTCAGAATATTAAACAGATTATTTGAAATTAGGCGAAAAAAAACTTGTAGACCAATAATTAAATTTATTTGACTTCAACAAAACTTATTAAATCCAAAGAAATATTTTTCTCTGTATATTAAGAATATCTCTAGAAGATTTTCCTCTTAACTTAAGAGGATCCTCTTGGCGCCTATTTTAGTGGTATATATTCTAAAGATAAGTGGCATATTCTTAAGTTAAGAATACAATTTTTTTCCGGGCGACATCGGGAATTTTTTCATTATTTATATGAATATACGACTTTAAATTGCCATAAAATAAAAACTTTTTTTTTTTTTTTTACGAGAGAGGGGAAAAATGCTTTTACGCACCCCCCGGTCCCCGTAGACCGAGGGAGTGTGAGGCTCGGCCTATTTAACGGCCCCTACCCACTAAAAAACCCTTACGTTCCTCCAGGATGGCTAAGTCCCCCGGGCGGTACCCGCTTACGCATTACCCGCCCGGGAGTCTGTGCCGTGTGGTCGTTAGACCTCCTCCTTTCCGGGTGTCTTCGGTAGGGCGTCCTCGAGGCAAGCATACACGTATGCATGTGTGCGTGTGTATGTGTCTATGTGTATGTGTGTGTATGTATTGGTGTGTGTACATTGATGATGTTGTGTGTGTGTTCGCGTGGATGTGTGTATATGCATGTGTATATATGTATGTGTGTGTGCGTGTGTAGTATGTGTTGTGAATTATGCATACCTGTCTCGAGGTTTCGTTAGTCAGGTTATCTGTCTATCTAAGGATCGAATGTATCGAGTATTCTACGGTAGTCCGTATATGTGTTGTGAATGTAGATCAGTGTATGTGTGTATGTATTTGTATATGTGTAGATGTGTGAGTGTGTGTGTGAGCCCTTCCCCCCATCCCATCACCCCGGAAATCCCTACCCCCCAACCCATTCCTGCTCCAACCCTCCACCCCCATAAAATAAAAACTAAAGTTTTTTATTTGATTTTTTTTATTAAAAGGGATTAATGAAATTTTTGAAATTGACAATTATTCTAATAAAATATTGGGTTTAATGTGATTTCAATCGTAAAAATCAAATTAATTCTAAAGTTATGTTCAGTAAGATAAATTAAGTACAGTACAATGCAACATTTTATACAATGTAGTCTTATTTTCAAAATTATAGTTTAAATTAGAGACTATTAATTTATTAAAATAAAACTATAATTATGAGAAATTAAGAGTTTTATTATATACATGTACACTAAGCTCCGGGCAAAATTTTGCAAGAGGAAAAATCGTTTCAATATTGAAATTTTTTGTAATTAATTTATTATGGCAAACATTTTTTACACATTTATGAATTTAATAAATAAAATTAATTTTAAATTAAAATTTCTTTTTACAAAAATTTTATATGTATATTAAATATATTAAATATTCTTTACTTGATATGTATATTAAATATCTATAAGAAATTAGGCTCTGTGTATTAAAACATAAACTTAAATTTAAACGGGCAATAAGAGCTAAACGCGGATGCTAGTGCGTAAGTTCAACGAGAAAATAAGTTTTCGTTGAAACTTATTTGTGTGCACAGGGCACAAATTTTCTTGGTACGATACCAAGCAAATTTAAATAATTCTCAATTCGAGAATTTATTTAATTATTATCCCTCTTTCTCCCCTGTAATTGCCCGTTTAAATTTAAGTTTATGTTTTAATACACAGAGCCTAATTTCTTATAGTTATTTAAATTTCACGCTGGCGGAAGATGGCGTTATTCTTCAATTTAATATATAATTGTAGGCGACCGAGAAGTATCGAGTTGAAGGGTCTGAATAGCTCAGTGGTAAGAGCAGTCGCCCGGCAAGCGAAAGACTCGGGTTCGATTCCCGATTCCGGAAATAATATATAATAATAATTATATTTACTATTATTTCCTCTTGTATTTGATGCCTCAAACTTTTAAAATGCCTCAAATTAAGTAAAGCATGGGGTGTGGTAGTATGAAAGTTCACAGGCAAAAACCGAAATATAATAACTTTATATAATACTTATTACTTACTGGCCAATTTTTTTTTTTGTATCCTCTTTCATTTTAACTTCCTTATTTTCTTCCTTATTTTCTTCCTTATTTTCTTTTTTATCTTCTTCACTTTTTTTTAATTTTTGTTTAGCCTTTTGTTTGACTGTGCTTTTCTTAATTGTACCAGATTTGATTTGATATCTTTGGCTAGAGAAATAAAAATTTTAATATATAAATTAGTTTAATATATATGCGTGTGAGTGTGCGGTTGAGTGTGTGAGTAAGTGATTTAAGATATTAAAATTAGCGAGGTAAAAGTAGTAAGGACAAGATAATAGGACCGACAGATAGGAAAATGATAAATTTAATAGAAGAGATAGGTGGTTATATTTTAAATGAGACTCAAAGAGGAGATTGGGACTCAAAAGGAGAATTTACATATATATACCAAGAAATTATACAAATTATAAATAAATAATACCATACCTATTTTTATTGCTGACATTACCTAAAGCTGTTCTTTTTTCACAATTAACTGTGTCATTTTTGACCTCTTCATCGTTGACATTTTCATGTTCGAAGAAGCGAGGGCTTCTTCGTAACATTTTAATTTCTAGAACCAATATAAATAAATTATAAATTTAATTGATAAAATATATATAATAATAATATATAATATAGGTAATTATTCAGTTTAGCTACCTCACTTCAAATATCAATAAATTTAGGGTCAACCGACGCGTTTTTGCATAAAATTAAAGAATCTGTCAAAAAAAAGCGGTGCAGAGCGACGCTTAATTTTTTTCAAGTCCGCGTACTTATAGAGAATTGCTGAAAAGTTTCGCTTTGCCTTCTGTTCGTTCTCTTCAATTATTTACACAATCTTAGAATATAGTACCTGGAATAAATGATAAAATTTTTGAAGTATTAAGTATAATAATGCAATCATTATCACCAATGGAAAGACATTGTGTATTGTGCGTTGATGAGATGAGTTTGAAAGCTCACTTATTTTATAATATATCGCAGGATGATATAATTGGCTTTCAAGATACAGGTATTGAAAAATCACATCAGCCTGCGAAAGGTGCTTTAGTCATAATGGCACGAAGCATTGCTGGAAATTGGAAATTTCCCGTTTGTTTTTGTTTTGTAGAAACATCATGTCAAAGTGTCGTTTTAAAAAATATTATATTTAATATTATTATTAAGTTGCGAAATTGTGGTGCTGTTGTGCATGCATTAATAACAGATATGGGATCTAATTTTATACAGTTATCCCGTGAATTAGGAATTTCGAGAGAAAATTCAACTTTTTTAGTTAATGAGGAGGAAGTAATTTATATTTTTGATACTCCTCATTTAATAAAAGCTACCCGTAATAATTTATTAAAATATAACTTTCAATTTGATAATAAAATTGCTTCATGGAGTCATGTAGTTGATTTTTATAACAAAAATTGTAAACAATGGATAAAAATGGCTCCTAATTTAACTAAATGTCATCTTGAACCGAATTTCTTTCAACGAATGAAAGTTAAATATGCTGTTCAAGTATTTAGTAATCGGGTAGCTGCAGGAATGTGCACGCAAATGTCTTATGGTTTTCTTTCAAATGAAGCACTTGGCACAATAGATTTTATTGAAAAATTAGATAAATTATTTGATATATTAAATTCATCTGCATTAAATAATCCAAAAGAATATGGAAAAGTTTTCACGGGTAGCGAAAAACAAATTAGATTCCTAAAAGAAATGTTAAATTTGTTTAAGCATATAAATATTATTAATACTAACGGTTCACATGCAACTGTAAAAATTAAATGTTTTGAATGCTGGCAGATTACAATTTCAAGTATAATTCAATTATGGAATAAATTAAAACATTTAAATTTTCCTTATCTTCAAACACGAAGAATTAATCAAGATTGTGTCGAACATTTCTTTGGTACTATTAGGCAACAAGGTGGTAATTCTTTGAATCCAACTCCAATTCAATTTGTACGTGCCTTTAAAAAATTATTTAGTATGAAATTTTTACAGCACTCAGAAAATCAAAATTGTGCTCAAGATAATGACCAAATGTTAACTTTCATTAAAAAAGCAAGTTGTGCTAATCATACTCCAAATTTTACTACATCTTTGCCATGTAAAATTTCAGATATCCCAAGTCATGATTATTACTCCATGGATCTGCCAGAAAAAAATGCATTTACATATGTATGTGGATTTTTAATTAAAAGATGTACAGAAATTCATTCATGTAATGCATGTATGGTATATGTAAATGAAAAGAGAAGACTGCCTTAGGCGATACTGCTCTATATTGTTCTTTTCGAGCTTATTCTAGCGATGAAAATAATTTATACGGAAATTTACGGGTGTGCTTTTTTTGACCACGTTGCGATTGACCACAGCCATCTCTGATTGGTTAACGTTGCTGGTTACCCTAGACATAGGTCGATATAATTGGCTGTGGTCAATCGCAACGTGGTCAAACGGGACGCTCCCGAAATTTACACATGCCAAGTAATAATTTCTGTTTTTATATACATCAATTAGAAGAATTATTTGTAAAAAATTTTGAAAATAATTGTTTTAAGAAAAATATTGGCAATTATCTTTTTCAGTTGGCACAGAATATAGTTTTTGAACCGCCATGCCCAGATTTTCCTACAATTTTTTTGATAAAGTTATTTTTACGCATGCGTATTTATTTTACACTATCTCAACATAATAAAGCATGCAAAAGTATTAGTAGAAAGAATAGGAAACTTTTAAATGTTTCACATTTATAAATTTGTTATATTTAACTACATTCGAATCTATACAGTCTTATTTTTATGGTTAAAATTTATGTTGCTTGCGTTTTATATATTCATTTTGCTTATTAATTGCGTTTTATTATAATGTTAAGTTTGTTCATTAATATTCATTGTGTGATTTTAACTTTCAGCTTTTTTTAACATTGCATTAATATTGCATTTCAGAATTTTGCATATTACATGTGCAGTTTCATATATATTTATGTACTTACATTTTTATAACTTCATGCCGTGATTTTTTTTGTCATTCTATCTTCTATTACATTAACTCTGTTATATATTCTATTATTATATATATTATATATTATATATTCTATATATTACATATTTTATATATATTCTATTATTGTATATATTATATTATATATTTTATTCTATTATTTGCATGAGCGTGATTTGCATGAGCGTGATTTTATTGCATGTTACTTATTTAATTTATTCTTTATATGAACATGCTATTTGTATGTGTGTGTTTTATATTTTTTTGTATGTTGCGTTATATTTCATTTGTTTATGTGTTATGTTATATAAAAAAATGTTTTATAATTAAATAAGTTTGTTTATTTTATATATTATTATATATATATAATTATATATATATATAATTATATATATATATATATATATATATATATAATCTTATATTATTTTATAATAGTATTAAATTATTTACATACTTATAATGTTAAATTTTTTATTTAGGTTGAATATATTAGATTGACATCAAGACATTTATACACATGCGCATCGAAAATAGAAGAAGGCAATAAAATTATTTAAATTTGTATTATTAATATCATTAAGGTTTGATGTTTATATGACATATATGTTATAACGTATTTCACACATTTGTATTTTAATTGAATGTAAAACACTTTCTTGTTTCTATTCTTCTACTCTCTCATTCTCTCTTTCTGATTCATGCTGAGGTGGATCGAGTAGCTGAGGTATGGTCAGATAATTGATTTGAGAGAGAAAAAGTTTAGTTTCAAGATTATTTCTGTTTGTGAAATAAATATTTTTAACGAAATACAACTGTTTATAAATAAATATATATTCCCAGACAGCACATAACGCTGAAAGATATCTTTAAGAACTCTTTTTTAAGACGTCTTTTAGAACTGCGAATAAGATCTCTTATAGACGTCAATTTGAAGAAATCTTTTTTCTGTCATCAGAAAGACTTCTTAATTCAGACTACAATTTGTTATCTCATTTATGACGAGTATCTGTATGTTTCTAAATATGTAATAGTACATATGTATACAGAATATGCTTCCTCGCTTTGCCGCTATGCGGCGCTGCATCAAATTAGCTAACTCGTATTCAACTTTTCGTCATAAGTGTATATGTAAGCAGATGACAATTCAAAAGAAGCTTCTGGTGAGATATTTAGCAAGCTTTCCAAAGGGAAGGATATATGAACGACAATATGAATATAAGGATCTTTGTCCTTCATTATCAAAACCTCTCTTTGAGGAGCTTACTAAATATCTCACCAAAAAGTTTGCATTTTTTTAGTGTTTTGAACATCTTCGAATAGATGTCTTATTAACATCATAAACGTGAATTCTTAAAGATATCTAATTTTAGATATCTTTTTGACATCTAATTTTAGATATCTTTTTGACATCTACTTTAGATATCTTTTTGACATCTAATTTTAGATATCTTTTTAATATCTAATATAAGATCTCAAAAAAGTTATCTGTTTGATGACTATCAGAAGAAATCTGTTTTTCCTCTCAATATGGCGCATAAGAGCTCTTTCTGATATCATTAAGTTATCTTTTTAAAGAAATTTTTGGATGTCCAAAACGTGAATGAGAGAACATTAAGAGTTCTTTTTGCTAACATTTTGCTGTATGGGTTATTAACAAATATATATTTCTTGTTTTTTTATTCATTTTGCTCATAAATATATATATTTTATATAATAAAATTTAAGTGATTGTATTCTTAATCTAAATGTTTTTTTTTTAATTTTAAGTTTTTGATATATATATAGAATATATGTATGTGTGTATAATTAATATATAAATATATTAAAAATTATATATATAAGTATTAATATGTAAATACACTATAAATTATATATGAGTATTATAGCGCGCTACTGTTTATTTTTTGTATTGCCAAAGTCGAACACCGTGTTATCGATAATTCGTTGCCGAAATATTTTATATATTATAAAATATACGCTAACGCGGAATATTAAATTATAGAAGTATTTTCATTAATTAATTAAAATTGATTATTTATTAAATAACTTATCACGGAACCGTTCGTTATACTAATTATTTGAATTTATTCGATTATTTTATTTTCAAAGTCAAATTCTATAATATTTAGTTTTGCATTTTAGAAGACTGACTTAGAGAGAGCTAAATAAATAAATATATAAATAAATAAAAAATAAATAAATGATGTTGAGAAGAAAAAGAACATACATAAATAAATAAATAAATAATAGCGTGAAAAGAGAGATAATACTAATATACTAACATACTAATATTTTTATATAATAAATTATTATTAATTAAATTATTTATATTTTTATTTATATTATTTATATTATCAGAGAGACATATATGTTACTTTCTGAGAACATTCGTGGACATTGGCTTTGTAGTTCATGTTCACATTTTTAATGTCCACAGAGGGAGTATCGCTTTCAGGGATCACCTAAAAGCGGGCCATGACATCTCTCAGGCCCAGTTGCACCAACATTATTTTAGTTTTAAGCGAAACTTAAATATATGTCTGTCTTTATTTATTTAGAAAGAAAGATAAAGATAGACATATATTTAAGTCTCGCTTAAAGCTAAAATAACGTTGGTGCAACCGGGCCTCAGTCTTCTCTCTGCTTTTACGCTTTTATAAGAGTACGTTCGAAAATCCTACGTAAAGTGATTGACCAATCAGGATAAAAAAGACAGAGATTTCTGATTGGTCTGAATTGAAAATTACTATATTTCACAATAGGATTTTCGAACATATCTTTATAGAAAAAGGACAAAAAATAACACTTAGGCCGGTATTCATAGTCCGTTCTTATATTTAAGATCGTCTTAAGAACCCATTCAACCAATCAATGACCGCATTGCAGCTATTTGATTGGTTGAATGGGTTCTTAAGTCGATCTTAAATATAAGAACGGACTATGAATACCGGCCTTACATTAGTCGATAAATCGCTCTCTGTAATTAAAATCTTTATCTAGTGTTGATATACAGATCAGAACTTGAAACTGTCTCCATCTAATGATGTTACAAGTAAAAAAAAACTGCAAATCTTCGAGAGAAAATGTTTTTGAATAAACTTTTTAAGAATAAGCTGGTTTAATAGAAAATTTATCAGTGAAATATAACATTTTATGACATAAATGACGTGTAATATATTTTTACCATATTTTCTGGAAATGCTTATATCATGATCATTACGGTTATATTTCCTGGGAAGGAATTTCTCACACCTTTCATATGTCGTTTCCGTGGTAACCGTATGAATGCTAAACAGATCCTCGTATGTCATATGAAATAACATTGTTGTAATATTAATTCAATAATATTAAACAATCATTACTAAATGTGACACAATGAGAGCACATCCAACATGGGTCGACAAGGTGCAAGAAAAGGCAGATCAATGGTAAAGTGGATAATTTTGTTTTACCTCAACAATTATAAATTAACTTCTGCAAATATATTGCATTTTCTGATCTTATATTTTTTTTGGACTACTTTGCGAAAACTTAAAATAAAGCTATTTGTATTAAAATAAACTTATTTTTTATATTTTTCAAGTCTTTATTTTTGTTCTCTTTCACACTACAATTTTATTTATTAGCACTATAAAGTGATATTATTTCAGTATATATGACCTCTGTTTTAATCCGGATGGTACACAATTAGTTGTTGCATCTGGCCATCAGGTGCTTGTATATGAGACCAATGATGGTGCTTTGATTCAACCGTTGAAAGGTATAACTATATATCTATAAAGCACTTAAATGCAAAATGATTTTTCTCTAATATAATTTTATAATATTTTACAGGTCACAAGGATACAGTATATTGTGTATGTTATGCGAAAGATGGTAAGAAATTTGCCTCAGGAAGTGCAGATAAAAGTGTTATTATTTGGACTTCCAAGTTAGAAGGAATATTAAAATATTCGTAAGTTTTATATATATATCTGTATAATAAATGTAAAAGAGATCTTTCATAAATTATATACTTTTATTTTATTTAGACATAATGAAGCTGTACAGGCAATGCATTTTAATCCTGTCTCGCATCAGCTCCTCAGCTGTTCACTCTCGGACATTGCCTTTTGGTCTGCAGAACAGAAAGCTGTACAGAAACATAAGTCTGGAGGAAGAGTCAATTGCTGCGCATGGACAAGTGATGGACAATATTTTGCCCTTGGTCTTGCAACTGGATATGTATCCATAAGAAATAAGGTACGTTATTTCTTTTAAATAATTTTCAGTAATTAATTTTATATATTTTGTCAAGTCTTTTTTATTCTGAACTAATTTATAATAATTTTATTTTTTAGAATGCTGAGGAAAGAACACGTATTGAACGACAACCTGGAGTACCAATCTGGAGTTTATCATGGAATCCTATACAGTACATGCAATCTATATAAGATATAATTGTTATTTGTAACAGAGAATATTTTTTTTATATAATTATATTTATCTTTTTATAGAGATGATACTATGGATGTTCTTTGTATCGCTGATTGGAATGGAGTTATCTCATTTTACAATATTGGAGGAGAAGTTGTCAAAAGAGAGAGATCACTCAGTTTTATACCATTGAAAGTCGTTCACTTTCCAGAAGGACAATACCTTCTCATTTGTGGTAGCAATAAGCAGTGTCTTTTAATGACACATGATGGAATACAATTAGTTAATGTAGGTGATACTTTTTCATCATGGGTATGGAGCTGTGCCGTTCATCCAACTGGCTCGCATGTTGTAAGTTATAGTACATTGTTTATAGTATCATTTCTCTTTTTTATGATTTATTATTTAACGATTTTTTATAGGTGCTTGGTTCTCAAGACGGAACAATAACGTATTTACAATTAACTTGGAACATTGTACATGGTCTGTATGGAGACAGATATGCATATAGAGAAAACATGACTGATGTAATAATACAGCATTTAATCACGAATCAAAAGGTTCGAATTAAATGTAAAGATCTAGTAAGTATCATGACAACCTTCTTTCGAATTAATATCGAGTTATCTAAAATGTTTAAATAACTTAATAGAATGTAAATATACTATTACATAATTAAAATATGGAAAATTAATTTTAGATATGCCGAATCGCAGTGTATCGAAACAGATTAGCTGTGCAATTGCCCGAGCGTGTAATCATTTACGAACCATCTGGTACCAGTGAGGGAATGCATTATAGAATACGGGAAAAACTTAATCAGATATTGAACTGCAATTTGTTAGTTGTTACATCGAATCATCTAATCTTATGCTTGGAAAAGCGTCTACAAAGTCTCTCATTCAACGGGATAATAGAACGAGAATGGATACTCGATGGACTTATCACTTACATCAAAGTAGCGGGTGGTCTCGCTGGACAGGAGTGTCTAATAGCAGGTATAAGTTTTAAGAAATTTATTATTTTTCCTTATATAATATAAATGAAATTTTTCTTTATTATATAATATAAATGAAAATAATATAATATAATAATAAACTAGCAATATTAAATGGAATTAAATTTGATATTAGGTTTAAAGAGTGGACATGTAGTAAAAATATATCTCGACAATCCGTTTCCTGCGCATATTACAAAAATTGAGGATGTTGTGAGATGTCTGGATATCAGTTCCTTGAAAGAAAAGATGGCGGTGGTCAGCGAGGCCGGTATTTTGTCCATATTCGATTTATGTACTGGCGAGAAATTGCAGGAATTTCAAAATGTCAACAGTGTAGCATACAACACCGCTTTCGAGGATATTATGTGCTTTGCGGGCAACAACTATCTTGCGATAAAAGTCGCCAACTTTTCCGAGTACAGACAAAAGTTTTCCGGTTTCGTCGTAGGTCATAACGGCTCCAAACTGTATTGCCTGAATGGTTCATCCATCATTACGTTAGAGGTAAACCTTCTCGCAGAATTATTCAAGATAATAAAATATACAAACATGTATTATATAATTTAATATTTTGCAGGTACCATTATCATTATTCATGTATCAATATCTGGATATTGGATTGTACAATCACGCTTATGATATAGCGTGTTTAGGCGTAGCCGAATCGGATTGGCTCGCTTTGGGAATAACGTGTCTGGATAATCTGGAATTAAACATCGCGTACTCAGCGTTTGCGCGAGTGAAGAAACTGCGCTACATAGAGATCGTATCCGAAGTCGAGGAGAAATTAAAATCAGGTGAATGGGGACGAGAGGCCTGCATGGCTACCGCTGCGGCCGCCATGGGTAGACTTCGCGATGCGGCAAAGCTTTATCAAAAAGCTGGTTTGCAACAATACGCTTTGGATATGTACTCTGACTTGCGAATGTTCGATATTGCTCAAGAATTTATAGCTTCTGGTAATACACAGGTTCGTTTATAATAAACATTTCAAGCTCAGTATACAATATAAATATAATGAAATAAGTAAATGACGCATGATAAGACTCTGAATAATATCTACTAGATTAGTTTAATAATTTACTTTATTTTCAGGATCGTACAGTATTGTTGCGACGACGAGCAGAATGGGCCAAGAGCTTGGGCGAACCACGTGCCGCAGCCGAGATGTTCCTTTCTGCGGGAGACATCGATCGCGCCATCAGTATTATTGCCGAATACGGTTGGATTGATATGCTGATCAAAGTAGGCAGGCAATTGGATAAGGCGGACAGAGACAACTTGTCTATGATTGCCAAGAAACTTAAACAGTTAGGCGCTTCACATGGCGCAGCAGAGATTTTTAGCAGACTCGGGGATGATCCTGACGTTGCCGATGTACTCGTAGACGCACAGGCGTGGCCTGAGGCCTTCGAACTTGCGGAAAGGAATCCAAAATTGAAGTCACGAGTATACGGACCGTATGCACGATGGCTGGCGGAGACTGGACGATTTTCCGAGGCTCAAGAAGGTATTAAATTGTCATCACGTATAAAAAATATATGTATAACATTGAGATATTTGATATTTGTTATTTATCAGCATTCCAAATGGCGGGGCAACCTGAGGAATCCATAATTGTACTTACAATGCTAGCTAATAATGCTATAACAGAAAGAAGATATCGCGATGCCTCTTATTTTTATTGGCTCCTATCGCAATTGAGTTTAAATTTATCGAAGAGTGCGGAAGAGATAAAAATGATGTTCCTTAAATACTCTAACAAAGCGGATATTTATTATGCATATCACGAAGTACATAAATATTTGGTACGATATTTTGATAATACCTTACAATGTTACATTATTATTATGTATATATTAATGTACTACATATCTATACGATATCTTCTTAGAATATCCTTTTTTAAAAAAAACATTACAAGTTAATATATTCTAGGAAGAACCTTTCACATCTCTGATGCCAGAAGCATTATTTAATATCTCGAGGTATCTGCTTATGAAGACACAAAATATGCGTCTACAAGGTGTCTCAAAAGTAACGATAATGTACAGTCTTGTAAAACAAGCACGAATATTAGGTGCTAATAAGCTGGTCATGCAATTGTTAGATCAATTACGCTCGATGAAAATTTCTGCGACTTTTCTGGCACAAGTGGAAACATCCACTCTAGCTGCTAGATCTTATCCGTATCGTGACCCAGAAGAGTTATTGCCTCTATGTTACAAATGTTCTACATTCAATCCGTTATTACCGACGAGTAATATCTCTGGTAGTAATTGTACGCAATGTGGACTGAAATTTCAATATTCTTTCGTTATGTTCGGTAGGTAATAATCAAAATACAGCCTGGATTATAATTTAAAGATTCCTAAGTTTCTTATATCCCTTTTCTCCTTAGAAAATTGTTGTATAGTGTAAATCTGTTTAAACTAATATCGTTTTACAGAAATCTTGCCATTAGTTGAATTCGAATTAGAGGATGACATCACAGATGAAGAAGCAGAGAAATTAATAGAAGAACCATTACCATCCTCTGACGAGCTCACAGTTTCTGATCAATTTACTGTAACTTCCAATGAAGCTGATCTTTTCACCGCGCGTTTAATAAGATATGAGGTATAATGAACATATCTAAATATATATGTTTATGTGTACTGTTATTTTATAAAAAAATGATTATTTTATTAAAAAATGACATGCTTTTCACAGGAAAAATCCAATAATTCTACGATAATTGTGGGAAGGGGAATATTGAAGAGTATGGATCCGTCCACTGTAATAATTATTAAATGGCCTAAGCCCTTTAAGACTAGATATTTTAGAAATCTTTTACCTGATCTCCAGATTAGCTTATGTAAATGCTGTTTAAAGGTAAGTTTACTGAAAAAAATGCTATTTAATCAAGAAAATTTAGATAGAATTTTGTGTTATATAATTATTATGTATTTTAGTTGTTTCATTCGGATGATTATGAATTAGCATTACTACGACATGGACACTGTCCGTTTTGTCGAACACCGAATGTGACTATAGGTTGAAATAATGTGAAATTAAAAATTTATTGTGTGTGTAGAGATTACACAATATACTTATATATCAAATTGTTACGAATATTTTGTATCTATTTAAATCTATTATGATTGTACAGCATTATTATGAGACAACATACACATATATAAATTGTTTTTTATTTATAAAAAATTTGTTATTTTCTTGCGCGTTATACATTATATTATGATTGTATTATACAAAAATGTATAAGGATTATCTCATATACAATGCACAGTTGAACATGCAGTAAACTTGAGGTTTCGGTTACTTGCTAATTGCCATGATTGTTTGAGCATACATCGTTGCCGTTAGGTATCTTCTTAGAGCCGGAATATGTAATTCTTAAAGCCAGTTGCATCGCCAGACATGATCAGTATACTATTAGTCGGCTGCTTTGCTCTCGTGACTGTTATAAGCGGTGAAATTATTAATTGGGATCAATCCTTAAAGAATAATGCAGCTTTGGAGATTCAGTCATTCAACTCCCATTCTAATCATCAGGGAAAGTGTAAGTCATTTAATTGAATAACGAGTATCTATTGGAAGTATTTTAAATGATTTAAAATCTTTATTCCTTAGTTTTTCCGCTATTCAGTGTTGTGCGTTTCGCCAACACCCAGTGCTTATCGAGCACCGATCAACTCAACGGCACGTGTTTCACAAGACGAGAGTGCATTAATTACGGAGGTAATCCCTCAGGATCGTGCGCTAACGGATTAGGCACTTGTTGTGTGTGTGAGTAGCAAAAGAGGAAAAAAAAATACTAAATAAAATACTTAAAAAAGAAGGAAAAATAATATACTTACTTAATAAATAATACAAGTAATGCAACTTTTATATCACAGTTCAAAAATCTTGCGGCTCTACTACTAACATGAACAATACATATTTCGTAAGTCCAAGATATCCAATCACTTATCAAGGAGGAGAACGATGCACGATCACAGTACAACGTTGTAATTCTAACATATGTCAGGTGCGTACATTCTGTCTCGATTTTTTAATTGTTCATTACATTCAAATTTTATTACATTTTATATTTGCAGTTGCGGTTGGATTTCTTGGAGGCCACTTGGGCACAACCCAATGCAACTGGATATTGCGATTTTGACGTACTTTTAGTATCTGGTGGTTCGTCAACGGTACCCAGAATATGCGGGGAAAATACTAATCAACATGGTAAATCCATAGATTAATAAAAATTCAAATTGAGCAAAATAGAGAATTAATTAAATTGCATTTCAGTATACGTTGACTTCAACGGAGCGACGCCGATCACTATATCCGTCGACACTAACGCGGGTTACGCGTTCGATCGACGCTGGAACATAAGGATTCAGCAAATAGCATGCGATTCTGTGTGTAGAGGTACGTGAACATATTCATTATATTATCTCGAGAAATTCATAGAATTGTTTCTCATCTTGGTTTCAGCTCCTAATGGATGTTTACAATATTACAAGACTGTCTCTGATACTGTAATGAGTTTCAACTATGGTACAACAGAAAATGCCCGAGGTACGTGTCAATCGAATAAATGTCATAAATGTGGTATAAATCTGTGAAAGAATAATCTAAACAAAATAAATGATTGTAGCTCCTCAAATTGGAACGCGACAATTGGTGAATAACCGCTACGGTGTATGCGTCAGAATGGCTTTAGGATATTGCAGTATCGAGTGGTCTCAAATGGACAGATTTTCCTTCTCCGTTTCTGGAGATACAGGATCGTTTGATCCAGATATAATAGGTAAACCGTACAAGTCAGAGATATCTTTTCTCGAGAATTTCTTTTAACGAATTATATATCATTGAATATATTTTTAATATATATTCTTTGTAATACTTTGCCACAGCATTTAACTTTTATGTTTACTTTAATAGGTACAGACTTGGTAGCAGAATCTGGTGCGAGCTGCACGAATGATTTTGTGATTATACCCGACCCACGTGAAAATGGAGTTCCCACTAATACAGATAGGTTTTGCGGAAATGGATTTATCACTAAAACATGTAAGTGTAATGGTGCAGAGAATTCAGACATATATATGTTATACATTATATTATAAAAATACTATATTTCTTTCAATTGTTATACAGCGGACTTAAAACCATTCGTGCTTTATGTTGTTACAAATGGTGACGAAATGCAAGAAGCTGAAAATAAAGGCTTTAAACTTATGTTTCGTCAACTACCTTGTGCAGTTTAAGAACACTGTTATGCAAGATACATATACATAAGTTATGAGAATTTTGATAGAGAAAATAATTAAAATAATATCATTTATTTATTATCATTTATAGTATAAATAAATAATTTTCTATACACACGGAAATGTAATCGTTGATGTACGTATATATTATCTACTTAAATTCACACTACCAGAATGTGTATCGACTTGTTCTTTCATACCATTATACCAAATGCCGATTTTCGTGTGAGTTAATAAATCTTGAAAAGCGTCGCAGCCTTCAATACTTTTCAAGATACCGTATACTGCAAGATCAGATAGATCGGGCTTGCTGCCACCCATAAACTCGGTGCCGCGCGAACGAATAGCATGCAACCAGTAATTCACCTCGTCGTATAATGATTGTCGAACGTCGTCTTTTAGACGATGTCGCTTCTTGAGCCTTTTCCCTATCAACCACATTGCTGTTGCACCTACATTCACTATTAACATTCGCTCCCATAATGGAAAGTATTCCTCCCATTTGCCGACCTGGATAAAACAGTTTTTAATTTTATTTACATTATCGCGTTTTTGCATATATTTTTTTATTCTGTAAATTCACTCACTTCAGAAAACCAATTGAAAGTTCTATAAGATTCATCAATTGTCCTGTATACATTTGGCGAAAGAGTGTGAACTAATACCTCGTCTGCCCATTTTCTCCAATTACGTTCTTCACTAGAAATGAAGAAATGGTAAATTGCAAGCATGAAGATGTGATAAATTATTTTATATATTAATTAGAGATTACATACGTTATATCATTCATTGATCTGTCCTTTGGAAGATTTTTATTGAACATAATAAAATATTTATTTATGATCTCATATTTAAATTTGCCATGTTCATCATGCATCGCTATGCTTGGATAATAGTTAGCCAACTCTTCAACCTTATAAGACTTGTCATATAAATGAGATGCAAGGAGAGATATTATCATGGAACTATCATTCAAAGGTTGATAGCCTTCTCCTACTTTAGTCAAGAGGATTGGAACTTTTTTATAAGAGGACCATCCAATCTCTTTACGAAGCACTGGATCTACTTCCACAACATCATAAGATATCCCATAATAATCTAAGAAAACTCGAACCTGAAATAAAAATTAATTTTACATATAAATCTTACCTGATGTGCAATATAATAATAATAACATATATTCTAAATTTGTAATTCTAATGTAAATTTAATGCTATAGAGTGACATGAAATTGATCTTTATAATGAATCAAGTACTTCGATAAATGTGTAGTGTTAAAATAATCTACTTGCATGTGATAAACAAAATTTTTTATGAATTTATTTTTCACTTACCTTGCAACAAAACGGACATGTTTGATACTGAAATAACGTGACATTTAAACCCGTAGTATCCACTGGAGATACAACCTGGACAGAAAAATAGAGCTTATCAAATACTGCAAATGCGGTAAAATTTTTCACGATAATCGTTGAAGTACCTTCCTGGATGGTGTGACAGGAGGTTTATGTTTCAATAATGTAATTTCTGCCTGCGTTCCTTCCAGAGCGATATTTTCTCGAGTTTTGTTGATCTCGTGAAAGGCATAACCTGCACCCAAAACAACGCCGGTAACAGCACCGATTAAACCGATTTTCACTAAACTTTGTGTTTTCTGTGGTTGCTGCATCATCGTACAAAATGACCGTGGGTTCTTGCTTGCATAATAGCCATTATTATTTAAAAACTTTGTCCTCCCTATAAGCCGGAAAAGTTTATGTACAGCAGCCATCTTTAAGTTACATATTAGCCTGACACTTGCGCGAATATGTGAAATTCTTATACCTTTCTATATATGTATATGTATATATATGTGTACATATATACGTATATAGACACAGTAAATATAGAAATTTTTTAACAGATTTATAACAGATGTTAATTTAAATTATAGAAAAAAATTTCTCGACAGATTTATAAAATGTATGAATAGTAGCGATAGACACACACACACACACATAATAAAATAATTAATAGAGAAGTGTGTGTGTGTGAGAGAGAGAATTATTAAAATATTTATTGATATATCAAATTTGTATTTTATTAATTTTATCGCAGAAATGTGGCAAAATATTTTTTTATATATCGCCGAATTACAATGAATTAAATACTCCTTGTATGTGTAACAATAATATATTTTTGTCTACATTTGTTAATAAAATTATTCATTGGCATACAAATATTCATTTTTTAATAATACATTTCTGTATGTGACTTTGATATTAATATACAAATAATATTCACAATATATTTGATGGCGAACAAAAAATGAGTCACCAAAAATTTTATAAAAAATATGCTCTCTACTATGTGTAAATAGCATTATTATTTTATATTTCTTTTCATTTTATTATTAAAAATTGTAGCAATTTAACGTCAAGTGTGGGCAGAAATCGAGCTACATAATTATACTTATTTATAAATTATAATATATAAATGTGATTCCACAAAACATTTATATATTTATATTAAATATATAATAGCTAAAAAAAATATTAGTCCATTTAGAGTCTAGTTTAAATTTCTAAAGGCAGTATTCATCCATTTGTATAGAACACAATGATACAAAAATATTCTATCATTGTTAATGGTAATTCTTCAGGCAGTTTAATAAATATAGAGATTCGTTAGGCACTTTTGATTAAAATCTTTTCTGGAGATGTGTATATATATCTCATATTCGTCTTACTGCATTGAGCAGTATCAGACATACAATTCAACGTTTCATCTTATCCAGAATTGGTATAACCATATCAAAGGACGGCCGTTTGCCTGGATCCTCATTCATACAGATGCGAATGAGCTTTGCAAGATGTGGAGAAATACCTGGTGGAATGCTTACTCGTAAATCTTCCAATGCAATCTAAAACAAATTATCAATTAGTAATTTGATATTTAAATTCGATACTGCTATATAAAGTAATTTCATAAGAAATATATATTCATCATTAAAAGTTACAGAGATAAAAAAATTTTAATATATATTATTACAACTTAGTAATATAAATGAGAATTTTATAATCACCTTCATGCCACATTCCATAGGTGATAAATCTGCAAATGGTACTTCTCTAGTTGCCAATTCCCATAAAAGAACAGCAAAGCTCCACATATCGCTTGCTTCAAGATTGATGTCTGCAGGACGTTTACTTAAAGCTTCTGGCGACATCCACGCCGGCTCGTAAATTCGTCCGACTTCTTGGAAGGAAAACTTTGCGTCTGCCATGTTTACACGAGCAGTTAGATCCTCATCGATCTGAAATGCAGTGCGGGATATATTTGGATAAACGATATTAATTATGCATAGATTTTAAATATTTAAATATTTAAATTCTTAACTTTAAATTTAAGTTTATGTTTAATATACAGAGCCTAATTTCTTATAGTTATTTAAATTTCACGCCGGCGGAAGATGGCGTTATTCTTCAATTTAATATATATTTGTAGGCGACCGAGAAGTATCAAGTTGAAGGGTCTGATTAGCTCAGTGGTAAGAGCAGTCGCCCGGCAAGCGAAAGACTCGGGTTCGATTCCCGATTCCCGAAATAATATATAATAATAATTATATTTACTATTAAGATGGCCGCGGTGTCAGGCCAGTCAGGCATTAGACGGGATCGAGTTGGAAAATAAATTACCTGTGCAAAGCACTGCTCAACTTTGGTAAATGGAATAATTTATTTTCCAACTCGATCCCGTCTAATGCCTGACTGGCCTGGTACCGCGGCCATCTTAATAGTAAATATAATTATTATTATATATTATTTCGGGAATCGGGAATCGAACCCGAGTCTTTCGCTTGCCGGGCGACTGCTCTTACCACTGAGCTATTCAGACCCTTCAACTCGATACTTCTCGGTCGCCTACAATTATATATTAAATTGAAGAATAACGCCATCTTCCGCCGGCGTGAAATTTAAATAACTATAAGAAATTAGGCTCTGTGTATTAAAACATAAACTTAAATTTAAACGGGCAATTACAGGGGGGAAAGAGGGATAATAATTAAATAAATTCTCGAATTGAGAATTATTTAAATTTGCTTGGTATCGTACCAAGAAAATTTGTGCACACAAATAAGTTTCAACGAAAACTTATTTTCTCGTTGAACTTACGCACTACCATCCGCGTTTAGCTCTTATTGCCCGTTTAAATTTAAGTTTATGTTTAAATATTTAGTTATTCTTGTAATTAAGTAGTTGTTAAAGATTTACCATTATATGTTTACTGTTGAGATGAAATCTGCATCTATTGTGCCGATCCAAACCATGAAGGAATGCCATAGCTCTGGCGATATCAAGTGCTAATCGAAGAGCGCGCGCTGTGTCCACTACAACACCCGTTCCGCCATGTAAAAGACGATGCAAACTACCTCGTGCCATATATTGGGAAACGGTTGCTAACTGCGGCGGCTGATTCACACAACCGAGAACCGGGAGAACATTAGGATGCGAAAAGATTCTCAACTTTGGAAACTCCTCGTTGAAATCTCTGCAGATGCGCGCAGTACATTCGCGAAAGTTTAATATCTTGGCGACAATATCATTATTTTGCCATCGTCCTCGCCAAGTTTCGCCGCTGGGTGTGCTCGCGAGATGCGTATGCAGAGAGAGATCTGCCATACTGATTCCTTTGTGTCGAGAAAGAGTCGCATCTCCTGGAAAAAATAAATATAACTCGTATACATGTCTCATATAAACTCTTTTGTGATATAAGAAATATACTTACGGCTCCTGGTTTTCAAGCCTAACCAGCTCTGATCCTTGAATTGAATTTTCTTCAAATCTTGTCCATATTCCACTGCTAAATCTAAAGAGAAACAAGAGATATCATACATGCAAATATAAAAGATACTAATTCAAGTTTTACAAACATTTTACATACCATGCAGTCTCTTGGCTATGACACCTCTGGCTTTATCAAGAGGAGTGTCACCATCTTTATTGGCAATGGACACAAGAGCCCCAGCTGCAACCAATTCCTCCGCGATTGCTTGATCTCCCCAAAAACAAGCATAATGCAAGGCAGTATTACCATGTTCATTTATGACATTTACATCAGCGCGATTTCTAAGTAACTATAAAAATCAAGTTGTATATCATCCATCTCATATAAATGCAAATAGTTCTAACAATCTTTTACACAAGTAGCAATGTTAAATTCTTTTACCAATTGTACTATTTCCTTGTGACCATGCGCCGAAGCAAGATGCAAAGGTGTATCATCACCTCTGTTGGTAGCATTAATGCGTGCACCTCTGCTGACGAGCAACTCTGCCAATTTTAAGTGTCCTTCTTTACAACACCAGTGAAGTGGGCTGAATCCATGGTCATCTCTATATATAGAGCAACATATTTAATTAAAGTATTTTACAATATAATAGGAATTAAATTATTTAATAATATAATAGGAATTAAAAGGCAAGTTATTAAATTATGGTTTACATGTAAACAGTTTCTTAAAATATCTCTTAAGAAACAATATCCAAACTGTCACCAAATAAAATTGTTACAATTATCTTCTTTTTAACTATCATAACTTTTTAACTATAAACAAACAAATATAAATTTATGATCTATTTGTTTCATATTCTCAATAAGAATATTCTTTGCAGAATCATGTGATTATTCAGTCAGCTCATCTGAGAAACCACAACATCCGATATCTGAGGAGTAGATCTTTTCCAAAAAAGGAATTCTGGAGTAGTTACCCTTGGTTCATGTCATGTTCAGTGTCGTCTAACCAGACGCGGACTTGCATAGCGTTGCCCTCACGGCACCATTGAAATATATCTTCCATTTTCGTTCCGTTTGTCACAAATTATCGACCGTAAACACAGACGATATGCTAGCTATATCAGAGCAACGGCACTGTTCGTGCTCCAAAACGGTCAGTCGTCATACGCTAAATATAGCCATATTCTTGACACTAACACATCAGCATGGGAACCTTATTCTTTGCTGTATGTATTTGACTTTGCGTTATGCTATTTTTTTAGAGAAAACCATGTCAATTGGAATCGCGCATTCCGCAACTATGGGCGAATCTCGAATATGAGCTTGCTGATCTTTCCACTTGTATGCAATCAATTACACAAGCTGCATAAGCCTAGGTGACCATATAAGATCCATATACCAACGCGCCGCGACGTTGACACATGCACAACACAGAAGAATCAGTCGAAAGTGGGCGGAGAGTGGTTACCCACGTGACTTGACAGAAGCCTTGATAATATCCGAGATGAGATAATGCTCGAGTCTCGAGTACGAGCATGTATACTTGGCTAAAAATGATAATTGTATGATCAGAAGTCAATGTAGAAATTATTCTTATTTATTTCGTCATTTTTGGCTAAAAATTAAAATAAGTAAGAATCAATCTAGTAATGTTCGAACTTTTATTTGCGGATCTTTATTGATAGCAGAGAGAAGACTGAGGCCGGAATTCATAGTCGGATCTTATATTCAAGATCATCTTAAGTAAGGTTTGAAAATGTTATACGGCTATTTCATTGGCTGAACAGAATCTTAAGACAATCTTGAATATAAGATCGGACTATGAATTCCAGCCTGAGAAGTGTCACGAGTCACGACCACTCGCTCCCTGATCCCTGAAAGCGATACGCCTTCTGTAAACATTAAAAACGTGGACATGAACTACAAAGTGTCCACGAATATTCTCAGAGGGTAATATATAATGTGTACAATTTTTGATCCTATTCCGTGCTATGTGCACGAAATGCCAGTAGCACCAGTAGGCAAGACGCTTATGTATATAAATGTAAATAAATTTTTAATATAGATGAGCTTTGTAGTCCTCTCTGAGAGAGAAAGAGAGAGATAGAGAGAGAGAGGGTATAAGGTGTAGAAGGTTCATACGAGTATTGACATAATCAAGCTTATCTCTAGGTAGCCAATGCCAGCGACATACGAGTCAGCAATAATGATGATACGCCAGATTGGTGAATGTCCGACAATGATATTCAGATAAATAGGTGATCGCGAAATAATTGGATACACGTGTGAGTCTTAATCAAATATGGAGAGCCTAGAACGCTGTGTAAAGTCACTGGAGGAGAATAACAACAACGTGCGCGACGAAGCACGGAAAGCATTATTAAATATCTGTCGTAATGTATTGAGATCGCCGAACAATAACAAGGCACGCGAGGTACGTCTGGATGATGAAGTGGTCGTCGAGAAGCTTCTGCCGGCTATCGGTGCCATGGAGTGTTTGTTCGACGTCGGTTACGTCGAGGTCTGTATTCGAGCCAACAGATATTTTCTGATTTTCATTCTTTTCTACAATTAAAACAATAACAATGTAACGTCTACTAGTTTAATGGCTGTTTTTGTTACCTAAATTTGAATGCTACAAAATATTTGTCATATTTTTTAAACAATCCTTTTTAAATAACAATTATGTAACAGGATGGGGAACGCATATTTTTGCCAGACAACGCATCTCTTTCAAGACTTCAACATTTGTCAAAATTGTTATCTGCTGTGTCAGAGAGCAGATCTGTAACTGAAGACACTGAGGAAAATTCTACAATGCGGAAAGAATTTTTCAAAAGAATTTCTGGACATTTTCACGATGTTTTGCATTATGAAGATCCAAATTTACAAAGAAAGGCCAGAAGTGTTATACCAATTAAACAATTAGAAATTGCAGTTATGAAAAAGATGAGAAATATACAAAAGTAATTAAATCATGTATGCATTGTTTATAATGGAATTTATGATTGTTTATTATTTATTTTATCTACAGATATTTTAAGTTTAACAATGCGGATAAAAGTGCCTCAAGTGAATCTGAGACACAATTGATGGCTAAAGATTTGCTGCTTGGCGAGCTTTTACATTGGTTTAAGCATGAATTTTTTAAATGGGTTAACAGTCCAAAGTGCTCAAGATGTTCTAGTGAATGTGTATACGAGAGTGTAGTACCATCTACAAATCGTCAATGCTTGAAGATAGAGTTACACAGGTAAGATTTCTCTAAGTATTTCATGTAATGTAAAGGACTGTATATTGCATTGGTAGATCTGCAATATTGTTACAATGTTAATTCAATCTTAGATGTAAAAAATGCAATGTAGTTGTCGAATTTCCTCGTTATTCGCATCCAGAGCCATTATTGATGCTGAGACGCGGTCGTTGCGGAGAATGGGCCAATGTGTTCACACTTTTATGTCGTTCACTAGATTATGATGCACGGTTTATATGTGATGAGACAGATCACGTTTGGACAGAGGTATATATGAAATACTATAGTAGTTACTTTAATAGTTTCACAGAATTTATTCTATGGTAAAATCATCTGCTCAGAATTGTTTAGAATTTTTCATTTTCCTATTTTCAGATATGGTCAGCATTAAGCAAGAGATGGATTCACCTAGATCCGTGTGAGAATATAATAGACAAGCCATTAATGTATGAGAAAGGATGGAAAAAGGAATTAACATATATAATAGCCTATTCCAAGGATGAAGTGCAAGATGTCACATGGCGTTATACACGAAATCTTGAAGCCGTCCTGAAAAGGCGGAAAATTTGCAGCGAACAGAGCTTAATACAATTTTTACGATCATTAAGTGATCAACGACAAAATTCGCCGAATTACAGCCGAGTACGCAGAGAATATATCCTCAAGCGGTGTCTGTTGGAGCTTGCTAATATGCTATACATTCCAAATTTACAAAATGAGGATTCCGATGAAATTTACGAAGGGCGGACCTCGGGTTCTCTTCTATGGAGATTAGCACGAGGTGAAACCGAACAGGTATAAATATATTCTAAAATTTTGAAAATATATAAAATATGTCATATTTTAAAAATTTATCAAATTCTAATCTAACTATCCATTATTAATTTATCATCATTAATTTACATATTTACTCCTCTTTCTAGGCCAACATAGAAAAGAATTATATTTGGGATGTTTCTAAATATGGACAAACATTTGAATTGCAATATAATATTGTTAAAGATATATATCATATTGTGCATAACGATGGTACAATGTTGGAAAAATCTGGGTGGCAGGAAGGAATAAATACTACAGATGGTGGAATCTTTCGTAAAGTGGAAGATGATTGGAAGATGGTTTATTTAGCACGATCTCCGGATGCACAGTGTGGACGTATTAAATGGACTTTTAAAATTGCAAATTCTGAATTGTATCTAGAGACATTTAATCTAAGAGCTAAATCAGAAGTGTTTCATGAAGCTAATATATCCTGGAAGATTGAAGCTGTTTTTAGTGATGATAAAGTGATTGTCATACCTATTTCTAACTGCAATAGTTTTTATACAGAAGAAGTACAAAAAGCTGTGAAATTAGATATAATTGTAACATTGTCTGGCGGACAAGGTCAACTTGCTTGGCAACATGCTCAACTATTTCGACAAAGTCTAGAGAATATCGAGGAACCATCTATGATAGTTAGTATTCGACTGAAAAATCGCACATAATTTCTACAAGCTGTATGGTTAATGATTGAAGTTTTGTAGGCTAAATTATTTAGAATTTTCTTCCAGTTAAATTTTTTATTATCTAAATATAGTATCTCTCGCATTTTGCATATATTTTCATTAATCTTAATTATCTTTCCTCAATACTATCCTTTCTCATTTCACCAGAGTTCAAAGTTCGAAGCGATATAATGAGATCAACAAAATACTTGAAATACTTTGATGTACTTGCTAATTATGAGTATTATTTGAGATGGAACAATCTTCCAATGTTGGAGTTTAAACTTTTAAATCTTTAAATTCTCAGAAATAACTGGAAATTGGAGTTCTCTTTCGATTCGTGTCCTGTTAATTATATCCTATAATATTTTACAGATTTATTACATATATTCGTTTCTAATTTTGCCAATTAACAGAATACAAAACTTATTTAATTTATTTAGCATTTTCTTAATAGAGAAATTTAACGTTTCCTCTCATCATTTTTTTTTATCTTGCACAGGGCCAGCAGATATTTCGCACGTCCATGATTGCAACACCGTCCTCAAAGCATAATTGTCGCATCGTTGCGTTAGTACCTTTAAGGCGATTCGAGTACGATCGTGTCGGGTGTGATGTGCGTGCGCGACTTTCCGCGAAGCCTCGTTCGGTGGATTCGGTGAATTTGACAAGTCTCGGAGAGCGGTGAGTCGCGTCGAGAGGTTAACGGCGAATAGCAGAGCCTTTCGTGGAAAATCGATTAAATCCAGGCAGACCGTGTAAAGAGATTCGACTACGTTCATGTCGTCGCGTGATCGTCGCTATACGCTATAGATAGATAGGTAGAGAGAGGAAAGAGGAAGAGAGAGAGAGAGGGAGAGAGAGTAGTTCGGCCGATGGCGGCGGCTGTCAACTCGCGGATCTCGCTCTACGCTCGAACGGTTCCCGGCGCTTTCTCGGAAAATCTCGCCTGTTCCAATCTGAAAATAGCCGCCGCGCGCTCGCGTTGAATGCGCGCGACACGATTTATGAGACCGCGCGACTGAGAAGAGCCTCTTATATGACATCGGGCAAGGAAACAATGGGGTAAGTGATTATTCTCCGGCGAAGGATACACACCGCCTTTTAAGGGTGTGTAACGCTCATGTGTATAAGCGATCGCGAATTTTCATCTCGCCCTCCCATGTACGTTGAATTGTTCTTAATACGCCTATCACCGGTGCCTCTATCGTGCCGCACCAACTAGATCGCTTTCGATATGTAGGAGACAATGCCCCTGTGCCGATGTAACTGCGTTTCTTCGCAGCATCTGTTCTACGCGTTTTATTTTATCCCGACTTGGTTGACAGTTGACAGTATCAATGCGGTATTCCACTCCAATGATGTGCATTCTGGAGTAATTTTTCCTCCCTTTTTTTTATAAAATAATGAAACGAATAAGTCACACTCGTTTCTTGGTAGTAGTTTCTCATTTGTGACATCTGTTTTGCTGTTTTAATAATTAAAGAGAGGAGCCAATATGTTACACAAAAATTGTTCAATAGGCGAAGAAGCTCTAATATTTTTAAGATTTATTTGATATTTAAGCACATAAAAAATACATACAATATAGACACTTAGGCAGGCTATATTTTTCTAATATAAATATTTCCTGTATTCATGCATTCATACATTTTATTTAAAATTGAGTAATATTTAATTTCTCCTTTATTTTATCATTCAGAAAAATTTATTTTTGTTCTTATATATTTGTGAAATGATATTTTTTGTGATAATATGATATATTGATAAAATATTTAAAATTTTATTTATTAATATATAATTAAATATGAATAAATATTAGTTTTTTTTGTAGCAGAAATCTTATTGTATACATATATTTTTCTTCATAATTTTATATTTCAATTCTATAGTATATCTTTGAATATGCATTTGCTTTAATAAGGTCAGATAAAAATAGACACTTTGTATCATATATGTAAGATCATATGTATATGTATATATACACACTCTTCTTTTATTATTTAAATTGATTACAGTGAACAACCAATATTTACGTGCAAAGCGCATGTATTTCACATTGATCCCAAGACAAAACGATCTTGGGTACCTGCATCATCAGCAGCAATATCAGTATCATTCTTTTATGATTCTACCAGAAGTCTGTACAGAATAATATCAGTTGAAGGAACAAAGGTATGATTAAAAGTTGTATTTGTGAGTATAAAAGCAATTTGTAAGCATAAGCTAGTATCTAACATATATGCTCTCTTTTTTTCTCTTTAGGCTGTCATAAATAGCACAATTACACCAAACATGACTTTTACAAAAACGTCACAGAAATTTGGCCAGTGGTCGGATGTCAGGGCGAATACTGTATATGGTTTAGGTTTTGCATCTGAGGCTGAATTAGGAAAGGTTTGTATTTATACTTTGGTTGCAATCTACAGTAAAATATTCCCATATAGCATACTCTCAGAAGAAGTATTATTCATCAACAGTTTATCGAAAAATTTCACGAGGTGAAAGAAGCCACAAAACTAGCTAACGCTAAGTTACAGTCGAATAGTTCTTCAGTTACGCCAGCTACCAGTGCGAATGTTAGTCCTATTACATCACGATCGGGTATGCCGTCGTCGGAACAAGATCTCATCGATCCGCCAAACTCTTCGATGATTAACTCCAATGTATCAGCATCAAACAACCCGAATCCGAATGCCAATATGATATCCGCTCAGAACAGTGTATCTTCGGTAAGCAGCAGTCCTTTACCTGGTAGTTGTCAGAATAAAGTGGACGATGAATTGAAAAACACAGTCCATTCAAGATCACAGAGTGTTTCTCAGCAGTGTACAGAAAGTCCGCAGCATCAAGGAAAATCGGCGCAACTGAGCTCTACACAAGGTGGACAGTCGGCTGAGGTGCAACTCAAGTACGAGAATGATAGGCTGAAACTTGCTCTAGCTCAGAGTTCTGCTAATGCAAAGAAATGGGAGGTATGTTCAAAAAGATTCTTTTTAGGAATATAAGTGAAAATAACCGATAAAATAATGCAATTGATATTTTATTATAGATTGAATTGACTACCCTCAAAACCAATAATGCAAGATTAACAAGTGCGTTACAAGAATCCACAGCTAATGTTGACGAATGGAAGAGACAGTTACAATTGTATAAAGATGAAAATGCCAAAATAAAAGCTAAATACGCCGATTTAGAAGCTGGAAAAATTGCGGAAGGAAATAGCGAAGCCTTAAGATTGAGAGTTGAAGCATTGGAATGTGAGCTGAGAACGCGAAATGATGAAATCAAAGCTCTCACTATGGCCACTAAGGGTAAAGATCTAGTGGTATGTATATAAAATTTTCTTCTATATTAATACTTTTAGTACGTTAAAGTTAGATAAACCCGACGTATTTGGTTAACAAATATCTCATTTTTGTTTTTGCAAGGCTTTACAAAAGGAGAATACAGAAATTCGCGAAATGTTAAATGTAGTTCATGAACAATTAGAACTTGCATTGAGTGCAAATAAGGTTCAAAAACAAAATTTGGATACATTAAATGCCAGATTAGCTGGTTACATACAAGATTTGGTAACTGTACATCGAGAAATTACAAATACATTGCAAACTTAAGTTTGCATCATAGGAAAACCTAAGAATGCCTTTCTTAGGTCTTTTGTATCTACTGTAAGCACGATGTACGAATGGATGACATAGATTAATAACAAAGGGAGAAGTTCCAAAAAAATGAAAAAAATACAAAAAAATACAAAAAATTGAATGCAGATTAATCGAGCAGAAAAATTATAGAATACTGAGATAGTCGTCTCTCGAAAATAATACTACAGAAGAGATCGCTCCCCGAGCATGTATTTATATTAAATCGATCTGATCCGTTTAGCATTTGTCTTTAGGAATAAGTTTCGTGCCATAATCGTGCTATTGTTACACGGAATAGGACACTTAACTTTACCATTTGCTTTTCTCCTTCTGACATTCTATGCATTTATGTTTTAAAGAAATGTTTTCTATGATTATATAGTCTTATAAATGCAGTATGGATGCACAGTTACAAATTTGCTTTATGATTACTTTTAAAAATAATTTATTTTAAAAAAGTTATAAAAGAATTTAAATGAATTTTTTTTTCTATAAATTAAACAAATAAGTTTTATCTTACAAATTTTTTCATATAAGTTAAGACTATAAGCTCTGCTCATCTCTCAAAGAACTGATTAGTGCTTGTCTAATATTATTTTCTTGAAATTTATATTGCATTTTCTTGCCTTTTGTAACTTGATAATTTTGTAGAGTGTTATTACACACTAAACATTTATATTCTAAATATAATAATTGTTAAAATGTTTTTAAAAAATGTTCATGATATTTTAAAGTTCATTTTTTTCTCTTTTCATATGTTTCACTCCTCAATCTGTATCTTCTAATATTGATCAGACTAATATTATCAAGATGGAATCTTATATATAGGATGTTTCGTAAAATATGTGGATATCATCAATAGAGAGATATCTCATGGATGAATTTAATAGTGATTTTTCAAGAGAAATTTGAATGAAAATTTAGTATTTTAAGAAGTACAGAGTCAATCAGCATGTTGCATATTGACCAGGTACTGATAGATACGGGTAATACATAAGAAAGAAAAGGATACATTTGCAAACATTGGGATGTATTTAAAAATTTAAATATTCTATACGACAATAGAAAAGTTTTTCTTTAAAGTTTGAATATTCTAATAAATACAAAGATTTTTTATTGTAATGTATGATTTTACTGTAATGATACTTTAAAAATTTTCAAATTTACTCCAATGCTCAAATGTACCCCTGTTTTTCTACGGATAATACAGGGTGTCTAAAAAATACATAATCTTATTTATATTAAGATGGTCAAACAGATAGAAAAAAGTTTATATAAATCTATGTCTTAAATTACTCTATATTAATGAGTTGCAAAAGATTGATCATTTGTTAGCAAAAACTATTCTTTTGCTTTTACAATTTTTTAAATAAGTTAATTAATTCAGAAACAAGTCAGTTATTGTTTACATATCAGCTTACAACATATTATTTATTTTTTTTTTAATAACACATAACTTGCAATCAACTTTTATGTAAATTAGTGAACAAATAGAATGAGAGAGAGAATGCTTGTATATATAAATAGAAAAAATATGGACAATAAGAAAAAATCACTTTCAAGCAATTTATATATAAGAGAGAAGAGAGAGAGAAATGTCATGATATATTAATCTTTTTTATATTTTTTTATCTGCAATTATTTTTTCTAATCTATGCTTTAAATTAAATTTAATATTCTATAGTGATATAAAATGATTTTTTTTTAACTTTTTTACTTTTCTACTACAATTTGGATTTTAGAGTAATTTTAGATGTAAGGCAACATTGAGATAAATATGAAATTTTTGGCAATTTTTAGAGAAAAGATTTGCTCGTATAGTGTAGTTTTTTAACTAATTGAACAAAAATGTCTTCTCTGGAATATTATTTAAGAATCATTGCTTCGCATATCTATAAGATTATCTTTGAATGTTATTGTGCAAAATGTTTTCTTTCTTAATGCTAATTATGCGTGTAATATATCAATGATATATACTACAT
Organism: Camponotus pennsylvanicus; assembly: GCA_023638675.1. Classification (NCBI taxonomy): domain Eukaryota; kingdom Metazoa; phylum Arthropoda; class Insecta; order Hymenoptera; family Formicidae; genus Camponotus; species Camponotus pennsylvanicus. The sequence continues at coordinate 38,555 of JALHBL010000561.1, read as the reverse complement.
ATAGTATATATCACATGATATATACTATACATTGATATATAAAATGGCATGCGTGTGTGATAGTTTTACTCATGTTATGAGTTTTATTTTTTGCTCTTATGAATTAAACATTCATCTTTCTCCCATGAATTCATATATCTAATCATAACATTCAGATAAGTGGATATTTTATGGAAAAATTATTTATCAGTTATTATAATCAATTTTCCACGATACACTAATATCTGCAAACATATTCTTTTATGAAACATTTTATGTATGGCTTTTTTTGCACTGTTGATAGAAGATATTTTGGATGGTAAAGTTAGGTGTCTCACTCTGTAAAGTTCTATAAAAAAAAGCATACGTTTATTGTTGAATTTGCCGTATATGAAAATTCTTATGTATAAAATAACGGCGACTGTCCCGAGTGCGTGTTTGTGAGAGAAATGTTTTCGTAAAAGCGTTCCTGCAAATCCATCTAAATGAAAAAGGCAAGAAAGAAAATGATATTCTTCCAACAAAAGATTCTCGATATATCACAAAACATAATATCCGCTTCTTTAAACACATTATCTAATGTTGAAGCATCATCCGCCTCTCACAACTACTGCGTTTCAGCTAACATATGATATATAGAGAGAATAACCCTTCAAGCATCATACGCACTTTTTTCCAATTGCAAATTCTTTGGCTTAAGTGGAAAAGGTATTAAAGAAATCAGAAATGAAAGAAAATGCAGTGAGTTTGATACATCTTGTACATACATTAATTTTAGTTCTTGAATCCTGCAGTACTTGTGTGTGGCATACCATTGGAAGATCTATTATCTATGCTTGCTTATTAATAATTATCATTAATTTTATATAATTGAAATCGCATTTGATGTTAGATTAATAATGTTTTTATTTTAAAGACGTTTGTGGTGCAATTTATATAAAATCTGAGACTGTACACAGTGTGCAGTGCTGGAGGATTTAAAGCAATGTTATATTTATCAATGAAACTATATATATATAATCTTGTTATTAGAGAATTTATTTATATTTAAGAAACTATATATATTTAGTTTTTATTTTGCATATTAAAATACTCTTTATAGATATTATTTTATCTTTTTATATTATGTGAAAATGTTATTGTATGTATACTTCATATTTTTAATATGTATATCCATCATTTTTCTTTTATTAGAACAGTTGTTATTCAATATCGATTTTCGAATTAATCTACAGGCGAATAATCAACGTTTTATATACGTATAATATACAATGTTATAGAAATACTTTCCATGACATATGTATTGAAATTAATAATTGTTGCATGAATCATAACGCGTATATTTACAATCAAATGATTATGTGCACTAGTATCGAATCTATTGGAAAATTACATAATCGGAAATTACATAATAATTATGTGAAAATTATGTTAATAATTTTAAGACGTGGATTTATATAGTCTTCTTTGCAAATTGCATTTTTATACAAAAATTTATAATGAATGCAGAATGTGTTTTATAACATTTTCTTACTGTATGAACATTTAGAGACTATTATTATTATTATTATTATTATTATTATTATTATTATTATTGTGGAAAGCATTACTATTGTCATTGCTACTGCACTGCTATTTTGACTATTGCAATTGCTGCTATTATTAAGTCACTCTCTTATTTTACCATTACTGTCGCTCACACAAATCTCTTTCTCTCTCTATATCTCTTATTAATATTTTCATTATATATCATTATTTAAAATTATATATTATTATATATTATTATTATATATATAAGTAGCATTGCTGCATTAGAGATATTTTTAACCAGTGTTACAAATACATTGCTTTAATTTGTGTGTGTGTGCGCTTGCAAAAATGTTTAATAGTCAAATATATAAAACATATCAAAATGCCACGATTAGCGTAATATGCATTTCTCGAATTTGCTTTCTTTTTTATTTCTTAAATTTAGGCACACTCTCATAACAAATCATAATTATTCCATGAATATAATTAACAAAATCTATATATTTAACATTAGTAATATTTAGTAAAAAGATCCTGATTATATGACGAAACTAATTCGATTATATTCATATTGTTCTTACATATATCATTTCTCTTTATCATCAATGATTTATATTGAGATTTAGGATGTCAGATACCGTATAGAATCGTTATCAATGTTTTGACTATATAAGGTAGTTTGTCATTAATGGTACGACCAGAGAAGGTTTTATTTGAAAAAATAAATCGAAAAGTATATTGAGTAGAATTTTTTTTATATTAAATGTCGTTTTTGAGATGTTCAATTTAAACAAAAAGAAAAATTAGAAAATTAATAATTTCTCTGTCTCACAGCCTGTATAGTTTATTAATCAGAAAATATTAATATGTTATCCATTTAGATTAAAAGTTTATATAGCTTATTTAAAAATATCACTCTTTATTACTCTTTTGGATAAGTTAAATCTTTTTAATCATATTTAAATTCTGTAGTAAAAATGAAAGCTCTAACATTTTTCTGAATTATAAGTGGCTAAAAACAAAAACATTTTTGTTTTTAATAATAAAATTTTATATAATGAAACTAACTTAGAATTTGATTATAAAAATATAATAATAATAATAAAGTATATGTAATACTTTATTATTATATATATACTATAATATACATAATTAGAATTTTTTTAATATTGGAAAATGTAATGGCACTTCAACATTTTTACTAAGGAAAAAACGTCTTCAAATTCGTCAATTGTTAAGATCAAAGCCGCGTATATGTATTGCGGAACACCTTATATAGTCAAAAAATTGTATAAGAAGATATGTGTATGTTTCGAAGATGTGTGTAAAACGTAGTTCCTTTGCGACGCACAATTTAGAATCAACGAGACTCATTTCGACGTATTTGACAAAAATTTTTCAGTATGTAATATGTATCGATTTTCTTTTATAAATTCTTTTATGTGTTGATAATATATATTTTATTGTTAAAAAATTACGGATTATATTTTACAAAATGTAAGAAATTCACATTATCGAGATATTATTCATTTACAAATGATAACATTCAGCTCGCATATTCTTGGCTGTACTATAATTGTATAGTACAGACATATATAAGGGAACGATTCGCACAAGAAGTCTGAACGATTCTCTCAAAGCGGTAAAAGTGATAAAGGAAAAAGAATCTAGACAAATTTTTAGTAGATAATTAGATAAGACAAGTGCAAGATGTGCTAGAGAATGCACTTTTTATCGTACTGACAGTATATATATATATGTATGTATTGAAAAAAATGTTGAGGAGATGGATTTTCAATTTGAGGAATTGGAAATGAAAGCCTCGCTTGCCATATGTAATCTTAATAAAACATTTTCAGACGGCTCCACATCAAGTTTCTTTTCTCCAAAATCATAATCCAAATCATTTTTTTTGAACAAATCTTTCTCGAATATTTTTTTAAATGTTAATCCCATGGTATCAGATTAAATTTATCAAGTTCTCTTTCAATGCGTCATTGGATTTTTATTGTAATGTGAAATGAATAAATTTATTCTGAATAAGCATGCATGTTATGCAAGTGACATCATACAATGCATAAAAGGTGTCACAGACAATCAGAAAAATGACATTTCCATCGAATTTAACGATATTGGAAGCTCGACAAAATTTATAATATTCGCTAAGAATATATTAGATATTTTGATATGATATTTATTCATTATTACTCCAATCTCTGACTACAATTCTGGCCTAAACTTTCGAGACTCTATATATGTGCTAATTCTGTCACGCATTCTGCACGTTCAAGAGCGTCACGATCTGTTCTCATTCAATGAAGGATTATGAATCATATAAAGTGCTCTTTTCATGAGTAATATTATTCATTGAGAAATGAAAGAAGTACGTAATAAAAGTTCCATTTTACATTTTATTAAAATTTATATGTACGTAAAATATATATTGACGTGCAAATTTTAGTGATAACACAATTGTTTTCATTATTTCCAATCGATCTTGTACGGCGTCAGTCTGGCGAGCAACGATTCACTCACCATCTCATCCTTTGGCTACTACAGGATATTCCGTTCTCTACGTCATTGTTCGGTGCTACGTCGTCAGCCCCACCAAAGTGAACGTTATCTTTCTCTCTCTCTCTCTCTTCCTCAACGTTGTCCTTAATATCTCGCCGCTGTCAGAACAGTTTCCACGCAGTTAGCAAGGTATTCACATTCGTGCACAACGCGACGAAGAATCATTCTGAAAGCAACCGGCATTCTCTGTAAATTGTCAGTGGAACTAATATATATACATTAATGTAAGTAAAATTATTTAATATAATCGATGTGTAATTAGTCGACACGCGAACATATCAGTTGTCATTATCATATCATTAATTAGTACATTATGCTCCATTTGTTTGATAATATTGGACAGTCAAAATCTAAATGTGATTAAAAGATAATCACTGTTTTTACTTATAGAGATTAACAGCTTGCTCTTTATCGACAATATGAATAAACAGAATACTTATCTTTCTATTTTCATAATTTAACATTCGAAAAAAATCAATATAAAAAATTGTAGATTAAATTTATAAAAACAATTTTTTTTTCTATAAAATAAGGATTTCTAATTTAATTCAAAATTCATCGCGCTATTTAATCAACATTTTTCCTAGCGATCTCGAAATTTAATATCTAATACCTATTTTTTAGTAATTTAATCTCTCGCTATGCACATTAATTTTTTTAAATATTAAATATTATTTTGAGTATTGTAATCATTTTTAGTTGTTAGAAGAACACGTCATTAAAATCGTATGAATCATTCTGAGAACTGGAATTTGTGAGCAACAGAAATGTTATGCTATACTTCCGCCATCTCGGCAATTATATTTAATAATTATTTTGCACTTTGGACTTTCTTTTCTTATTAAAGATTTGTAATTTATCATTTCGCATTAAAAAATCAAAATTATAAGAAACTGAACAATCGGTATCGATTTTATACTTCTTGTACTAAATCTATCCTAATAATCTTGGCGTCGTATTGTCTTGATGCAAAACTAATAGCTTTACCAAGGGTTGTTTTTGAAAACATTTTTAACACTTTCAACAAAAACGAAAAATAAAAATTAAAAATTGCAATTGATCCTAAATTGATAAAAATAAAGAAAAACAATACATAATAAAAACAATACATAATAAAAACAAAAATATTAAAATTAAAGTAAATTTATTCAATTCGACATTATTAATAATTAAGGTATTATGATTAATTTAACGTTGTTAATAATTAATATTGATAAGTATAAAAAAAGTACACGGCTATGTAGTACTTATAATATGAAAATTGTTTTTTTCAATACTTTTCCTGTTCCTTATTTTTTGCGCATTTTTTCTTTAAGAAAAATGATTGGAAATGATTGTTAGATTCTTTTTAAATTAAAATATTATTTCGCATTTAAAAACTAGCCGTGAAACTTACCGGAATCGATATCGATTTCATCTATTTCGCATTATGTCATGAAAAATTCGGCAAAAAATATCGAACTGTCGGTGCCTCGGTTGTCTTCATTGTAAGTGGATATAAAACACGTATTGCCCCACCAACGAATTCCTTTCCTCTTCTCTTCTGTGCTGCTTCTCGTCAACGGAGAACGTCTTGCAAACCGTTAGTCGGTTACCAGCTACCAGAACCGATACCGGAAAGAACGTATCCGTCAAAAAAGGTAAAACAAGCCACACCCCAAGTGTCACTTTGCCGGCCTGATCAATATTATCTTGCGGTATCTTGCGTAATAACATCATCATCATCATCATTGTAATCTCCTAAAAATCATAAAGTGAACATACAATTATTTTGATAGTCGTTAAGTAATAAGCAAATGGATGTAGCGCCTTACACGATGAGATCATCGTCAATAACGTGACGTATCCGAAATGAGTCAAGGACAAACTGCCGCATCGTCGGATCGCACGATTTACATGGATTAATCATGACAGATGAGAGTCATCACCGCGCGTAGATACTCTTAATATAATTTTATAACGATATAAATATAATTTTATTACGATTTACATAATTAAAAACACTATGATATAAATTTTAATTGAACACAGCAATTATTTTTATTTTTCTAAAGATCATAGATTAATGCTTTAGTATCGTTTTAAATAGTTAAATAATATATTAAAAAATTAAATATACATGCATGTTAAAAAACATGAAAAAAATTACTTCATTATATTTGATATAAAATAATATCGAATAATATTAATAATGTTTTCAGATAATCAGTCAAGATGGCAAGTACTCAGTATTATCACGTACAGGTATTTATGTTAATATCTTAGCGAGATTTAAATAGAATAGTGAACGTAACATAATGATTCATCTCATCGTTTCAATTTTTTGCCGGTATGAGTGGATGATTTTTTACAAAGATTTTTGCAATATTTTTAAGATATAATAAATGCTCCTAGTGTACGCCCACCGTATATCCGGCCGATCCCTTCAATGCTGAGGAAGATGCCACTCTCATACGAACCGCCATGAAGGGTTTCGGGACTGACGAACAGACAATCATCGATGTTCTGGCTCATCGGGGCATCATCCAACGATTGGAGATCGCCGACAAATTCAAGACGATGTACGGCAAGGACCTCGTCTCCGAGCTGAAGTCGGAATTGTCCGGAAATTTCGAGAATGCCATCTGCGCCCTGATGACACCTCTTCCCGAATTGTATGCTAAGGAATTGCACGATGCCATTTCCGGTATGGGTACTGACGAAGGCGCACTTATCGAGGTTTTGGCGTCTCTGAGCAATTACGGTATCAAGACGATATCGGCTGTTTACAAGGAATGTAAGTAGTCATAGTAATATAAATAGATAAAGAGCGTTTATGCAGAACATTTACTAAAGAGCTGTTTGCTCTTATTTTAGTATTTTTTGTATGTGAAGTAGAAATGTTATCTAAACAAATTTGAAAACTACGATTTTCACTTCGAATAATTAAGAATATATTGTATTTCTTTTTATATTTATCTATAAATTCTGACCTATATGTATTTAATTTATCTTGTTAGTATACGATAAAGAATTGGAGGACGACCTCAAGAGTGATACTTCCGGTTACTTCAAGAGGCTTTTGGTGTCGTTGTCCTGTGTGAGTAATAATTGATAAATACCGCACATTCATTTCGTTAGTGTTTTTCTCTATTCTTTAATAAACAATCGGATATATAGGCCAGTAGAAATGAGAATACTGACGTCGATGAGGAGGCCGCGCTTCAGGATGCCGAGAAACTTCTCAACGCAGGTGAAGGACAATGGGGTACCGATGAAAGCACTTTCAATGCAATTCTCATCACTAAGAGTTATCCACAATTGCGAAGAACTTTTAAGGAATACGAACGTATCGCCGGGGACAGTTTGGAGAACGCTATTAAGCGAGAATTTTCTGGTGCTCTCGAGGACGGTTACTTAGCTGTGGGTAAGAAAAGTGATTAAATTAGCTATGCAAAAGAATCTATTTGCTATTACTCGCGCCTCTCTTCGCTAATTTAATGTCTCGAAATATTTTCTTCTCTTAATGTTGTCTGTCTACTTTCATCGTTTTCAAACTATATAAACGAGTTTCTTTTTCAGTGAAATGTGCTCGCGACAAGACTGCTTATTTTGCGGAAAGACTATACAAAGCTATGCGCGGATTTGGTACCACCGATTCGACATTAATACGCATAATTATAACACGATCGGAGATCGATTTGGGCGACATTAAAGAGACTTACGAAAGACTTTACGGGAAATCTCTTGCAGAAGCGATCGATGTAAGTGAGATATGCTGCTTCGTGCAATTGTAATAATTTTATTTGAGAATAGCTCTTTCATTTTTACAATTTCATTTTGTTTCCATAGTGATATAAAATTTTGATATAAAACATAAATAATTCACAGAATATAAAATTTGGATCTCTTTTAAATAGATTCTTTAATTCACTTCTTTCATTTTGTTCAGTCGAAATTGAACTTTATTTTCAGCGCTTTTATAGCTTTTATATATTTATTAATTTAAAATAATAATGCTTTTTTTTTATCTCTGTATAAAAAATGTATTAAGTTACGCATGTCATATTTAATTTCATCCTTTCTCATATTCGTATACAACGCACTTCCTTAACTCGTGATCAATAAAAGTTAGGTTTATAGTCACTGAATTAAACAACAATAATAATTAATAATAATTCATTAACTCACGTGTAATTTATTAACTCGCGCTGACTCTCAGCATTGCATAGAACGTTTATAGTCACTGAACTAAACAACAATAATAATTAACAACAATTCATTAACTCACGTGTAATTTATTAACTCGCGCTGACTCTCAGCATTGCATATAACTTTCCATAAATTTCAGGACGACTGTTCAGGCGACTACAAGAGACTCTTGCTTACCCTTCTCGGATGAAAATATTTCGATAGTACGCAACACTCCCTTATATCGAAAACCTACTTCAGTGTCCCGGAAATTATATATATCATATAACGTTTTGTTACATTATACAAAGACCTTGGTTAATTTAGTTTATTATACTTTGTTGGTCGTTAATAGTGAATATAGTGTTATTCGTGTTATTTATATTTTGCGCTTTATCAGAGTAATGCAACATCTGAAAAACGTTATTATAAAATAACAAGAGAGTGTTATTTATAAAATAACATGAGTTTCTGTAAAGATCGAAAATTAAAAATCGATCTATTGATTGGCACTGTATACTAGCACAAGTAAATTGTTGATCGAAACGAAAAATTTGTCCCTCTTTGCACTAATACTATTAATTACTACCAATCTCTGACTGCATGCACGCTTGTATCAGTAACATATACATAAATGTCTATATTTGCCTCGAGTTGATGCTAGCTTTAATTTTCCCACATTATTTTGCATTTACAGAACGACTGCAGCGAAGACTTTAAGCGGCTTCTGATCGCGTTATTGAATTAAAGAGATCGAGAAGAATAATTTCTGTTACTAAGAGCCCAATTAGACATTTCGCTCGTCAATAATATAAAGCATGCATATGAAAAATATACATTTTATCTGCAATTAATGTATACTTTCGCAAATAAACTTTTAGTTTATTTCACTGATAACACTGGAGAATATTTTTGTTTTCTTTTCCAGAACGATTGCACTGCCGAATGGAAAAGACTATTGATAGCAATGTTGAATTAAAAATAGTTATAATTATATAAATAATTATAACTAACATAGTTATAACATGAGGGAATATACATGAAGGAGAGAATAAAAATAGTGTTTGGGACAATGGTTATACATGAGATAAATATACAAAATTAATAAATATACATACACTTGTACTATTATTCCATTTATTATGTAATACTTATATAATAATTTATAAAATTACAAAAATATATATATATATATATATTTTGCAAAAATACAAAATTATTATAAAGACGGATAAGATCTTATGTCAAAATAAACACACATAAGTAACATAAATACACATTAGTGTATTTTTTAGATTAATAAAAAAGCTATCAGATCTTACTATCTTATTGTTACATCTTCAAATAAATATTAAGCATTACGTAAATATGAAACAAAAAAAATGGTATATTATATGTAAATTCAGATATTATATTCAATTCAATATATAACTATACTATAATCACATTAGGTGATATGGAATATTTAAGCATACTGCCAATGCAACCTAACTCTAATTTATAGATTTCAAACTTCATAATTTTTCCTAAAATTTCAAAACATGCATGAAATCCATTAGAATCTACATCTATGTCATAGATTTGTAAGCAAATATCAAAAACTGAACCCACAAAATTTCCTACACAGATAGGTGGTGCATCCTTAACTGGAAAAATATATATTTATTAAAATATAATAACTAAAATTGCATATCTCTATTTGACTTGTAATTGAATGTTACCTGTAACTGTCTCATTAATAAGAGTAACATTGTTGTATGTTAATGTAATTGAAATCCCATAATCATGATCCAAATAGCTTGCATTTCCACATACTATATGAAAATAAAGTCTCAATAAGATGCAACACATAAATTAATATTAAGCAACTAATAGCATTGCATAGCTTAAGAATATTTACTCACATGTTCCATTTAAAGAAACTGCATCCCATTCTATAAATTGACAGCATCCACAATAATATTTATTAATACATTCGCAACTATTATCATATGTTATTGGAGAAGATTTATCTAAAGAAAAGAAAAAGAAAGATATCTAAAAAACTAGAAACTTGCAAAGTAGAGAAATCTAAAATTAGCTTGCACAAAGTAGTTTAATTTTCTAGATACTTTATTTTAATTCATAAGAATTAAATAGAATATTGTATGCGAATTTTTTTTTAATAAATATACTATTCTTAATAAAAATAAATACTATTATAAAAAATATTTTATAAAAAGATATTGTAAACGCCTATATATAAATATATATTTTTTTTTGCGTTATACATATATATTCAATACATACTGATATGCAGTGTCCTAGGGTATACACCTTCCGCATAAAAGAATAATAATAATAAGACGATGCAAATACGCATAATATTAATGCAATGTAACTGTTTCATATTTTTATTTCCTATATTGTCGTGATACTTTGTGACAATTATAAAATTGCTTCAGATACTCTCTGTATAGCACCGTATACTTCAAACTTCACCGTTTGAATGACCTTATCCTGTTTGTCCTTTATCTTTATTCTATATCGTATCATTTTTCTATTTTGAAATTTAAACAACGAGAAACATAGGAGAGATTCTGAAATGCTTTTGGAGTCCCGCGCAAAGATTTGTTCCTTGTAGTTGAACTTGCACTTTTTCTTATCCCTTCTCTTTCCTTCAACTTCTATCACACATATATCCATGTCATATTTAGTGCAGAAAATTCAGTTATAAGGAACAAATCTAGCAGCGGTCAAATGTGTTTAATATGACTGCTATTGAAAGAACTTCTCTAGAAATTTCCTATCCGATAGCCAATCATTACAAATTTTGTGTTAATAGCCTACCATTTACAATATCCTAATATAAATTTATAATTTATATTTCAACAGCTTATAGATTTATTTACGGTGTAGAAAATATATTTGTATAAAAAAAATTGAGATTTTTTATTTTATCATTTAAGAATTTATTAAGAACTTATAAGAAAAGGTTTGTAAGACAGGTTTTAATAGAAAAATATTACATATATATAAGAAATTGTTCTACACAACTTTGAAATATGGTTTTCTTAAATTTGACATAATTAGTCTACTTTGTAATACTACTAATGATAGAGGAACATTAATTCCGATAACCAAGAACTTTCTTACGATTAAAATAAAAATTATATATGATTATAAAACAACATTTACATACATGATATTTTAGATTTATGTTGAGAATTATTTAAAATAAAATTATCAAGAAAAACAATGTAAAGGTAAAAAAAAAAAAATTAGGAAAAGGTAAAAAGTGTTTGGAACGTTGATTATATATGAGATAAATATATAAAACACTTGTGCTATTATTCCATATATTGTTATAAATTTATAAATTACAAAAATATATATACTTTATAAAATTATTATAGACAGATAAGATTGTCTTATGTAAAAATAAACACTAGTGTATTTTTTAGAATAATAAAAAAAACTATCAGATCTTACTACCTTATATCTTTAAACAAAAATTAAGCATTACGTAAATATGGAACAAAGAAAAAAGATATATTATATGTAAATTCAGATATTATATTCTATTCAATATATATATCTATACCATAATCACATTAGGTGATACGGAATGTTTCTTTTGAAAAAATAAGGGTAACAAATTAAAACTGATATTATTTATATACTGTTTTTTTTTATGTTGCATACTGCCAATGCAACCTAACTCTAATTTATAGATTTTAAGTTTCATAATTTTTCCTAAAATATCAAAACATGCATGAAATCTATTATAATCTACATCTATGTTATAGATTTGTAAGCAAATGTCAATTTTGACTGAATCCACAATATTCTCTCCTATACAGATAGGTGGTGGGTCCCTGGCTGGAAAAATATATATTTATTAAAATATAATATATTTATTAAAATATAAAATTTAAATTAATATATTTATTAAAATATAAAATTTAAATTGCATATCTCTATTTGACTTGTAATTGAATATTACCTGAAACTGTCTCATTAATAATAGTAATATGGTTGTATGTTATTGTAACTGAAATCCCATAATCACGATCTAAATAACTTGCATTTGCACATACTATATGAAAATAAAGTCAATAAGATGCAACACATAAATTAATATTAAGCAACTAATAGCATTGCATAGCTTAAGAATATTTACTTACATGTTCCATTTAAAGAAATTGCATCCAATTCTATAGATTGACAGCATCCACAATGATATTTAATACATTCGCAACCATTATCATATATTTTCATAACAGATTTATCTAAAGAAAAAAAATATAGATATCTAAAATAAAAACCTAGAAACTTGCAAAGTAGAGAAATAGAAATCTAAAAGTAGCTCTCAAAGTAGTTTAATTTTCTAGATCCTTTAATTCATAAGAATTAAATAGAATATTGTATGTGAAATTTCTTTTATAATAAATATAGTATTCTTAATGAAAATAAATACTATTATAAAAAATATTTTATAAAAACGTGTCATATTATTAACACTATATATATATTTTGCGTTATACATATATTCAATACATACTGTTGAGTGTTCCAGAGTTTGCCGTTTGTATCATCACATCTTGACCTATCACCTCTACAATTTCCGCATAAAAGAATAATAATAAGACGATGCAAATACGCATATTAATGCAATGTAACTGTTTCATATTTTTAATTTCCTATTATCGTGATACTTTGTGAAAATTATCAAATACTCAGATACTCTGTATAGCACCGTAGACTTCGAACTTCACTGTTTGAATGGATCTTTATCGTGTTTATCCTATTGTATCATTTTTCTTATTTGAAACGTAAACAATGAGAAAGATAGGGGGAGAGATTTCTGAAATGCTTCCCGCGCAGACGTTTGTTCTTTGTAGTTGAACTTGCACTTTTTCCTGTCCCTTCTCTTTCCTTCAACTTCTATAACACATATATCCATCTCATATTTAGTGCAGAAAGTTCAGCTACAAGGGACAAATCTAGCTGCGATCAAATGTGTTCAATATGTCTGCTATTGAAAGAAATTCTCTAGAAATTTCCTATTCGATAGCCAATCATTACAAATTTTATGTTAAAATAGCCTACCATTTACAATAACCTAATATAAATATAAATTGACAATTTATGTTTATTTCAACGGCTTGTAGATTTATTTACGGTGCAAAAAATATATTTGCATAAGAAAATTGATATTTTTTAAAATTTTATCATTTGTTTATTAAAAATTTATAAGAAAAGGCAGATTTTAATAGAAAAATATTGTATCCATGTATATAAGAAATTGTTCTATACAATTTTGAAATATGGTTTTCTTAAATATTTGACATTATTCTACTTTATAATATTCCTAATACTATATAGAGGAACATTAATTCCTCTAACCAAGAACTTTCTTACGATTAAAATAAAAATTATGATATGATTATAAAACAACATTCACGTACATGACATTTTAGATTTATGTTGAGAATTATTTAAAATAAAATTATCAAGAAAAACAATGTAAGGGTAAAAAAAAAATTAGGAAAAGGTACTATAATTCTTTCGACTTTTACTTTCGGGGAAAGAAATCCCGTATGAATATTCCTCGAAATAAGTCCTCGTTACCCTCGCCCTAGAGACGGAAGAAACTGTGTACAAACGAAGGGAAAAAAAGAAAACATGGACGGAAAGAGCGAGAGGAGAAAAACGCGCGTGCGGAATGAAAGATCGGAGAGCGCGATGGAACATAATACGCGAACATAATCGTCGTAACCGTCGTTCGCGATCGGGGCCGGAGTCAGACGCGAGATCGTGCACACAAGCCGCACATGCCGCGCGTAGAACGTAACGAGAGATCGGATTATGAGGGGGCGGAGGGCGGAAAAAGAGCGAAAGCCCGCCAGCAGCAGCAGCAGCCAGCCGAGCCAGCGAGCAGCGACGAGAGACGAGGCAGCCGCGGCAACGGCGACTGCCATCTTGATCGTGACGCGCAACTTAGAGGTCGCGGGCTCCACCAGTGACGAAGCAACTGGAGTTTTGACGTGGCTGCTACGTACCTGCCCGACTGCCCACTCCGATTGCAGCAAACTTGGTGACGAGAAATACGTAACTGGTAAGTACCCCAGCTGGAGAATAATAACAATCGGGCATGGACCAGCGCGCTCGCGTACGACTTTCACGCGCGACGAGATCGTACGCGAGCCCGACCCAGGCGCGCGTTCGTGCTTTTCTCTCCGCCGTGTCCGCGAGACGATCCGCGTTTACGTCTGCTGTGCGCGGAGATACCGCGAAATATGGCGCCCCGACGAGAAACGCGCACGTATCTCTCGCCGCTAACAGGCTAACAGGGGGGTTACGCGAGCGACCTTTCGACGTCCGTTTCCGCGGGATCGTCGTCGGACCGTCGCGATCGCGCTTCCGGGGTGGACGTTAAGGCGAGATACCTCTCGCGTTTTCCCTCATGCGTGATTCCTCGTCTCTTCGCTGTTCGACAGAAGTCGTACCGTCGAGCGTGTTTATTGTTCTCCCTGTATTATTTTTAGATCCGCTTATGTAAATGACGCAGTAAGCATCGCCGGACTTGTCGCTGGCGGCAAATTTGAACCGCAAGGACGACTCGCGTTTCGTTTTTTCTCACTCCGACGAGGCTCCCGCGAAGATTCTCCGTAAAAGAAATGCGTACGAACGTATTGATGTATTATTCGCACGTGTTTTTTCCTCTGTTTACATCCAATCGGAAATTTATGACAATGTTATGGCAATTTTTCAATTAAAAAATTCACTATTGCATCCAGAGTACAAGTGTTGGATCGTTTAAATGTATACGTATTATAAAGTTGATATTATCGTGATATTAATTTTGTTATATATAGTTTTTAATAGAATATATATCGGATTTATTTGTAATTTTACTCATCACAGATGTGTATAATATATCAAGTTTCTTATATTGCAGAGCTCGCGAGGTAGCCGGGCTATGGAAAGTATGGTCGAGGAAAATGGATCAGTCGTCGATCCGTTGTCCCAGAGCTCCCAGAGTGGCGATGCTGCACCAGCAATTGCAACTTCGGTACAATCTATCGATAGAACGCATCAGCAGCAAACTCACCACCTGGTAGCTTCTACCAGCATTGTGCAACTGACACTACCTTCGTCAGGAACAACACAGGTATACAGGAGACTCTCCTGTGTATCTATGTCCGATAATTTGCTTCCTCTTTATTTCGAAGCATGCATATATCATTTATTTTGTTCTTGAATTGTGTTATTTCTACAACATAAATACCATTTAGGTATCTGATCTTGCATAATGCTGGTTGTATCTTAGAAAGTTACAAAGTTTCCTTAAGTCACCTTCATTCTTAGATGGTAAGATAGAAATACATTTTGCAAATGTGACATTGGTCATATACGTTTTAAGTTTTAAGTAGGCTCTGTGCATTTCTCCTTACATTATACGAGACAAATTACATGTACATTATTCCTTTTTATTACAACTAATTATAATTATATCATTGGATATTGATGCCTGTATAATATTATACTCGTTTTAAATATATATATAAGGAATAATATGACCATGTGTGTCTGTATATGTGTATCTATAAGTATAGTTTTAATGTAACCTTTTGTAATACTTGACATTTGTGTGACCTTTATGTAGGTGCAATCGGTCATACAACCCAATCAACAGTCTGTAATACAAACCGCGACGAATATACAGCCTGTTGCCATCTCTAAAGGAAACGTTATCCTGGTTAGCAAACCTAATTCTGTTATACAAACTGCACAGGGGAGTTTGCAGACTCTTCAGGTAAATTTGTATCAATTTCTTATTATTTTTTGTTGTTTCTTTAGATATCAGAATGTATAATTCAATTATATCTATTGTACATGTAAAAAAATAGATATTTTTTAATAATTTAATAATAAAGTACTAGAAATAAATTGATAAATTCTCTTTTGATTAAGGTTGTCGAGACTGGTAGCGATGACAGTTTCTCAGATGAAGATTCACCTAAGAAGAGGAATATTCTTACCAGACGACCATCTTATAGAAAAATCCTCAACGATTTAGGCGGGGGAGAAATTACAGGTAAACAATGTTTTTTTTTGAATGCTCATAGACACATCATATGATAGAAATTTACACAATATCAAGAAAAACTGTTTCATCTGTATAGTTTACTTAACAATTCGTTGCAAATACAAATTGTAGAAGAAATATAACAGATAAATAATTACATTAGCTTTTTTTACTCGATTATATAAGATGTTTGAGTGCATGTCAGTTCATACAAATTAATATGAATATATATGTAGATACAAGAAGAATAATGTAGTAACTTGTACATTCTTATATATATATTTTTCAAAATTGTATGTGTCTAAAGAACTTCAATTATATTTAATTTTAATGATATTTCAAAGAGAGTATCTTTTTCTCTTTTTTAATCCTTGTAAATATTGAGATATGTATGTCACATATGTATTATGCTGTTGCCAACAGCTGTAGTATGATGAATTTTTAATATGTTAAAACTTACACACTTTAGTAATTTAAATCGCAAATAACAAAAGGTCTTTCAATATACATAAATGTATACAATGTTGAGAAATCTTATACACCATAATTGTATATTTTGCCATTGCATGTATAAGAAAAGTATGCCATACCAAGCTTGTACTGTACAATATATACATATTGGAAACAGTAAATTGTTAACTTTGAAAACAAATGTGGAAATTCAGATGTGAAAAAGTTAAGATTTTGAAAGAATTTGTGCATAGATTGCTCTTTTGACTTATCATAATGTTATATTAAACAATAAGTAACCGAAGAAGAAATTTAAGAAAGATTAGAAAAGATAAAACCTGTACTTCAAAGGAAATTGGATAAAAGGAAACCCAAAATTGTCAATCTTGATTCGGAAAAAATAATTTCTTTTCATCAGCAAACACATTGTTGTCCACTATGATACACTATGGAACCAAATATTATTATAATTCATTTTATTATAATTCATTAGCTTGAAATTTACATTTTTTGATTAATTTCTAATGTATGCAGAGTATATTAAAAGGTAAGATCAGGTGACATCAATATTACAAATATCGATTTTTGATAAATGAAAAGAACAATATATATTATATAACACAAAGATATTTAAATAAAATAAAATTCTCTATGTATGATATTACATATAGCATCAAATACATAAATAAAAATAAACTTTTTTTAAATTTATTTCTCGAGCAAATTAAAAGTAGGATAATCTTTTTGCAAATTATAAACCGCGTCATTCTCTTGCTCTTAGTACATTTTGTGTCACAAAATTCTATCACAAAATTTATATAGAAATAAGATATATTAATACATGTAATTATACAAATTTATTTTCATAGAATATACTTTGCATTCATTTATACAAATGATTATTTTGATAAATCTATATTATTTTCTATATTATTTTGATATTATTTTTTATCTAATGGTAAATAAATTATTTTCGAAATAAATTTAATAAAAATATTTTCTATTCTTTTTTTGTATGAGCTGACTGCACACAGCGTAAATGATAAATATACAATTATAATCAACAGCCAGAAAAGAAATCAACAAATTACAGCCATATGACAAATTCTTATTTTGTTCTTTTCATTTATCATTATGGTAAAAAAAATTACTCTGGAAAAAAAGAAAAATGCGGTACATTGTACATAGAATGACGCATACATACTAGCAATATCGGTTACGAGCTAATGGGGGTTTGGATTGATTCGGTGTTACAGACGGTCGTTTGCCCCCCTTAGAATCATCTTCCGAGTGTGATTCTAACGTGGACAGTGAAGTGTCTTCCCATTCGCTCCATTACCAAACAGGTTGGTTACTTTATCTTCCTTTTACATATCTTTCCTGGCTGTATTACATTCCACAGGCTGTCTATATAGATATATATATGTAGTTTTTTTGTATTCTTCTGCATATTAAAGGAGATGATGTTAGAAGGGTACTTTAAAAAAAAGAAAGAAAAACAAAACGAATTGTATAAATCAAAAGATGCACACTCTCAC
Source organism: Camponotus pennsylvanicus (assembly GCA_023638675.1). Taxonomy (NCBI): domain Eukaryota; kingdom Metazoa; phylum Arthropoda; class Insecta; order Hymenoptera; family Formicidae; genus Camponotus; species Camponotus pennsylvanicus. The sequence continues at coordinate 20,240 of JALHBL010000561.1, read as the reverse complement.
ATTTACAATTGTCTTCCATCCCTGTGTGTACTGCCTAATACGTGATATATCATTTTTCACGATACTCGCTTGGTGTGGCATTCTTGCTTATGGGATGTTGTCGATATACTTTTTCATTCGAATCATGCGGGGGAAAAAGCGCTAATGTATCTTAAAAGATTATCTTTCGAATGAAATATTAAAGACGCAATAAGAGCATCATATTGTCACGCATATAAAATCTTTTTCAATGCAAGCGCATTATCATTTTCAGCATTGCATTATTGTGATGCACGCGCGACATATCGTTATTTACAAATTAATTTCCTTTATATATGCGTTATATATCTCCGATATAATTTATTTTACAGTAATTCCTGCCGGTACTATTCAAATTGCGACCCAAGGGGAGGGAGTTCCGGGGCTTCACACATTAACTATGAGCAACGCGGCGACAGCGGGTGGAGCTATAGTGCAGTATGCACAGGGCCAGGACACTCAATTTTTTGTCCCAGGTGTGCTTTTGCATCATTTCCGAGATGTCAGAAAGTTTTATTTTAGTTCTCGATGTTTTGCTTTTATAACACAATATTGTATTATTTATTATAAATAATACATTATTGTAATTTCTCTCTTTTTTTCAGCACATTAATATTGCTTTATTATGTATAGTTATAGTTTGATTAATATATAAAAAAGTATGTATATATATATATATATATATATATATATATATATATATATATATATATACACACACAATATATGATTAATATATTAGTGATACATACATTATAAAAATTTGATAATACAGTTTATTCAATATTGTCTAAGCTATGTTTTTTGATAAATATGATAGCAATTCTTATCAAGCAAAATAAGTAATAGAAAGTCATATAAAATTTTAACGCGCGTAACGTAAAAATTTGGAAAGTGCAGTCTCTGACAATGTTGCAGCTTACACAGGTCATGGAGTTGTAGTGGAAGATGCGGCGCGAAAGAGAGAGTTAAGGTTGCTTAAAAATAGGTAAGATTTCCACAGATACATTCGTACAGAGAAATCTTATATAAAAATATAAATATCTTTTTTGCAATGAAAAATATTCTTATCTCTACATCTTTAATGTGTTTAGAGAGGCGGCGCGTGAATGTAGGAGAAAAAAGAAGGAATATATAAAGTGCTTAGAAAATCGTGTTGCGGTATTGGAGAACAGGAATCAGACGTTAATCGACGAACTGAAATCATTAAAAGAATTATATCAGCAGAAAACCGACTGAGATTGGTATTTGAAGTTTGCGCAACAGTGTATCAAAACTTTTATCCAGTCGAAGAATCTGTACATGTCTTGTTTGTGTACATTAATACCTAAATGTTACTAGGGGTAAGTGATGGTGATGTACATGCATTCTTATAAATAAGCGTTTCTCTGTAACATACTGTATTTAAGTAACGAAATATGAAGGCTTGTGAAACTTGCTATTACTAAAGCGGGAAGCCAAAGTTATATGAGACACGGAGGCAGCAAACACGTATATAGGCAATATTTGGTATATCAATCTATTTTTTGTATAAATCTAATAGCTTATTCCGAGCATTCGGAATAAAATCTACATATTTGAAGAAATTTCGATTTCATAGTTTGAAACTTGGATCGCGTTAATAACTTAACTGGCATGTAGTATACATGTGTTTAGTAATTACTGTTTACCGCCCGTTTGTATTAGATAAAGATGTGCCTTGCTTTGCAATTTATTTTATGCTAAAAATGGATAAAAATCAGCTATTTAATGATCACAAAGAAACTTCTTTCCATTATGAATATTTGTGGAAATCGTGTTGCGGGACGACAAAGAGAAAGCAAGACGCGCCTTCTTCTACTATTGAAACGGGCCTTAATGCAAGATCTGTGTTATAAAATAAAATAATGAAACCATTTATATATTATTTATATATTGGTTTCACAAAAAATTGGGAAGCATGCAATGCAACGCTGAAAAAGATCCGCTTTTAATATGCTTGTTTTAAATTTGAATATTCTATGGAAGAATCTTGGCATCGTACATAGAAAATTATAAAGATAGTTATACGATAATTGCAATTTGAAAGTGGTATAAAAAAAGAAAAGAGAAAAAAAGAAAAAAAAAGACGCATCTCTCCAATTTCCATAATGTCTGCATCGCTTTTCCGTTTGTTGTATAAATGCTCGTACACAGGGCGGTATTTTACATCGCTCTTAAAATTAGTAAAATAATTTCTGTTTTGCGTCTCTCGTCAAAATGCCCCGTTCAAATGCTGGACAACACAATACTTGTAAAATATAAATGTAATATACATCAGGAGTGCCTTGAAGATTAAGTATACTTGCGGTACATATACATATGATTGATTGCAACAAAAAAGAAGCAACGCGCAATATATGTATATGTATGTATATACGTATGAAGGAAAATATGTTGTAGGTAAATATGGGTAGATATATATATTATATATATATATGATATTTTTAAAGTATATTAATATAGTTTTATGTATACTTGACACACATACATACACATACACACATATGCAACTCTATCACGAGAATTGTATTATTTTTTTTAAAATAATACAGAACTCGCGTTTCTGCATAATCTCATCGTTGTCGAACCGAAATCAGTTACTGACACAATTGGAATTTCGCGCAATGTATTGTGAATAATATGCGTGATTCTATGAAGAAATAACGTTAAAAATCCAAATAAAGAAAATAATTTTTTTAACAAGACTCGTTGCAATTGATAACGTAGCGTATAAATGAAAACTTTAGTTGTTACTTTATTGATATAAATAATTTTGAATTTATATATGATATTTGTGTTATTTCCAAAAATATATCTATTATCATATATTTTCCGATACATACAAAGAGATACTAAAAAATTATTTATACTAAAATAATATGTATCAGAAAATTCGTATTTCAGTGGAAATTGTTTAGAGTTTCGTATTTTACTAATCCATAATCATTCGTAGTTTTGTAATGCTGATATGCATACTGAACATTGTCAATTTATGAAACATTGCTTAAGAAAAAAAAAGAAAAGAAAACAAAGTGAAAGAACCATTAGAGATAATAAATGTGCCGTATCCTTTACATGTGCATTTTATTACTGCCATTGCAGTTATCAATTTTTGATACTTGTTAAAGGTTTATTTATTTTACTTATTAGACTATACTGCCTTACCTTTTTGTGCTTTAAAAGCAATTTTTGTGAACTTTAAAATATTATAATCTTTATTAGAAAAATTTATCAAAATTGAGGATTACCTATTTGAAAACCTTGTGCAATATATATTAATTAATTATTGCTTCATAATAATTTGTCTCTATAATACAACATAGAATAACTAATAATCTTGCATCTTTTGATGTTAACTCTACAATGTGTTTGACAAGTATCAATTTTTCTATTTCTTGTATATATTAAAAATATATTTATTTTACAAGTTTAGAAAAAGTATATAAATATATATTTTCACATTTATTAAACAAAATGTATGTAATATATTGATTACACAGCAATTCTATATGATTAATTATGTGTTGGAGGATGTATCAAATAGTAATCAGACAAAATTTTGAGTGACTTATTATTTATTTAATCTTTAATATGATCTGTTTTAAAAAACAGTCCTTTTACATTGCAATATATGCATTTGTTTTGTTGCATTTACTGTACCACACTTAAAATATAAAATTCAATTTATTGATCGAAAAATATAAATACTTCCACAGTTTTTATTTCCACAAATTTTATTATGCGACAAATAAACATATTAAGTAAAATAATCTTTAAATTCCTTGGCATAATTAGTCTCATTAATTTTAATATTCCCTTTTGTATATTTATTTACATATATACTTACACTATTCATCACCAAACCTCTGTCGTCATTTTTACCTGTGTAGACCTTTTTATCGTATTTTACTGTACTCTGTAAAAATATGATAAATTGGTTATATTTTCAATGCTCAATATACTTTTCATAAAAAATTTTTAATTTACATCAGATGGTAGTGCATGTAGAAATAATCATAACAGGATAAAAATTTGTTAAGAATTTCATCCTATTGTTTCATACATCTAATATTTCATCATATATTATTTGTATTTATGCATTAAAAACATTTAATATACATATAAAATAAATAATGATCCTCACCTTTGCTACAATATCGAATTTATGTCTATATGCATCATATAATTCTGAAACAAAAAATATTAATATAATTTATATGCTTAAATTCCATTTTAAACATAATTATATATAAAATAATTCAGTTGGTAGTGCATGTATGAATAATCATGTAATTTCATACTTAAAAAATTTCATCCTTTTAGATCTATCTACAAAAAAACGATGCATACTTTATAACAAAATGATCATATTCGCTTTCTTTTATTTAAAAAAGGAAAATTATAATAAATACAGCTCAAATTTAATTATTTAAGCTGAATTTATTATGAGCATATATACTAGAATGGGACAAACAATTACAGTGGATGCACGTGGATTACAAAGAATACATAATGCGAGCAGTTTAATTATTTCAATAAACTATTATACATTTCATTTTTATTTGAGAATAATTTAACGACTAATTAATAAAAAATTATTGATTATTAAAATCTTTTCTTTTTATAGACTATAATTTTTTTCGATTATTACCTTTTAACACAATTTAATCCTCCCTCGTGCTATTCTCGTAAGACTCCTTGTTGCATTATGGCCGATTGTAGTAACCAACACAAGATGGTAACCAGTAAAAAAAATGCTAACCATAGATATAAATTTTATAGATAGAATATTAGTTGCAAATATGGGTTTAGAGAGAGGTTTAAGGGCTTGCACATAGGACGCATTAAGCGATACGATAGCCAATCGATTTACGGCTAATTCATAAGCGAACAATTGATTGGCTAGTGTGTAAGAATTTGACAAAAGTTAAAGGTCCATATTCTGAATTTTCTTTTATCGATAAAAATGCTTTTAAAAGTGGCTTGTAGCCAATCAGAAGGCTTATAAACCATTTTTAGAGGCACTTTTATTAAAAGGGGATTCAGAATATGGGCCAAAATGTGCAGTAAAAATTTTTTTTCAACAGACGCATTGTGTGTTAGATCAGAGAGAAGACTGAGAGATGTCATGGCCTGTTTTTAGGTGATCCCTGAAAGCGATACTCCCTCTATGGACATTGAAAACGTGGACATGAACTACAAAGCCAATGTCCATGAATGTTCTCAGAGGGTAATATATAATGTGCACAATTTCTGGTTTTGTTCCGTGCTATGTGCACGAAATGCCGGTAACAGAGTATAACAATCATTATTTTGAAAATAATATATAAATATGATAAATAATAATTTTTATAAAAATAATTTTTATAAATACTTACCTATATGTATATGTATGTGTGCCCATACGTTGTCCAAATGATTTTAAATATAAGAATAGACTATAATGAATATCGGCGTATGTTACCGCCAGCATAGCTCTCAGGTTCATGAGAATATTGAAACCTCCTCACTTGGCAAATGCCTTCGTTAAAGCGGAGATACAGGGGAGGAAAAATTGAGGAGGAAAAATTTTTTATTTTTTTTTATTTTTTTTAATAGTTTTTAAACAGAGAATATAATACATATAAAAAATATATATTACATAATTATAATATATACAAGGTAAATTATAATTAATTTGCAATTACATAAAAAACACATTACAAATTATTAAATTATGTAATATAAAAATAATTACATTACAAATATATATATTACAAAATTTAATGCAGAATATATAAAATACAATGCATTAGAAATATGTATTACAAAATATAATATAAATTTAATATAAACTATAATTTTAAACTTAATACAAAATAAAATTTATTACACGAAAGTGTCCAAAGTATACGTATAATATAAAATTTACTAAAAATTTTTACATAGACCAGACAAGACTGATTAGTGATGATTAATTACGCGATATTTATTATTAATAATCGACATAGAATAATAGAATTTAATTAGTTTTATATAAATAATGTATAAACGTAAATAATCATGATCAAAAGAGTCATTAATAAAATTATTGATTATTTCTTCGATTGTAGAACAATCGTAGAAGTAACAAAGTATTTGCATTATTGACGCATTTCGTGCAGACCATGAAAAGAAATATTTAAAACGTGTAAAGATAGAACAAGCTTTGATGTAAATCAAAGATTAAATTACAAAATAAATTGCGATTTAAAATTTGCGAGAAAACGCGACGAATAAATAAATCGACAATAATCGAATATTCAATTGCGAGATACGCATAATTTTTATAATATAATAATCGAATCAATAGACACGCGTGCGATATAATTATTATCACACAAATGTTGACAGACGAAGATATTTTAGCAAACATTTGTGATCCGTATTGTTTATGAACATAAAATTCACTGTCCGATTTATTTGCGATTAATATATACGCGACTTTATACGAATTTCAAATATCGATTGAGAATAAAATACATATCCTATTTTGCGTATGATTAGCTGAATAAGAAGAAATGAGCTCTATAAGCTTTAAAATATAATTAAAAATCGCGTTGTGGCCACGTTTAATAGAAAATAACGGAACGAATAATTTTCATTAATATAGTTATCGATCGTCCTTTAAATTACAGAAGAAAATATTTGTATTACCAGCATTTTGCACGAACTATTAAAAACAATATTCAAAGACGTGGAAAGATAAACAAAGCTTCAATGTATAAGTCAACGATTAAATTATAAGATAAATCGCGATTTAAAATTCACGAGAAAACGCGACAAATAAATAAGTCGATAATATGCGGAATATTTGATCGCGATACGTATAATTTTTATAATATAATAATCGAAGCTCTCAATAGACACGTGCGCGATATAATTATTATCACGTAAATATAGAAAATCGAAAATATTTCAACAATCATTTGAGATCTGTAATGTTTGTGAATATGCAATTCAGCGACCGAATTACTGCGAATTTTTATAAGATATATCGCGATTTAAAATTCGCGATAAAACGCGACGATAAATAAATCGATAATATTCAAAATATTCAATTGCAGATACGCGAGTGACATACCGGTAATCCGATAAAAAGAGGAGCGATCTTAAAAATGGAGAACGATTAACATCTTGTTTCTACATCAGATTTCGCAAGATCAATCTGCGAAGAAAAGTTAAGTGATCCATTGAACGTCGGGAATTCCACTGTAGGAGGAAACGAATCCTGGATCTTCCGGACTATTCCCGATAGCAATGATTTCAGTATTAAATCAAAGACAATTATCCCTCGTCATTATTTTCTATTCACGAAATTGATATTCACGTCAGAAAACATGTTCTTCCATTACTAAGAAATATATTTCTTTATTGAAAATTAAATGGATATAACTTTTGTTATTGAAATGCGATTACGAACGATTATATTTATAAATAATAAAATACATGCATTATTGGAGTTTGTGTTAAATGTGCGAACACATAATTTGGGGTACCGTCTGCGCGCGCGAGACGAATCGAACCCGATAACAGCAAGATTTAAAAAATTTCAATTCGAATAGTGTTCAAAATAAAATAAATGAAATAACTTTAAATATATAATTAATTCTAGATTAATTCTCTAGATTCTTATTCTTGTAACGTTTAAATTAATAATTTTTTTCTTTTTATCAATATCTTACTGATATAAGGGTACCCATTCGATTCGTCTCTAAATTTTTAAGTATTTGCACATTTTATGTAACATTCATGTATAATTTCGCGTATATATAATATATTATATTAACAAAAATTATAAAAATATTTTGGATTCGTTAATTTGTGCATGTATTTCAAATAATTTTTTCAAATTAATTAATAATTAATAAAATATATTCGTTCGTAATCATTTTTATCATAAAAATTAATAAAAATTAATTAAATTATGAAATTAAAAAATTAAAATTTATACACAACGCTATATCCATATTTAATCTACTATTAAATCTTTCTGGCATTATATAGACAATAATAATACCAATCCTAATAATGAAGAACATTTTTTAACGAAGAAAAGAAAAGATACATTTCTCTCATCTAAATATATATTATTTAAATTAATTCGACGTTAAAGAAGCGTATCGTCGTTGAATTACTACCGAAATCATTGCTTTCGGAAATTGCCAGGAAAACCTGGGATTAGTTCCAATCTTACAGTAAAAATTCCCAATTTTTAACAGGGCACCGAACTAGACGTCGCGAATGGATCTCACAAGAACCGGTGAGAAATAATTCTCCATAATGAAAATCGTTTCTACTCCTCGGCGGTACGAGCCACGCAACTTTTATTAACGTTTATTTAACGGAAGGAACAACGATAACTCTTTTATTAAAACGATAATTTCGTCTAAGAATGCGAAAAGAACGCGAGAAAAACACGGTGATTTCGCAACCGTAATTTATTAATTTATTTATGAATATTTTCCGATACAAAATTCGTAAGTATAAATATAACTGAAAAAATAAATTATTAAATTCATAATAATTAACTCGCGATTCTACAATATCGAAGGTGATCGTTAAATTTTGTGAAGCTAATATTTAATCGTTGACTTCTCACATCGAATCTTCACACTCTTATTCGATAATTCTGTATATTTAATTAGCAATATTTAGGAATATTATCTGACGAGAGGGACAGCGATAAAAATCTTTTGTTAAAACGATAATTTTGTATAAGAACTTGTATTAAAAATTTTATATTTGATCGCGCGATGTATATACTTAATATGTATGTATACCTATACATTAGACGGCACTCCCGGTTTCGGTACGAGCGAAAATCCCATTTCACTTAGGAGAATCAACTTAGAGCCAACCGGTCGGGATTGCAACGATACAACGAGCAAGGACTAAGCCCAAACCGGAAAGAAGACGAAACGATTGACGGAAATAGAGGAAAATGAAGTTCACCAACTCTTTTTCGCGCATAATTATCCTATCTCGTATCGAACCTGGACCCGCTAAGCACGATTTCAGGTGCTCCGCCCGGACATATTATGCCTCCCGCGGTTGCGATATGCTACACCAGGCTAGTAGACGGCAAAAGAAGAGGATACCCACATTTTTTAAATGCTTACATTCAGCAATTTAGAAAATGGGGAGGCAACCCCTTTTACCGAGCGAAAATCGTGCCTAGGGGAATCCACTCGACTCCTCGACAGGGTTAACACACGCAGTGCGTGTGGCTGTAGACGAGCAAAGAGAAGGGACCCATTGACGACCATTCCGAGCAATCGATCGAGTTCTAACTAATTCGGGCCGAATCACTTGACGAAGCACGAAGCAAGAGTGTACGTTGTATAACAACGTGTGCAAACTCGAAACATCCCAGTTAGTTGGCATCGGAAGTAGAGACTCGTGACAATAAGGAAATTGGGATTTTTATACGAAAAGTCCAACGCGGAAGCGCGAAAACGCGACGACGCGAGAATACTACAACGCGGAAACGCGGTAATGCCGCCGTCCGCGACGTGACGGCACCGACGATGGAAAGTCGATGACGCAATGTAATTCTTTTATTAAAACGACAATCTCGTCTAAGAAGAACGCGGAAAAGAACGTGGGAAAAACACGGTTTTTTTCGCAACCGTAATTTATTAATTTATTTATGAATATTTTCCGATACGAAATTCGTAAATACAAATATAACTGAAAAGCAAATTATTAAATTCATAATAATTAACTCGCAATCCTATAATAGCGAAGGTGACGCGAAGAGAACGCGAAAAGAACACGGTATTTTCGCAATCATAATTTAATAATTTATTTTAAGAATATTCAGTTCCGCGCGATATGGAATTCATAAATAGATAAATCTAACGGAAAGCATATCATTAAATTTATAATAATTGACTCGCGATTCTACATTTTATATAAAAATTTTCCGAATTTATTAATGACTCTTTGATATGAAAATATAAACAGTTATTCTTTTACGAATATTTCAAAAATATTTACTATAGAAACAAATATGTTAATTTAACGAATTAATATTATACGTATACTTACGTATAATCATATATATACATATAATATATACATATAATCATTATACGTATACTTTCGATAATTTTTCGTGTAATTTACATAAGAATGTATTCACGTAATTTACAATCGTAAATACAATTTCATGTAATATAATTATAGTTATAATTGTATTTTATACAACTATGTCAATAATTAAAAATATCAATATTAGATTATATATATACAATTATAATATTAAAACATCGTAAATAGAAAAAAACAATAATAAATTTCATGTAATATAATTATAGTTATAATTGTATTTTATAAACTATGTCAATAATTAAAAATATCAATATTAGATTATATATATAATTAATTATATATATAATTAATATACAATTATAACTATTTACAATTTACAAAACACAATTTATTAATTACAAAGTACAATTTACAAAATATAATTTATGATGTTATCAATATCAAATAAATGTACTCGATTTATTCAAATGTTTAATAACATAAATAATTTGATATTGATAACATTAACATTTGGACTTAATATTATAGCTATATATTAATTTACACATTTATATGATATATTTTTAATTTTTGAAATCAAATATAACATGCTAAAATATATCTTGAACATTTATAATTATGCAATTTGTTTAATCTTCTTGAAAATAATTTTGATAATTTAAATTTCATTTTTAAAACATTTTTAAAAATAAATTCAATTTAATTTTTTAAGAATAATTTTAAATTATTACAAGGAATTACAAAAGTATCCAAAATATACGTATAATATAAAATTTATTAAAAATTTCCACATAGTCCAAACAAGGCTGATTAGCGATGATGAATTACGCGATATTTATTATTAATAATCGACATACAATAATAGAATTTAAGAATAGAAATTAGTTTTATATAAATAACGCTTAAACATAAATAATCGTGATCAAAAGAGTCATTAATAAAATTATTGATAGTTTTTCCGATTGTAAAAGAAAGTATTTCCATTACTGGCGCATTTTATGTAGATTATTAATATTCAAAACGCGAAAAGATAAATCAAGCTTCGATGTAAATCAATGATTAAAGTACAAGATAAATAACAATTTAAAATTCGCGAGAGAGCGATAACGAATAAATAAATCGATTATTAGGAATAGTTGATTACGATATGCATAATTTTTGTAATATGATCATCGAAACCGCTAATAGACAGCGTGCGACATAATTATTATCAAACAAATGCGAAGATATTTCGAGACATTTGAGATTTATAATATTTGCGAATATAGAATTTATTACAAATTTTTAGAAGATAAATCGTGATTTACAATTCGCGAAAAGACGCGACAAATAAATAAATCGACAATATTCGGAATATTTGATTGCGATATGTATAATTTTTATAATATAATCGGAGCCCCTAATAGACACGCGTGATATATTTAATAGAGAATAACGGGTTTAATAGAGAATAACGGAACGAATAATTTTATCAAAGTCTCTCTCTAATAATTTAACAATCTAACTATATCTCTAACTATCGATGTATTAGTAAAGTTTAATAAGATTTATATAATGATTTAAATAATCGCGATTTTAATCATTAATAAAATTATCGATCATCTTCTTAAATAGTAAAAAAAATATTTGCATTATTAGCGCAGACTATAAAAGACAATATTCAAAGACGTAGAAAGGTAGACAAAGTTTCGACGTATAAGTCAACGATTAAATTATAAGATAATATTAAGTTATAAGATAAATCGCGATTTACAATTCGCGAGAAGACGCGACAAATAAATAAATCGACAATATTCGGAATATTTGATTGCGATATGTATAATTTTAATAATATAATCGGAGCACCTAATAGACACGCGCGATATAATTACTATCACGCACAAGTGCAAAGATATTTCGACAGATGTTTAAGGTCTGTAATATTTGCGAATTTATTTGCGATTAATACGCTATTTTATAGAAATATCGCGATTGAAAAATACATATTGAAAATACATACATCTCGCGCATGATTAGTTAAATGAAATAAAATGAATCTTAAGACTTTACAATTTTGAATATAATTAACATATAATTAAAAAATCGCGTTGTTCGCCACGTTTAATAGAGAATAACGGAACAAATAATTTTATCAAAATCCCTCTCTAATAATTTAACTATCTAACTATATCTCTAACTATCGATGAATTACTAGAGTTTAATAAGATTTATATAATAATTTAAATAATCGCGATTAATCATTAATAAAATTATCGGTCATCTTCTTAAATAGTAAAAAAAAATATTTCGCACTACTAGCGAAGACTATAAAAGACAATATTCACAGACGTGGAAAGATAGACAAAGTTTCAACGTATAAGTCAACGATTAAATTATAAGATAAATCGCGATTTAAAATTCCCGAGAAAACGCGACGAATAAATATAATGATCGAAGCTCTCAATAGACACGAGCGCGATATAATTATTATCACGTTAGTATAAAAAATCAAAAATATTGCAACAATCATTTAAGGTCTGTAATGTTTGTGAATATACAATTCACCGACCGATTTACTTGCGAATTTTTATAAGATAAATTGCGATTTAAAATTCGCGATAAAACGCGACGAATAAATAAATCAATAATATTCAAAATATTCAATTGCAGATACGCGAGTGACATACCGGTAATATCCGATAAAAAGAGGAGCGATCTTAAAAATGGAGAACGATTAACATCTTGTTTTTACATCAGATTTTGCAAGATCAATCTGCGAAGAAAAGTTAAGTGATCTATTGAACGTCGGGAATTTTACTGTAGGAGGGAACGAATCTTGGATCTTCCGGACTATTTCCGATAGCAATGATTTCAGTATTAAATCAAAGACAATTATCCCTCGTCATTATTTTCAATTCACGAAATTGATATTCACGTCAAAAAACATGTTCTTCCATTACTAAGAAATATATTTCTTTATTGAAAATTAAATGGATATAACATTTGTTATTGAAACGTGATTACGAACGATTATATTTATAAAAAAATACATGCATTATTGGAGTTTGTGTTAAATGTGCGAACACATAATTTGGGGTACCGTCTGCGCGCGCGAGACGAATCGAACCCGATAACAGCAAGATTTAAAAAATTTCAATTCGAATAGTGTTCAAAATAAAATAAGTGAAATAATTTTAAATATATAATTAATTCTAGATTAATTCTCTAGATTCTTATTCTTGTAACGTTTAAATTAATAATTTTTTTTTCTTTTTATCAATATCTTACTGATATAAGGGTACCCATTCGATTCGTCTCTAAATTTTTAAGTATTTGCACATTTTATGTAACATTCATGTATAATTTCGCGTATATATAATATATTATATTAACAAAAATTATAAAAATATTTTGGATTCGTTAATTTGTGCATGTATTTCAAATAATTTTTTCAAATTAATTAATAATTAATAAAATATATTCGTTCGTAATCATTTTTATCATAAAAATTAATAAAAATTAATTAAATTATGAAATTAAAAAATTAAAATTTATACACAACGCTATATCCATATTTAATCTACTATTAAATCTTTCTGGCATTATATAGACAATAATGATACCAATCCTAATAATGAAGAACATTTTTTAACGAAGAAAAGAAAAGATACATTTCTCTCATCTAAATATATATTATTTAAATTAATTCGACGTTAAAGAAGCGTATCGTCGTTGAATTACTGCCGAAATCATTGCTTTCGGAAATTGCCAGGAAAACCTGAGATTAGTTCCAATCTTACAATAAAAATTCCCAATTTTTAACAGGGCACCGAACTAGACGTCGCGAATGGATCTCACAAGAACCGGTGAGAAATAATTCTCCATGATGAAAATCGTTTCGACTCCTCGGCGGTACGAGCCACGCAACTTTTATTAACGTTTATTTAACGGAAGGAACAACGATAACTCTTTTATTAAAACGATAATTTCGTCTAAGAATGCAAAAAGAACGCGAGAAAAACACGGTGATTTCGCAACCGTAATTTATTAATTTATTTATGAATATTTTCCGATACGAAATTCGTAAATACAAATATAACTGAAAAAACAAATTAATAAATTCATAATAATTAACTCGTGATTCTATAATATCGAAGGTGATCGTTAAATTTTGTGAAGCTAATATTTAATCGTTGACTTATCACATCGAATCTTCACACTCTTATTCGATAATTCTGTATATTTAATTAGCAATATTTAGGAATATTATCTGACGAGAGGGACAGCGATAAAAATCTTTCGTTAAAACGGTAATTTTGTATAAGAACTTGTATTAAAAATTTTATATTTGATCGCGCGATGTATATACTTAATATGTATACCTATACATTAGACGGCACTCCCGGTTTCGGTACGAGCGAAAATTCCATTTCACTTACAAGAATCAACTTCGAGTCAACCGGTCGGGATTGCAACGATACAACGAGCAAGGATTAAGCCCAAACCGGAAAGAAGACGAAACGATTGACGGAAATAGAGGAAAATGAAGTTCACCAACTCTTTTTCGCGCATAATTATCCTATCTCGTATCGAACCTGGACCCGCTAAGCACGATTTCAGGTGCTCCGCCCGGACATATTATGCCTCCCGCGGTTGCGATATGCTACACCAGGCTAGTAGACGGCAAAAGAAGAGGATACCCACATTTTTTAAATGCTTACATTCAGCAATTTAGAAAATGGGGAGGCAACCCCTTTTACCGAGCGAAAATCGTGCCTAGGGGAATCCACTCGACTCCTCGACAGGGTTAACACACGCAGTGCGTGTGGCTGTAGACGAGCAAAGAGAAGGGACCCATTGACGACCATTCCGAGCAATCGATCGAGTTCTAACTAATTCGGGCCAAATCACTTGACGAAGCACGAAGCAAGAGTGTACGTTGTATAACAACGTGTGCAAACTCGAAACATCCCAGTTAGTTGGCATCGGAAGTAGAGACTCGTGATAATAAGGAAATTGGGATTTTTATACGAAAAGTCCAACGCGGAAGCGCGAAAACGCGACGACGCGAGAATACTACAACGCGGAAATGCGGTAACGAAATGCCGCCGTCCGCGACACGTTGACGGCACCGACGATGGAAAGTCGATGACGCAATGTAACTCTTTTATTAAAACGACAATCTCGTCTAAGAACGCCAAAAAGAACGCGGGAAAAACATAGTGTTTTCGCAACCGTAATTTATTAATTTATTTATGAATATTTTCCGATACGAAATTCGTAAATATAACTGAAAAAACAAATTATTAAATTCATAATAATTAACTCGCGATTCTATAATGTCGAAGGTGATTGTTAAATTTTGTGAAGTTATTATTTAATCGTTGACTTATTATATCGAATCTTCACACTTTTATTCGATATTTCTTTATATTTAATTAGCAATATTTAGGAATATTATCTGACGAGAGGGACAGCGATAAAATTCTTTTGTTAAAACGGTAATCTTTTATAAGGACGCGAAAAGAACGCGAAAAGAACGCGGAAAGAACACGGTAAGAACACGGAAAGAACACGGTATTTTCGCAATCATAATTTAATAATTTATTTTAAGAATATTCAGCTCCGCGCGATATGGAATTCATAAATAGATAAATCTAACGGAAAGCATATCATAAAATTTATAATAATTGACTCGCGATTCTATAACAAAGGCGTTCGTCAAATTTTATAACGCTTATATTTAATCATTAATTTAGCATCGAATTTTTACATTTTATATAAAAATTTTCCGAATTTATTAATGACTCTTTGATATGAAAATATAAATAGTTACTCTTTTATAAATATTTAAAGAATATATACTATAAAAATAAATATGTTAATTTAATGAATTACTATTATATAATCATTATACGTATACTTTGGATAATTTTTCGTGTAATTTACATAAGAATGTATTTACGCAATTTACAATCTTCTTAAACATTAACAATTTTGCAATTTCTTTTAGTATTCCTGAAAATAATTTTAATAATTTAAATTAATAATTTAAATATTTTCATTTTTTTAGCATTTTAAAAAATAAATTCAATTTAATTTTTTAAACTGAAATAAAGCCAAATTACAAATTTCTCTATATTATATTAGACTGCTAACACGGTCATATCTCATATGATAAAATGTAAAACAAAGGCAACCATTTATAACTGGACAGAATTTATACCGGGTATCACAGAATTTAACATAACATAACTATCGCTCTCGAAAGATGCAATTGTAATTTATATGAGTATCGATTGTATATTTATTTTAATAATTGCTGGTTATTGCTTATATTTATTTAAATACTATATTTTTTTAATATTTTGTAACTACTTATGTTCATTGTAATCACTATCTCGTAGAAGTTTATATTTATTTTAATAAATGCCGGCAAAAATTGACAGTACGACATAATATGTATATTAATCTAATCTGTATATGTATATCCTGCCCAAATGTAAATGGTTATCCTGGCTTCAGTTGTTAGCAGCCTGGTATAATATATGAAATTCTTATAATATAAAAGTCTCTGTGCAGATTATCAATAAAAATTGATTGATATTATAATAATATATATAATTAATAAATTTTTATAGTAATGCATAATTTAAAATAAAATATAAAATTAATATGTGTATAACATTTATCATATTACATTTATCACATTACAAGTTATTTCATTAATTAATCATTTGGCTTTACATTAAGTTTAAAAACAATATCTACAACAAATGTTGTAATGGATGAGCTAATAAGAAATTAGAGTAAGATAAGTGAATAAGATAAATGCGCGTTATAAGCGAATAAATTAGCATTAGATGTAATTGATACAATTTTTAATGTTCTTTATTTTTAATAAATTAGGTAAAATCTATACAAAAATAATCTTTTCTCTATCTTTTTTCTTTATAATTAAAATACTGCAATATATTTTCGGAATGGATGCAATATATTTCGAACGAATTTATTAAAAGTTATTTAATTTAATCTATTCTAGCTCATCCATTTTAAGGCAACGGATTTATCTACAATCTCTATGAATCCGTCACTTTAAAATTAAATAAAAGTTTTTATTACTTACCGGAGCATTGATGTGCCACAGCGGAGTTGTCATTATCGAAGCTACGTTGTCTGTAACATACAAATATAAAATTCATTTATAACAATGCTCAAAATACAATCAATATTTAAAAAAATTATTATTGTGCGGAATTTCATATCCGGTGTGTAAAATAATAAGCAGATATAAACACGTGGAAAGATTTTATAAATTTTAAAATTACTTTTTAAATAGAAATTTTTATATATAATTTTTATAAAAATCTTTCTCTCTAATTTTCTCTTTAATTCCTTTAAATTATAAGAACGAATTATTGTGCGTACGATTTATAACAATTGATATACAAATAACAAATATTCACCATCAGGTTGCTTCGCCGATGCAAGATGCCTCTCCCAGGCCTCCTCCTCCTCTCACAATAGTTTTTGTTGGTCTGTAACATACAAAGAAGATTCAAATTGTAGTCACGGTCAAAAAATTATTATTATATGCATTTAATTTTATATCCGACGCACATAAATAATAAGCAGATAAACAATTTTATAAATTTTGAAAAAAATTCTACTAATAAGTAATAATTTAATAATTCTATTAAAAGCTATTCGAACGTAGAAATTTTTAAATTACAGTTTTTATGTAAAAATTTCTCTCTTTTTCTCTTGTTTAAGTCATGTATATAAAAAATCAAATTACGCGATTAATTACTTAATTTAAATCGCGCGTACGCAATTAATAAATAATTATATATAAGCGATAATTTATTTACCATAGAGTTGCTTCACAGGTGCCTGATGCCTCTCCCAGGCCTCCTCCTCCTCTCATGTTGTTGACGCGCGATACTTTCAACGGCACTCCCGCACTCACGAGCGATATTTTTATATCGCTATTTTCGCTATTTTACGCGCGATACTTAACGATTTCCGCACTATTTCGATGCGACTAGAAATTTTATATGAGAAAAGTCCAAAAAGTTCCGCGAAAACGCGGTAACGACCTCCGCGAGAAGTTGACGGCACCGACGACGCGAAAAAGGGTACTTAGCGCTTCCCATTCAGGGACCTTAAGATTTACCATAAATAGAAAAATTTAAAATAAACCTCAAGGCACCATCCAAGTACTAAGCCCTCCCACCGCGACAAGTGTACCCCATGGGAGGGTTATATTATATATATGCCCCCAGTTATTATATATATTATTAATAATTTATATATTGTTGCGTCCGCGAAACGATATATCGAACGCGCGCGACACAACCGATCGGCATACGCTGACGCTCGCGCATAAATAATAACGCGGTTTAAGATTCACAAGAACTTTATTAAATCACGAGTAACATATAAGAACTTAGAATAATCGTAAAACGAATCACAGATAGACGCGCGTCCGCACAGCTTGACAGCTGAGCTCAGAATCTCTGACAGTCATTCTTAACATCTTAACAACTCGCGCGGAAACGATCTTTTTTCGTCGACGTACTTCCTGCCGAAAGAATTCAACGGGTGGCGAATACATCCAGGAGAACGCGATGCGGGAACGCGGGGACGCAACAATATAATAAATAATAAATGTGATAAATAATTTAAATTAATGACTTACATTTTATTGATCCATCCATTTCCAAAACCTTCTTTTTTCTTTTGCTTCCTTCGCTCTTTCCTCGTGGCACTTTAATCCTCGTTGCACTCATTTGAATTCCTCAATGCACTTACACTCATTCACGAAAAGTTCCTCGTTAAACTTGCAGTTGTGTTTAGAAAAAGAATTTGATAATATATGAAACGTCTCACATCACTACTTCACTGTTCAAAAGCCACTGTGCGACTGAGCGTAAGTCCGAAACATTACCGCGGTACTGTTTATATCGTCAAAGTTAAAGTCGACTATATGAAAAGGAAGAATTTGATAATATATACAAAGTCTCACATCCCTACTTTACTGCTCAAAGTCACTGTGCGAATGATCGTAAGTCAAAAACATTACATATCGCCAAGGTCGACTTATATTATGTTATTGTTAAAATTCATTGTTAAAATATTTATGAGTGATAATTATATATATTTCTCATTTATAAAATATCTGAACAATTATATTATTATGAAATATTTTAACGTATTAATATATTAATATTAATAACGATATATTTAACACATTAATGTATCGTAAGATTAAAAGATTAAAGTAATGATATGTCGTAATATATAACTATTGTTTAATTAACAAGGATTGCCGATTAAGAAAATTTAAAGCATTGATTGAAATTTATTTAATTCTAATAAGTATTGTTAGGAAATTATTATAATAAGCATCACAATAATCGAAAGATAATAACAAAATTAATTCTTTTATTCCCTTTGATGTATCCCCTGTTTCAATGTTTATTCGCAATAAATGAATGATTACAATTCGATAAAGAATTATCATTGCAATACAATTTCATGTCGTTAATTAATTTTTAATTAATTAATATTTATTAATATTTATAGCAAATTATGTTTTGATACTAATCGTAATCGTATTTAGTAAAAAAAATTACAATATACGAAGCGTTTCTCACCACTACTTTATTACTCGAGAGTCACCGCGCGAATAATAACAAAACCATAACATAGCGCGCTACTGTTTATATTTTATATTGCCAAAGTCGAACCGTGTTATCGATAATTCGTTGCCGAAATATTTGATATATTATAAAATATACATAACGCGGAATATTAAATTATAGAAATATTTTAATTTATTGATTAAAATTGATTATTTAAACAATTTATCACGGAGCCTTTCATTATGCTAATTATTTGCATCTATAATTCGATTGATTTACTTCGTGTTCTCTCACAATCCAAATTACATTTAGATTGTCAAGTAGAACGATAAAGTAACACGGATGAAATATATTTGTGACTCTAAATATTATAATAATTATTATTGTCCGTAAAAATCGCAACGATCGAAGTAATTATTTAATATTTTGGATTTCTATCATTTAATCGATTTTCGATTAAATTGTATATTGTTTAATAACAAGGATTGAGAGAAAATATTG